>JACBWW010000058.1:3808179-4008678 GCA_020086605.1 Lanius collurio | reverse complement strand
AGAAATTAACCATCATTTTCTAAGATTCCAACAGGTACAAAAAGGAAAAAATCCTCTCCGGACTCAGTTTCCATCTGAAGCATGCTCATGTCCTGTCTCCCTTCTGATGCTCCAAAGAAATTCTGTTTGGACATTTGGGGACTCAAGATAGTGGCTTCCTTTCCTTTGAAATTGTTTGGTTGTTTATCCAACTGTTTCCAATGTTCTTTATTTAAAAAGAAAGGGTGAATTGTGGAGGTGCCTCTCCCCTGAAATCCCGGGGAGAGGGACTCTGCAGGGTATGGGTCTGTCCCTGTCCCTGTCCCCATGTCACGTGTGCCTCATACCTGTTCCTGATTGGTTGGTTTGTGTGCCCAGGAAGAGAGCAGGGTCCCATGGCTGGAGTCTGTCTGGGAACACCAGCCATGCAGCTGGAGGAATAAATCATCTCTGAACATCTAAAGAAATATCACTTCATATTTCCTTCCAAGTTCATGGCTGTCTTATACTTGTAAGGATTCCTTCATTACAACACACACAGTAAGTTTTATGTAATGAAATCTCTTTGCACATTGAATCTCTAGCTAAACTACATGAAAAATTTTCTTTTCAAAATAAATATGTTGTGTAAGTTACTGAATAGTCAAATGGTCAGAATACGAGGAATATAGTGTTTCTGAGATTGAATTTCCTGTTCTAGGGGGTGTTAGTTTAACACAGCCTGATTTTTTGGGTGGGGGGGGAAGCCACAGAGGTGGCTTCTGTGAGAAGCTGCTAGAAACTTCCACTGTGTTCAACAGAGCTAATCTCTGATGCCTCTGAAGATGGACATGCTGCTGGCCCAATTAGAGAAGTTGGTAACGCCTCTGTGATGACATATTTAAGGAAATCAAAATCACGTGCAGTTTTTTCCCAGGGGTGGTGAGGTACAGCAGCTGGGACTATGCCAGCACTGGGCACGACCATGCGGCTGCCACCACTGTATGGCCACCTCCATCTCGGCATGGCCTGCCTCACAGGGAACTTTGCCTGTTTGGCCACTTTTAGCCAGCCATGCTGTGAGCAGAAGGGCATGATTGGCAGCAGCTGCTTCTCCTTTTTGACACCTGACACAAAGAGAGGCATTGAATGGTGCCAGCACAGCTGCAGTAGGAGCCATGTGGCCAGAAGTGAAAACATGGCAAGCAATTCCTCAACATGGAACCTAGATGAGATCAACTTCTTAGTGCTGTGAAATCATGCAGAAATCTTTGAACTGATGGAATTTGTTGGCAATGGTACTAATGAGCAGTAGGTTTTTTCCTCCTTGTCCGAGAAAGAAGAGGAAGTGAGGACATGTGGAGAAAAACAATATGGTGACACCAAGGTCAGTGGAAAGAAAGAGGGGGAGGAGATGCTCCAAGCATCAGAGTTAAGATTTCTCCACAAACTGGGGTGAGGACTATAATAAAACAAACTATATCCCTATAATCTATGAAGTCCACAGGGGATGCCGAGATCCACTAACAGCTCATGGGAAAAGTGCTCCCGCCAGAGCAGGTGGATGCTAAAAAAGCTGTAATCCAGTGAAAGATCTGAACAGCCCTTGCTTCTAGAGATAGAGGGCCCTTGCTTCCAAACTAGAGCAGCTTATCCTTAAAAAACTACACCCCCATGGACTAAATGAATGATGCTGTGCAGTTTTGGGATGACTGTTTTGCCCGTGGGAGGGACTCATGTTACAGCAGGTCAGGCAGGACTGCTACTCATGAAATGAGAGCCATGCTGGAGAAGTTCACAGAGAACTATATTCCGTGGGAAGGACCCCACAGTATAGCAGAAGAAAGCCTCCTGTCCCTAAGCGAACTGAAGAAAGATTTCAAGTAAAGAACTGACCAAAACCCTCACGTCTTATTTTATTCCTCATTATCCTCCTCTGACTCTGTTAATAATAAATTTACTTTATACCTTTAACTTTGAGCCTATTTTGCCCTTAGAGTATTTTCTTCTAATCCTTATCTCAACTCAGGCAGCCTTCATTACGATTTTCGTGAGTACCTGATATTTTAACCAATATCAAACCACGACATAGGAGAAAGTATGAATTGTTTCAACAGTAGCTACTTAAAGTTGTTATGCTCAGGGGGTTCTCCCGGCCCGTGCTGGCTGGGGTCTGAGGCTCAGACCCAAGAAGCCTTGGCCGGCCCAGAAAGGTGATCCCGTGAGGAACCGTCTCCCAGGGGGTCGTGGCTTCTCTCAGCTGTTGTCCGGGGTTGCCTGCAGAGATGCCTGGCTCAGCAGGCCATCAGCTCTTAGTGATTCAGCAGTGATTTCAGCTCTGCTCTGCAAGGCAGAACCCTCCTTGGCCAGGCCCGGACAGAGAGAGGAGAGGACTCGGCTGGTGGTTCCGCAGAAGCAGCTTTATTCTTCCATCTTCCGCGAAGGGGTGACCAGAGACGGATCCTCTCCCGACTCGGGGCAGAGGGGTCTCTTTTATGGGGGTACAGAGGTGGGTGTGAAAGGGTGAGAAACCAATGGGTATTAGGGTATTTTACATTTAGTTTCCTAAAGGATCATGGGTCTGTCTTTTCTCACCGTAACCTAAAAGGCTCGCTCTTTCCCCAAGAGGGGCCTGCAGGGAGATTGTGCAACCTCCTTATCTCCAGGCCTCCCTGCCAGGGCAGAGGCTTATCAGACCCCACATCTCGAGATGCTGCAGTTCCCTTTATCTAAACAAGGGCTTCCTGCCAGGACAGGGGCTTGTCAGACCCTACAGCTACTGAGAATTAAAGACCTTAGAAAGAATCTGTGAGATGCTTGCATGCTTGCACATGGAAGCTCATCAATGCTCTGATGCACTGATACCTTGATTTATTAAAGTGGAATTTTGCTAAGGCTTTAATATGATCCTCTTGTTACATTCAAACATGTAAATGTGACTGCATTTTCCAAGCCTAAAGCTTAAATCATCAGTTGAAAACAGATTAGCTTAATCAAGTTGACACCCCAATATGGGGCAACATAATTCATCTTGAGTTTAGGATTTGCATTTCTTTTTGCCTTTCTATGAATAAAATACTGATGTTACTTCTTAAGAAAAGTCATTACAGACAGAACAAGGGGCTATTTTCCCACCATAACTGTGGCTGGAGGTTAAGCATGTATGTACTTGGGCTCATTCCCATTACCAAACTTCAAACTCAGCCTTGTATTCAGCCTTTATGCAAGTAACAAACACAGTTGTCCAGTCTAGGTTTAAGAATGTCTCTAGCCTGATGGATAAGCACATCCACCATATCTTGATGAGGCAGCAATACTTTCCTGAGTTGAAGAAGGTAGTCATGAATGCCTGAAGGTGGTCCTGAATGCCTGCACACTGACTGTTTGTTTCTTATGTTATAAAACTGCCCCTTAGCCAGGGTCATCACTAGCATGAGATTCTAACAGTGTCTGTCATTGCCCACATGAGTTACCCATTCTGAATTACAGATGTTTTTGCAGATAAATGCTTGGTCTGGTGAACTGATACATATTTTGCAACCAGCTCTGTTGCAATGCAGCCTGAGCACCTGAATGTTATCTCCTAAAAGCAGATCTGAACAACCCACAGGTTCGGTGAAAACCAGTGGCTTTAGACACAGTAGCATAGTCTCTGACATGCAAGCAGATGGATAAACTTAAATAAAAATATTTCCAAAGAATGATTGATTGATCTTAGTAAATCTGTCATCACTGTAGGTAACCAGTAATTCGTGCAACATGATGGGTCAATTCACCACTCACCTATCACTCACACAACTACTTCTGTTAGCTGGATTTACATAGACCATTTATTTTTCAATTACATCTGTGGATTTCACCATTTGAAAAGCCTGTACTCCAACTCGATTCAAATAGGAAAGTTAATGGTGATGCTTGGGGTGCTCATTCCCATAAGGTACCTCAGCCAGTGATCTAAATGAAAAAAACCTCAAACCAAATAAACATTTGTAGTGGGTTGAATTTGAGTTGATAGACAGATTTTTAGACCAATAACGCTTCTTACAATTTACACATTTAAACCGCACGGAAAGGGGGCAGTTTCTCTTGTTCCAGCTCGACTGAGGGAGGTGGGGCGGCCTCGGGGCCTCCAGTCCCCACCAAGCCAAGGCCCCGCCGGGCCGGGCCGGGTCGGGCTGGGCCGAAGCCCAGGCCCCCTTTCCCTCTTCCTGATGCCGCAGCACAGACCCTGGGTCGCTGGTGGAGGAACAATCCCAGAGCCCAGGCAGCTAAACCCAGCCATGGACTGCTAGACAGCTAAACCCAGCCATAGACTGCTGCACAGCTTAAATCTTTCCAGAGCGGCTTCTTGGGACTGGCAGGTCCCCCCTGTTCTCCACATGGAGCTGGCGGGAGCTGGTGGAAGCCTCCTTTCTACAGCCAGCAGCACAAAAAGAGCGAGGCTTTCTTCACCATAAAGCCTGAACAGGAACATACTTCAACATAGAAGTTTCAGAGTCAGAGAGAAAGTGAGCCATGTGAGACGGAGCTGAAAATGGCGACGGAGAAAAAGGGGCGGTGCCACGTTCCTCGCATGGAACTTAAAAATACTTCTTGCATGCAGTGGTATGGTAAGAAACTGTAATATCTCAAACTGTTTGTCTCTTCAATCCATTTGAAGTACATGGGGGGATGGAAGACTTATGTGTGGCCTGTGAAGTTTGTGAAGAGAGAGTGCCTATGTCAGGATATGTAGAAGCAGTGAGAGGCTTTTAAAATTTGTAGCAGAAAAACAGCCTTTGTGTTCAGGAAAAAATGACCCATCCTTAAAAAGATTGATAACCCCATGTGATGGCCCACGTGTGGCACTGTGAAAAAAATGATATTTTTTCATAGAAGAGATGTATTACACCACAACAGATTGTTTCTTTCCAGGCGGGTCTGTTGTTGGGGGCAGTTTGAGAAACCACGTGAAGCAAGAAGAAACCCTTTTTCCTTAAGCATAAGAGAGAGACTTTTCAAGAACTGTAACACTGACTAGAATCCTATGTTGTGTTATCTTTTGTGCTAGTTAAAAAGAAAGAGTAAAGTGCTGAGAAGAAGGGAGCAGGGGGGAGGGTGTGTGTGTTTCTAATTTCTTGTTGTATCTTTTAACTTTTAATTCTGTTAGTAATAAAACTTTCTCCTTGTACTGCAACCGTTTAAGTTTGAACCTGGTTTTGCCTCGCAGCTATCTAGTTTTCCTCAATATTTTCTTATTTTGTTTTCCTTATAAAATAATTAATATTTTAGATGCTTGACGCTTAGTTGTGTCAAACCACAACAACATTGAAAGAAGAGTTACCTCAGCCTGGAATCTTGGATTCTTATACAGGAGTTGCAAGAAAAATGCAAAGCACATTATAATCAAGGAGCTGATGGGTAGAGAGAAAACTATGTCAGATGGTTGTGACACCTATAAACACCCATTGTATGAAGCAACTCCTTGTCATTGCTTGGTATTTCTTATTTTTGAAGTATCTGCAGATGCTTGCATAGGCGTGTGTGTTGCCATGGATACCGTGGTGTGCAGCAGCTTTTAGCAAATGGACTGATCTGTTTGTGTACCTCCAGAGTGAAAAGAAAGAAAAATCTCATCATTTGTGTGGCTGCTAGCAAAGGGAGCCTGACAGTGAAATGCAATAACTCCACATAATGGTTTTCAGAACCTCCTCCTCTTGGAAATGATGGGGTAGGAAAGAGATGGGAGGAAATTAGGAAAAAGAGTGAGGAGAGCTGCCAAGTGTTTAGCAAAATCCTTTCTGCACAGCTCAAGGCAAGGTCCTTGCATGATCACGTCAGCTATGTGGTCAAGAAAAATCAATATGAAGTTTTAATAATTCTGTTTCCTAATGGCCTGGCAGCTCGGATTTCTGCAAGACAGGAAAAAGCACAACATGGATAAAACGCAAACAGGAGTGATCAGCAGACAACATAACACAGTGGAATAATTTGCTTTGAATGGTACCCTGTGAGATAAACACAGCAACCCAATTAAAATTAATAAAGAAATAAAATTTATTATGCAGCTGAAAGATCGGTCACAAAAACCACGATTGAGATAAAACAGTTCCAAGCGCGGGGTGGAAGCTGGGTGAAACAGTGAGCCTGACCTCTATCGCATCAGACCTCCCTGATTCGGGCCAGCTGTCTGGTTTGGGTTATTTTTATATGATTTTTTGGGGAGTTTCCAAACCCAGTTCATTCTTCTTGTCCTTTAGCACATTCATAAGGTTCTTCTTTCAGGTGCAGGACTGGACAAGGGGTTTCCTGGATGTGATGAACTGCCCATCTCTGATGATGAATTGCCCATCTCTGATGATGAATTGCCCACAATGGAGTTCCTGGAACCTATAATGCTTTAACAACTGAGGTGTAGATATCAGAAGATAGTGATCAAGTCATCATTGTCTGGGCATAGTGTTAATGTTCCTGCGATAAGATCCAGCTCCCCTTGGGTGGACTCCTCTCTGTAGATTACTTTTTGTAGAAAGAATTTCCTTTGCAACTGCTCTAGTGTTGTGAAATTCTTCCTCAGCCAGCCTGTTTGGGGGGTTTGAAACTCTTGCTCTTTATATTTTTATTTTAGTTCATATTTATATCTAATGGCACAAATTAGACTTCATTTATAACACCTGGGACCAAGCAATGGATATACATTATGAAACTAATATTTAGCTGGTGTTTAAGTAATGCCTTTACCTGGGCACAACTCCACTGCTAAGTGAGAGCATAACAGGTTTAGAGGTGACAGGCAAGCAAGTACATGGGAAAGCAAGTAAAAAACCTGGGCAGTATTCCAAACTCTGACTCTTTCCTTGATGTTAGAACAACTCCATAAATTGTATACATATATGTCACAAGTACCTGTAGAAAACAAAAAGATTCCGCAGGACACAGTCAGCTTTGGGTGATTTCTACAGTTCAAGGCAGCTCCTGAAACATGCAGTTTACTTGCAAGGGTCGTGGATGCAGGAGCTCTGCTTAAGCGGCCCCAGAGAGAGCCAGAGAGGTAGAGCAAGAGATAGAGAGGTATAGAGAGAGATCGAGAGAGACTAAGAGAGAGACTAAGAGAGTAAGAGACTAAGAGTCTGGTTACATGATATTATATCTCTTCTTATAATGATTATGGTAATAGTACAACATCCAATCAATAGAAGAGAGAAATCCTTACAGAATTTACATACAACCTATCAAAACTCCTATATTACCATACTGTGTTACATTTTAACTCCTAAAAACTACTTTCTAAAACTACTTTTTTCTTCCCTGCCACGCTGGCAGGGTTTCTCTGACCCTTGGACTTTTCTGTTTGCTGAAGCATCCTCTTCTTTGCTAAAGACATTGTTCAATCAAGAGGGATTCTCCTTCAGCTGGCTAGCCCATTGTTTTTTGGTTGTACAGTAACTAACAGCTTGGTATCTTATATCTCAAAGCTAGCTTTCATTTCTATTTCGCTTACAGATTTCATATTTTCAGAATCTTTTGCCAAGCAGTCATATTTATAAGGTTTCCCTATTTCATCCTCCCCAACAAGTACCCATGAACTGAATTTCCATACATTAATGCAGTATCTTATTAGGCAGCAACACAACATTATCCCACTTAATTACAAGTTTTGAGGTTTTGCCCTGATGTTCTAAAGGGATCACATCACCATGTATTTCACCAAGAACTTTTCTTGGTTTTGAGTTTAGGGATCAAAAAGCACTAACACTTTCACAGGAAGGGTTTGTTCCTCACTACTTATATATATGCTTAAGCTGTTAAGAAATTATAACAATGTGAAATCACCCTTGGTGCACGTTTTCCCAGTAGCACTGTGTCACTTTGCATGAACCAGAAATCCGGCACACAATATTTTATAGTGAACTCTTGATCTTAACTGATTGGGTTTTGTTCATGTCATTTCTGTCTTAAAACATGGGAAAGCTTTGAGCCCTTCATGGTCAGCTGTGATGTCTCCTCAAACTCACATCTGCAATGCAAACACCAAGAGCAGTCTTTGGAGACTTTGGAGACAAGATAAAAAAAAAACCAAAACTGCAATCCTTTCCCTTCCCACAGGTCCCCTTGGTCTGGTGTCACACTGGAGGTGTAGGCAAGAACTTGTTTGTTTTCGAGCTACAGACCAATACAATCAGTTGCTCCAAGGAAGCTCTTAGGCACAAAGCCATTCCAGCCGCTCCTTGAGACCTTGCTCTGAGGATGGTGTATCACAGTCCAGCTGATGGTTCTTATCTCTATTTGGTGTTGCTAACTCACACTGAAAGCACCTCAAGAAAATCTTTCCCCAGGCTACCTCTCCATACAAGCCCCAGCCACAGTCTCCACAAAGCTGAAGCATTAGTCCTACTAGATGCTGCTGGAGGTTTGGAGATACTTTCTCTTGCATTCAGATGAACTGTTACTGAATTCAGCTGTTGAGCTGAGCACTCACCTGCAGACTATTAATTAATGTTACTGGAAGCACAGCACTGTGTCTTTCACATGTAGCTCCTGCGGAAACCGAAGATGTGTCCTGGGCAATTGGTGTCACTCATTTTCATGAGGCTGCAAAAATGCAATCCCAGTTTGTCAAGTTATAAAGTAAGTGCCTTACACAAACAGTCAAGGAAAAGCTGAAAGGTATTGCTGCTGTGGACACAGATCATTAATAATCCATAGCACCTATGGCTAGTTCTGCAGTTCACATTGATACTGCATCGCATAACCTGACTCCAGCAACTAGGACTCAATTCTGACAATCACAGTTTTCCCTTACAGAAACCCCCAAGGAGCTCCTCTCCTATCCTACTTCCCTCTTTCAAGGACCTTAATTTAGCAATTTCTCCTCAAGCACACATCTTCCTTGAAATCAGTGTCTCTGGCCACAGCTTGCAAGCAAGACAGATCCAGCAAAAGCCAAGCTAGTAGCAACCAGAGCTGTGGAAGCTAAAAGCTAACAGTCATGGTCACTAAAACCTCAGAATTTGGGATGTGTAATATTCCTGCACATGCACTGATGAGCATCCTTTGGGTCTTGTCATATTTGAAATGCTTCAGTGCCCACTCTGCTATCATTTGGGTTCTTATTATTAGTCTTGTAGCTAAGCAACAGATGGGCTGTCCAAATGGTGTGGCAAAGGCAAGATATCCTGCAGAAATGTGTCAATTCAGAATGAAAGTAATACTTCGAAACTTGGGAGAACCTCTACAGCCTTTTGTGGGCTTCAGATCAGTGTCAAAAGGACTCAAAATCTGCCAGCAAGGTTAGGACAACAGGTCTACACTCATTGTGACTGAGAAGCAAACCTAGAAAAATTATCTGCATGGCAGGAAATTCATGGCTGTCCATTTGCTACAGAAAGAAAAGTGGAGGAGCATCAGCAAGAAAGAAATATATCTGGGTAAGTTTTTCTAACACTCAAACTGGGGCAAAATCCTGATAAAACCACAGCTAGTCCTAGGACTGCCACACCTGGCTTGGAGCCTGAAGAGGAATCATGAAAATTAATAAAAGCCCCCTATTAACATAAATATTTAGGAGAAAGCTGCCCCTTCCAGGGACTCTAGGCTGAAGATCAGACTGTAATTCTGTCATTTGATTCCAGGGAAATTGGCTGGATGGTGGTGACCTTCACCCTAGTCTGAGCCACTTGCTAAAGCCCTGACTTCTAAGCACAAACAACATCAGTCCCAATGGCACTTTTTGGTCTGAGTCAGGCTTTGATCCCAACTGATAAAGCTGTATAAAGACCTGTAGGCACTTTTGTGGCCAAAAAAAGCATGGAAATTCACTTTTTTTTTTCATTGCATAGATCTCTGAGGTAGGAATAAAATGCCATTTGGCAGCTTTCCTGAAGCAAAGTAGAGGCACCATCAAATATAACTGCAGCACTGAGACACTCAAGCAGCTGCTGCCCGACAGGCAAGCGTGCCTCTCTTCTAAAGCATCTTCGCTCTTTTCTTAATAAACACTCTGAGACATTTATGAATCAATGCCACACTAGTGCTGTAGGAAATGGCTGGCTGGAGAGGCACAGCAGAGCAGCTCAGTACTAAGATGCTAGGCTGGAATCAAGGGGCACCATCTTGTCCTCCAAAGCTGCTGTGAGGCCAAAGACATCAAAGTGTGTCAGGCAGCCTGCGCCCACATGCTGGGAGCTGTGTCATTTCTTGGTCACTAGTAACATTTCTATCTCCTATTCAGATGCGCATATCAGGGTTGTACAGAAACCTGGTGGCAGATGCTGAAACAGAGAGGATTCTGATCTGACACCGTGTTTCACCATTTTCTAGAATTCGTTTTTGTTCCTTTGACCTTCTCGGGCATTAATTTCAGAGTTAATTTTTGCTGTGGAAATCACATCTTCCTATTTTAGGAAAAAAGCTAAAGCTCAAGTTTTAAGCCCAAATTTAGGAACTGGCATTATCATCAATGTCTGGGCAGATTTCCCTGCTTTCAGTCAGGATTTACACAGGACCTACCAGTGACACTAGACTCAAGCTGTTTTCTGCCTAGCAAGAGGCATCTTTATGGGAACAGATGCAGTTGATCTGCAGAACTCATGAGCAGAGGACTCTGTGAAGGTGAAAAATTTACATGGACTAAAAGAAAGCAGACAAAAATTCATGGGCACTGGCACCTGCTGAAGGCACAGGGTCAGACCATTCACTCCCTGGCATCTCTGAGCCTGGAGTTCCATGATCAGGACCTCTATAAGTTCTCTCTGTTCTCATACACTTTCCCTAAGCATTCAGTACTTTTCATTATATTATCTATCTGCTGGTTTCAAACAGTCACAGTTATTCTTTTGTTAAAAAGAAGACTAAAAAACATTGAAATGTAAACAATGCATCAAGTTTAGCCTTTTTTTACAAGTCTTTTCAACTCAGAGCCTCTGAGCTGAAACAAAAGAGCATTTCTGCAATTAGTGTGGAAGACTTGGCTCCTCTCACGAAGTGAGCTGACAGCCGTAAGGTGTGGCGTGATCTAATTTTAGAATTATCATCTAGGACTCCAGATTTATTTTATTAAAGAGAGCAATAAATAAATTTTGATGCGATAAGATAATACAACTAAATATTGGCTTGCTTGAAGGTCTTTGTATTTTGCCCCAGATGAAAAAGATTCTATCTACAGATGGATGTCTTCTGAGATTCTATTCTACAGGATATTTAACAGTTTCTGACACATGAAAAAGAATCCTTAAAATATAAACCAAAATCTTTTAATCTACAGAAGCAAACTGAGGAAAGTTGCATCTTGATATGGGAACCTACTAAATGTTGGTACTCTGTGAAATCCACAAATTTTAAACCCTTCTAGGTAAGTGAAAAATAATTCATTTACACTTTCTGCCTTTTTCAGATGAGACAATAAATAACACTATATGGGTTTTCTTAGGAAATAAAAAGACTGTGGAAGTGGAGAGGGATTCAATATTGCTATATCATCATTTAAATCCCACTAATATGGCCTATCTAACTGAAAAAAACACGCTGCATTTAGTGTAGTCTCAGTAGTTTGGTTTTGGATTCAGAAGTTGTAGCTGAGCAATATGAGGGCAGTTTGAGACAAATTATTTGGGACCTATTGGAAGTTCAGAATTTGATCGCCACAATTGGAAAATTACTCTTTTCCTAATGCACAACAAAGCACCCCAACATAATTTGGTTCTTACAGCAGCCAGAAAAAACAATCAGCTCCTAGACTTTAGTACCATAGGTAAGGTCTGGACTGATTTTCTCAATTCACTGCAAGAATACGATATGGAAGTAAAGTACAGCAGTACTAAAGATACATGAGAGGTGATATTTTTTACACAGAATGGCTCAATATTTGCATCCATATTAATGTGTGAGCCAACATACAGATTCAACTGCAAACACTGGGCTTTAAAAATAAACAAAAGCCTAATACAGCATGCTATTATAATAATGGTAATAACAATAAAGTGATAAAACACAAGCTATTTAATTTACTTTTGTGAAAACCAATTCACATAGGATGCTTTCATAGGAAAACATTAGCCATTATTTCTACTTGTTGACAAAAATCTAAAGACAAAAGCCCAGTCACGTTGTAGTTTGCAAATATTAAAGATAAAACCAAGAGCTTTGCCTGTGTCCTGAAGGGAGAAAGAGAGGAAAAAAAGGCAAGAAAGGAAAAGGTAATTTAGTGGAAATCAGTTCACTAGGTTTTAAGTTATGCTTGAGCTTCTTTTGTGTCTTCCTGTAGATGATTATGTTACTTGTAGCCACATTCCCCAAAGGGAAATCTTGGATAAGTCCAGGAGAAGAAATGCAAAGCTCAAAGCAGAGTCACAGGTGTTGTGACCTGATTTTTTCTACAAAAGCAAGAAAGTAATGTGTGTGCACATGTTTGTATGACAGCTTCATTCCAGAATGTACAGTTTCCTGAGTGTTGCCATCAGATCGAATTAAATGTTCTATTTAATGCAACTCTTTTCTTGATCAGATATTTTGGTCCTTTCTGACCTCTCAATTAATGTATATCAACAGTTGTCTTAGAAAAGACCAAGTATGTAATTGAAAGCTGCAGATTCAAGATAAAAAAAAGGCCCAAAACAAGCTAATTCACCAGCAGCATAGGCATATGTGCAGAAAAACACCTGAAAATTCTATCTCCCCCAGTTGTTCAGGCTAACCCTCCTTCCCCGACTTTGATCAGAGCTCCAAGTCTGCCAGTGAGATTTAAGTTCTTGTGCTATGGAAGTACTTTTGAACAATTTGTCCATAAACCCTTTCCCTCCCATATCTTTCAGGATAGAAAAATAATCCAAATAATTTCATTAAGTAAAAATGAATTCCTGTTACCCAAAGGATGCTGGCTCACTCACATGGGCAGAGGAATGTTCAGCCTTCAGTGTGGCATGTCCTGGGCATTGAAGGAATGAGTGAGTGGCTGTCAGTGGCATTTTGAGATAGCTTGCCTTCATTTCCCAGATTGCTACAGAAATTCATGATTATATGAGGTGATTCCAGGCTCAGACTTCAATTTCTCAGTAAACGTCTACCCTCCATTTCCCTCATTAAATATATATATATATGCATACAAATATATTTTAAAAATTAATCTTACTGCAAGAGCCTAGTAAAATAGATTAAATGGCTCCCACTGGCTTCCTCAGGCACTGGTTCAAAATATTAATCTGATTATCATTATGGCTCAAATTCAGCATGGTTGTTAAGTATACATCTAACTGAAGGCACCTGAACAGTCCTGCTATGATGATTCATGGATTTAAAAATAGAAATATGTTCAAATGCTCTCTTGAACTCAGGTCTAAATGAAATCAATACATGCCATGGCTCTTCTTCATGAAATATTAAGGCAAGATACATAATTTATTGTGCTCTGTGTATGCATATGTATTTAGCACTGATTATTCTGTAATAGACCTATATATATTTTAAACTATATAGCATCCACTTTGTGTGTGGAGGGGGGAGAAATCTTCATTAAATCCCAAATGGTACATTGTTTGGTGATGTGGAGATTTACTTTATTCTTATTCTGTGGATGTCTGCATAATAAATCTGTGTGCACATGTTCAGAAGCCCTTTTTCAGAGGGAAAAGAAAAATCACAGCCTTTTGTACAGGTCTGAGAGGACATCCTGCAAGCTGCTGCTGGACAGGACTGCAGTGAGCACCCAAGCCAGGGTGCCCAAACCAGTGCAAAAGCCACCAGTCATCTCTCAGGACTGTCCCTTAGCAGTAAAGCTAAGAAATTCCTCATTTCATTTAATAGCGCATTGTCCTGGGTAACCCAAAATGTTAATTGTATTCCTCATCTATCTGTGCTTAAACTTGTTACAGTTTATTTAAGACCTTGCGGCCAGAAAACGGAATGGCAGGGCGGGCGCTGGGGGTGCCCTTTGCTCTTTAGAAGTCGAGGCACTCAAGCAGTCACCCTCTAGCCTTTGCCTCTTGGCTTTTTCTTGCCTCTACTTACAAGAGAAGCAACTTGAGAAGCTGCATTTTGCAATCAAAAACTGTTTCAGAGTGAATTTTGCAGCCACTGTCTGTAGGTGCAGCATTGCACTGAGGGTGGCTGCACTCCATGCTGTCACCCCAGCCCGCCAGCAGCGCCCAGCTGAGGCGAAGGCGAGTGGAATCTGGGATGCCCCAGCCCGCTGCTTGCTGTCTGCAGCCAAGAGGAAGGCAAAGTCCCTCCAAGAGTTCCAGCCCTTGTCCGAGTTCCAGCTGCCAAAGTGTGCCAAGCTGCATGCGCTGGCGGAACTGGTGCCACAAGTGAGATAAGGGGGAGGAGGGCTGCTGCCATTTTCCTTTTGTCTGCCCTCACACAGTCACCTGTGGTGGGCGCCATCTTGGGGAAGGTTTCACAGTGCCATTTTGAATTTCTCTTTGTTCCCTGTGAGAGTTCCTGAGATTTCAGCAACTTTGTAACTAGTGATTATTTATTGTTATTTTTTTGCCAGTTGCTGTTTCATTTTTTTAATAAACTGGGGTTTTTTTTCACTTATATCTACTCATATTAATTTCTAGTTTTTTGTAGAAAGGGAGGTAAAACTTAAAACTAAGAGGCGGTAACTCATTTTAGAGTGTACCCCTTAAATTGTGTTAAACCAAGACATGCATTCAGCTGGACAGGGAAAAAGGGAGCCTGAGGTAGTAAAGCCCACCTTATTTATTCACTACCAGGGTTAGTCTTGGTTACTATTGGTCTCTAAGCCAGTTTCAGTTCTAGTTCTTTTTTGCCAGTACCACCATGCTACCTGCGCACCTGACAGTAGTATATAAAGTACTCACGAGAGAAGCCATCAAGAGGACATTTAAATGTATTTATACACAGAAGTGGATTTCTACTCTGCCATGCACATTAGAGAGTAACATGCTTAAACTCAGTATGTATTTAAAAGCATTTCTTGGCTGAGAGACGTGACCCATTCAGCACCTGCATCATATGGGTGGGTTTTCAAAAGCTTTGCTGCCTTTTTTCACAACGTTACACTTCCTTGCCTAAACCTGGCATAGGTGTTGCCTCTGATGGAGAATGCTGACCACAGTGATTAGGATACCTCTGTGCCCTGCAAAGGCAAAGCAGGGAGCTCTGCCTGGGGCTTCCCATTTTCCATACTCAAGGAGACATACTGAAGAGGAAGAAGGGATTAACAATGGGAGGAAAGAAACGGCTCAGCTTTCTGCAGCAGAACAATATGGTGATAAACAGATCTTGAAAGGGTAGATTCCTGTACTGGGTTGACCATGGCTGGGTGCCAGGCACCCACCAAAGCCACTCACTCACTCCCTCCTCTCCAGAGCTGGACAAGGGAGAGAAAATTTAACAAAGGGTTCATGGGTTGAGATAAGGAACTGGGAGAGATTACTCAGCAAATACTGTCATGGGCAAAACAGGCTCTTAATTAGAGATACGAATTGAATTTATTACTAACAAAGTCAGAGCAGGATAATGAGAAGTAAAATAAACCCTTAAAAACACCTCTCCCCAATCCTCCCTTCTTTCCAGCTCTACCTCCTACCCCATTGGTGCAAGGGAGATAGGAATGGGGGTTATGGTCAGTTTCTCCCACTGCTCAGGGAGAGGAGTAGTTTCCCTGCTCCACCATGGGGTTCCGCCCATGGGAGACAGTGCTCTGTGAACTTCTCCAACACTAGCTCATGCCAGGGGCAACAGTCCTCTTTAGACTGTTGCAGTGTGAATAATTCGCCCATGGGGTGCAGTCTTTCAAGGACAGGCTACTCCTGAGTGGGCTCTTCTCTCCATGTGTCTCCCACAGGGTCACAGCACCCTGTCAGGCATCCCCATGCTCTGGTGTGCGGCTCCTCCACAGGCTGCAGGTGGATCTCTGCATCCCTGTGGATCTCCATGGACTGCTGAGGTACAGCTGCTTCACCATGGTCTTTATCATGGGCTGCAGAGGAATCTCAGCTCTGGTGCAGGGAGCACCTTCTCCCCTCCTTCTGCACTGACCTTGGTGTCTGCAGAATTTTTCTTCTCAGATGTTCTCATTCCACTCTTCTCTGGCCACAATTAGAACTGCACCACAACTTATTTTCTTTCTTCTTAAATATGTTATCCCAGAGGTGTTACCACTATTGGTCCAGCCTTCACCAGCAGAACATCCATCTTTGAAGCCACCAGGGATTGGCTCTGCCAGGCATGGTGGAAGCTTCCAGCAGCTTCTCACAGAAGCCACCCATGTAGCACTTCTGCTACCAAAACCAAGCCATACAGACCCAATGTGATTCCCCACCTCTGGACCTGTGCCAGGCAGCTCACACATAGACTCACATGTCCCTAAACAATCTACAGGAAATTAGCCCTAAAGATTACACAAGAAGCCATCTCCATCCAGTGAGGCCAGATGTGCCAGTAGGGATGCTGCAACATTCTTTCTCTTGCTACTTTCTCTTATTGTAAGCTTCATTTGCTGCAAGGAATTGAAGTAACACGATCACCACCAGATACAGCAGAGAATAGTCTGAAGCCTCATTGCTTCCTAGTCTCTGCATACATATAAACCACAGTTCTTGGTAAGCAGATATCAATACCCCATTCTTCTCCTGGCCTTCCACAATAACTCAAATAATCCAAATAAACTTCTTGAGGCCAGGCTTACTTTACCAACTTTGTCACAGGCAAAGCTTCCAGCATGGAAATCTCCAGCAGGAGAACATGTGAAGGATGCTGTTCTTCCAGTCATGCTGTACTGAGTCCAGTGTTCATATCACTGCAGAAGAGCAGAAAATGCTTTCAGTAATGATAGGATCTCAACAAGCTGTAAGCACACACACATGGGATTTAAGATGTGTTTCCACCCTTTAGCAGCTCCTGAGATTGACTCTTTAGTTTTCTTGTTTCCAATGGGGTTTTCAGCCCAGTTTGCTTAGTGTCATGGTGTAACACTGGCGCAATGCCAAGCACCCATGAAAGCCACTTGCTCACCCTCCCCTGCCACAGCTGGGCAGAGAAGAGAAAAAAAAATTAATGAAGGGTTCATTAGTTGAGATAAGGATTGGGAGAAAATACTCCAAGGGCAAAACACACTCAAAGATACAAAGTGAATTTATTACTAACAGAATCAGAGAAGGATAATGAGAACTAAAATAAGCCCTTAAAGTACCTTTTTTCCCCCAACCCTTCTCTCTTTCCCACTGACAGCACAGGGAGACAGGGCGTGGGGATTTTGGCCAGTTCCTCACCCTAGATTTTCTTCGCCTGCTCCAGGAGAGGAGTCTTTCCCCTGTGAGACCATGGGGTCCCTCATGGCAGACAGTTCTCTGTGAACCTCTCCAGCGTGGTTCCAATCTCACGAGCAGCAGTCCTGCCAAACCTGCTGCAACGTGAATTCCTCCCACGGGCAAGCAGTCCTCTCAAAACTGCTGTGGCGTGGGTCACTCTTCATGGGGTGCAGTCCTCCAAGGACAGGCTGCCTTGAAAGCAAGGGCCCCCTCTCTCCACTGGGTCTCCCACTGGAGCACAGCCTCTTCCAGGCATCCATTGGTTCCAGCATGCGCATCTCCCCCACCGGCTGCAGGTGGATCTCTGCATCCTCCATGGACCCCACGGGCTGCAGGGGCACAGCTGCTTCCCCATGGCCTTCACCACAGCCTGCAGAGGAATCTCAGCTCTGGCACTTGGAGCGCCTCCTCCTTCTCCTCTGACCTTGATATCTCCATGTTGTTTCCCTCACATGTTCTCACCTCCTCCTCTTCTCTGGCTAGAAGAAAAACTGTATGTACTTTGATTTTATTTTCTTCTTAAATATGTTATCACAGAGGCATTACCAACCTCTCTAATTGGCCCAGCCTTGGCCAGTGGCATGTCCATCTTCAGACCCATCAGGGATTGGCTCTGCCAGACATGGTGGAAGCTTCCAGCAGCTTCTCACAGGAGCCACCTCTGTGGCCCTCCACTACTAAAAGCCTGGCTGTGCAAAACCAACACATTTAGAGATTCATCTATTTTCTTTATGTCTTCAAGTGTGAGGGAAACAAAACAAGATAAAAAATTGCCAGTTGTCCTCCAGTTTTGAGTTCAAGCCAATACAACTGCAACTTCACATGACTTCTGGCAGATAATGATTATATAGGCAAAATTACCGTATGTGTTTCAGAAAAAAACACAACTAAATTTTTATGTTGCAGTGGATTTGATGAAAACATTTCAGCAGTAGAATCAGGGGATATAATATTTGGAACTGCTATTTGTATTCACCAAATTACTAACAGCAGAGAGTTAATACTTCACCCATGACTTCTCCATGCCAATCGTTTACTAAGAATGCAATTATGAACACCTAGCAGAGAACAAGCTTCCCATGTAGTTGCTTGGAAAACCTCATTGGGAAGTCATTGGGAATTGATCTGAGCCACCTGAAAGTCAGGAGGCACATACCTGCAGGCAAGTGCTGTGATGTGAACCAGGCTGTGCTCCTACATGAGGCCACCTCCCCAGCTACAAGAGATGTGCTCACAGTTAACTGGGTAAAAACTTGGGAAAATAAGAACAAACCTGAAGCTGGCAAACATGTAGATCAAAAAGGTACAAGGAGCGGGACAGCCTTTGTTGCACTACTGCCAAAGGGTTTTCTTGTTCTATGGATACTGGGGACAATGGCACTATACTGAAGTCTTGAAGACTGCTCGGTATGTGTTGCCCATCTTCATCCATCTCAGCCTGAGAATGATAGGACAAAGTGAAGTGTTCCCACACCCTGAGCAAGCCAAAATAATTCTCAGATTTCTTTGCTGAGCCCCCCTAGCCCAATTTGAGTCTGGTTTCCCTGTACATGCACAGATAAGCTTCACCAAACTTACTGTTCATACAGCTGGATGCAGTATTACAAAACACTCTGTAAAATAAGAGCTACGAAACCTTTCTCTTTTCTTTTTACTTTCCCCCTTAAAATAGTTATTTTTACATGCTGCCAAGAGTTATGTTAATTCAATAAAAATAAAATGCCCTTGTCCTGTGCAGCTGCAGATGCTTGGTGACAGATGGCGCTACATGAATATGAATTTGGTTTTTAAATAGCTACATTAAAATTTAACATTACATTTCCTTACACACGAAGTGCACCTGAGCAGTGTCAGTATTTTAATTACTTCTTACACATCATAAATAATATATTAGAAATAAAGCTCAGAAAAACAATTTCTTGAGATGTCACAAGACAGCAAAGGATATATTCTCTGTAATTCAGCTCTCTGGGCAAATCTCCCTTAGAGTTGCAATTTACTCCCACCCTTAGCCAAGAGCTGAAGGGTGAAGCAAGAGGAGGTGGTTGCAGGTAGCACACTGGTCAGTTAACTTCCAGTTTCCTGGGTCCCAGAACACCACTTGCAGAGAATTTTTTCTAATAGTAAAGCTGATTTGATAAATATAGTAAATATTTACACAGCACTGGCAAGTGCAATAACTGCAGTGGTAATTTCCATTTGACCCAAGTACCGCTCTGGTCCTAGCTGGGGATGGTCAGCTGACAAGGCAGCCTCTGGAGGAGATTACATCCTCAAAGAACAGGTAGAAGGGGGAGAACTACATAAATAGAATGAAGTGTATAGAGTGAACAAGGCATTCAAAGCAAATCAGTGAGAAGACTGGGGAGTGAAGTTTGCAGAGACCCACAATAATGTGAAATTTATGGAGCAACAGTAAAAAAAAGTTCCGTGTATTTTTTGAACAAGTATCATCTTCTTCAATCCTAATTGGAAATGTTCACAGCCAGGCTGGATGGGGCTTTGGACAATCTAATCTAGTGGAAGTTGTCCCTGCCCATGGCAGAGGTTGTGGAATGAGATGATATTTAAGGTCCCTTCCATGCCAAAGCATTCTGTGATTGCATGACTAACCTGTACCAAAAACTAAAGTTCCTACTGGCTCATTGTAATGTTAGGGCTAGTAACATCAGTGATCACCTGAAACCAGGGTCAGACCTGCTGGATTAGCTTCAAATTTGAAACTCCTCCAGAAAGTGCATTATGATAATTTCTGGTGAGAATGCTTGCTCAGTAGAAAGGGGAAACAAGGGACAGCCAGGACTGGCAGAAGAACATTAGAAACCAAGACACAAGATTTTGTAAAATGTAAACTGTGATCAGGAGAGACTTTCTTCATTCTCCACATGTATGGATTAAACAAATATAAACATCTTCTCTCCACTGGTCATTTAGAGAAACTGCAGCACACAGAGACAGCTTGAAGAATGGGAAGCTCAGTCTATGAAGCTGAAAAAGCCCCAGAGGACACAAAGCAGCAATGTTAGGTGTTCATGGAGCAACCACCTCTCTTGCTTCCAGTTTTGAAGAAAACCCTCCAATCATCCCCAACATCTGCACTTTGATGCACATGGCAGAGCATCCTCAAAGCATAAAAGCTGGACTGCTCTGGGATCATAGTAAACTGCTCTTGTCATCCAGGATATGCCTGAGTTAGGCTGCAGGCACACACCAGAGCTAGTCCAAAATAAAGCCTGGAAAACAGGCACAGCCCATGGTCAGGTCCTCAGCAGCCGCTCTCTCTCCTTGCAGAGTCTCCCCTTGAGCACCCCCAGCCACATCAGTGCAGGTGCAACCCTTGCCTGTGGCAGAGGCACCACTGACTCCTCCACACTGTGACACAGCTACTGCCTTGGAAGGTCAGGGCCATGCTCTGGCCAAAGAAACTGTCACTGTTTTCCTATCCTTCTTCTCAATGGATTCATACACACTTCATTCTGGTCAGTGCAAAGAGCTTCCCTCTGAGCTTTGCCTTAGGATCAGCTCCCCCTGCCAGCTGGACTCTGCAAACTTCCACCCCTCCTCTTCCTCCTCTCCATGAAGGTCCAACCTCCATCCCTACCTCTTCACAGCATTCAACTATGAAATAAGAGAGCTCCTAGAGAACTTTTCTTGTAGAACTGAGTTGAGGATCATTTCTATGACATTAATTGCATTATTAAATATGCAAGGTCTGAACCACATTTAATAACACACTTGTTCCAGTTAATCTCCCACTATCAGCTCAACCCTCAAAATATTTGTACTCTAGCTGAGAGGCTTATATGGGCTAAACAGTAATTAGAAAGTTTAATAAGCACCCAGGGAAGCTTCCTGAGCTGTTCTGCATTTCCTCATTCAGGTCAAATAAAATCTGTTGTCCCGTCTTCTAAAAGGAGGTTGATATTTCCTAAAACTCAGTAAACTGTTGGGAAATTTAAAGTGAATTAAAATGCTAATTATACTGGGGAGGAAAAACTACTCTCCAAAGCTTACTTTTTTTTTAGTTCTGAAGAGGCTTTGACAAGTGTTACAGAGTTTAGAGAAGTCTTTTTACAAAAAGCATATTTAAAAACATGGGGGAAAAATGTACTCTAGAAGATGGAGCTTGCAGCTATGCATCCTCTGTAGAATGATGCTCACGTTGGGGTGATTCAGAATTCTGAGCTGTATCTTCCTAAGATTCAGTACCTGACATCCTTCACAGGACAGCAATTAGACCAAGAGTCACATTAAGAAGATACATACATCCACCCTTTGGAGTCCTGTCGAACTTTACAGGAAACCAACCATGCAAACTTCACGAAACCCCAATGAATAAATATTTCAGTGTTTCAATTTAATGAAGCAATCTCACATTGGAACAAACAAGAAAATTACCACTTACACACACAGACTTTAGCATTTGTTTGCTATAGTTAAACTGCAGTGGAGCTGGAAGTTTCCCTAAACCATCTTTCTGGGTGTCAGGAAAGAATAACCTTGCAGAGGAAAGTGGAGACAGCTCCTGGGTTGTGATAATAACATCAGAGAAAAGGATCCAGAGCACACTACAAAGAGAGAGAAGGCATCTCAGAAGAGGATGAAATAGTTGCAAAACTCTACTGCTCTGACTTCCATAGTAGGCAGCAACAACTTTAGCAGCCTATTTTATCACATTTAGAAGATCCATAAACTGGGACATTTGGAGCATTAGCAAACCAGTGAAGACAGAGTACTTGAGAGAGAATCAGATTTGTGGAGGTTCAGGAAATATTCACAATGAAAGCTACTACAAGGTTGTTAATTATATATTGCAACATATTCATAACTATGTCTCTTCCTTTAGGTCCATCACTTTGAACTGTAGATGTAGCTACAGGCAAGCAAGTGAAGGAAATTTGAAACATTAACAGCAGATTTTTTGAAGTAAATATTTCAAGCAAAATTCTAAAGAGCTTTTGCTCAGTGTATTTCTTTTTTTCATGTATCTGTATCATGCTTTGAGGGTGAAAGTATTTCAGCAGCTCAATGCAGAATTCATCTGGAAAATGCTGGAGGGAAATCTTAGACTGGAAGCACTGGTTTTCCTCATCCTCCTTAGCACCTGTTATTTGCCTGCATAATTTCATCTTAAATTATCTTAAAAGTATAAATGTACCCATTATATCTTCTAGCTCCATTTAAATAGCTGAAATTCCAAACAATAATCACATTAAAAAAAATACCACTTTCTTGCCTGGATAAATAAGGAAATCTGTAGATCTTCAGCAAATGCTCGGTGTCAAATTCCTCCTGCCACATGTCATTCCTCAACACTAAGGAAAAATCCAATAAAGTTGCATTAACTGTTGCTACCCTTGAGCCATCACAACATTGTCTCAGACTGTATTTTTGGATAAAGCAGGAGGGAAGCATGCTGCTTTCACAGCTCTCCAGTGCATTGGATGTAATCACATCGAATCATAGCGATGGACTCCATCACTCCCCTGCTTTAGAAGATCAATCTAGTTTTGTGTTTGCTTTACTTCTGGGGGAGAAGGAAGATTCAAGGCTTGCATAAATATCAGAAACTCAAGAAAAAACCTTTTTTATGTGACTCTTAGCCTGGAAGAAAGTATTTCTTTCAATTTCACTTGCCATACGAAGATATTCATAAATATATTTTAATTCATTCACTGTTTGCTTCAGATGCAGTTAAACTGCAGCATTCAGATGAGATACAGCCTTTGGCAGGCTTCAGAAGGTAATAACATATACATCAGATATAAGGAAAATATTTTCATTACAAGGATGGTCAAACACTGGAGAAGACTACAAAATCTCCATCCTTGAAGATATGTAAAACTCCAGTGGAGAAGTTCCTGAGCAGCCTGATTTAAGAAGATTTATATGAATTACTTTATATTTCTATTCTATTATTCTATATTTCTGTTCATCTCAGACGTTTGTAGAAGTTCCTAAAACCATAACAGTAAGTAGTTGTAGTCTGTCCAGCCAGTGATCCACAGGCTGCAGACCACCAGCACTAGCAGCTTCAGGGCAGTTACTGGAGCCACACACATAAAACTGTTCCATTTCTTATCAAAGTGTTACACAACAAACAAGGGAGCTCTTCTTCCAGAAAGCAATTCACAAAATTGCTGTTGTTCCGGTGAGCCAAATCTTTTGTTTCCTGTTAGGTATTTGTACTGCAATTCTGCATCTGGTAAGACCATAGCAGCTAATGGAGCTATTAAGGCTCTGAGGATGAGAAAAGGCCAAAATCACAGAATCACTGAATGGTTTAGGTTGGAAAGGACCTGCAAGATCATTCAGTTCCAGCTCCCCCTGGTGTGGGTGGGAACACCATCTACTTGACCAGGTTGCTGAAAGCCACATCCAAGCTGGCGTTGAACACCTCCATAAGATAGGTTGAACTTCAAAATATAGGTAGTAAACTAGGTTTTGAAGCATCCTCAGAAGACAACATCTATACAATACAACTCTTCTTTGTGCTTTTAAGAAAGATGGAGATGGAGACGTCTTATGTTTAGAGAGAGAAGGATGATGAAAAGAGGGATGGATGAGTATGAGAAACTCATACTCATGAGATACTTACCTAGGAGGCATTGCTTAGTCCCTCTCATATTTCCTACAAGAGATTTTTGCAGTTATAAGGGTTTTGTTACAAAATTAAATGACCCATACACACATGGAATTTCAGTAAGCATGACAAAAACAGGAGAAAAAAATACTGTCAAGATGCTATTAGAAAGCAATTGATTTGCTCTATCCTCCCTCTACAGCACTGCCTACAGCAAATGAGATCTAGAGTCTTTGCTGGAGTGTGATAGATATCGAATCAGTGCCTGGTAAAATTATTCTGAAGATTATTCTGGGAAGCTGTGAAAACACCTGAAAGACAATGCAGTCATTGATCACAGCCAGCACAGCTTCATGAGAGGAAAGTCCTGCTTATCAAACCTGATTTCCTTACATGACAAGGTAACCCACCTGGTTGATCAAGGGAAGCCAGTTGATGTAATCTTTTTGGATTTTAAATAAAGCTTTTTGTCTCTGCCAGGATCCTTCAGGATAAAATGTCCGTCATTCTGCTGGATAAACACATCTTGGGATGGATGAGCAGCTGGCTTATGAGTCAGGAACAAAAGGTGATAGTGAATGGGGTGATATCAGACTGGTGAGCTGTCACCAGTGGGGTTCTGCAGGGCTCTATCCTCAGCCCTGAGTTATTCAACATCTTCATAAATGCCTTGGACACAGGACTGGGAGTGATACTAAGCAAATTCACAGACAATAACAAACTGAGAGGAGCTGTTGGCTCCCTCAAAGGCAGGGAGGCCCTGCAGAGAGACCTCAACAAATTAGAGGACTGGGCTCTCCCCAAACAGATGAAGTTCAAGAAGGGAAAGTGCTGGAATCTGTACCTAGGTTGGGGCAACCCTGGGTATATGGACAGACTGGGAAACTTGGTGCTGGAAAGCAGTGCCACAGGACAGGACCTGAGGTCCTGGTTGAAGGAAAGCTGAAAATGAGTCAGCAGTGCCCTGGCACCCAGAAGGGCCAACTATGTCCTAGGGGCATCAGGCCCATCATTGCTGGCCAGGTGATGGAGGAGATTGTACTGCTCTGCTCTGCACTGGGGCAGCCTCACCTTGAATATTGTGTGCAGCTTTGGTCAGCACAATATATGAAAGATATTAAGCTGTTGGAGAACATTCAAGGGAGGGCAAAAAGAAGTACCTTGAGGGCACTTATGAATCTATATGAGGAGTGTATGAGGAGAACTTGGTTTGTTCAGCCTGGAGGAGACTGAGGGGAGACCTCATTGGGGTCTGCAACTTCCTCGTGAGGGGAAGAGGAGGAGCAGATGCTGATCTTTCCTCCGTGGTGACCTGTGACAGGACCCAAAGGAATGGCCTAAAGCTGCATCAGGGGAGGTTTAGGTTGGATATTAGAAAAAGTTTCTGCTCCCTGTAGGGCACTGGGACAGGCTCCCCAGAGAAGTGGTAACAGCACCAATCCTGACAGAGCTCAAGGACCATTTGGACAACACTCTCAGGCATACAGTGTGACTCTTGGGAGTTGTCCTGTGCAGGGCCAGACATTGTACTCAATGATCCTTGTGGGTCCCTTCCAACTTGGCATGTTCTGTGATTGTGTTAAATACATAGAGCATTAATCTACAAATTTTAGTTTCTTGCAGGCTCCTCTCCCTTAGAAGCACTTATTAAGTGCTGATACTTAGTCCTTTACATATTCCACTTCCTGCAAGTAAACAAGTCAAAGTCACCATAGATCTTCTCATGCCCATACATGGATAGTTCCTGCATTTCTGTTCGGACACTATCGTCTTAACACTTCTACTAAACTAGGTAACAGGATAATTAAGCATGTAAAAGGTTAGAACTGCCATTCTAGATAACTTCCTGAGCCTACCTAGTGGAGCAGTTTGTAAAAAATAAGGTGCTTTGCATGGCAAGGTGCAAATTTCTGTATTCATCTTGTTTTGATACAAGAGTGGGGTTTCTACATTCTTTACAAGCTGCCACTGGGGACATATCTGCATTATTTTTTAAAGAATTAAAGGAATGAAGAATGAGAAGCTTTTGGGGTTTGGAATTTCCCAATTCATGGAACTGTTCAGAAGTCCTTGGCTTCCAGTCACATCCTGCTCTCGTGGTCAAACAGAAAAAGTGAAATTTAAAAAGTTAATCCATTTCTTATACAAACTTAATGACATCAACAACAACAATAAATTTAAACATTAACTTCAAGTTAAAAGTTACTTTTGCTATGGAACACCGATCTGTTCCACTGGACTCATAATTCCTTTCAGAAAGAATATTCTGTGATTTACTCTGTCCCCATCAATAATGTATCAGCAATGTTACAATTCTAGAGTTTGGTAGGAAACACTTCTGTTAGCCAATAATTTTCTTAAAGACTACAAAAATTCCCCCTTTCAGTGTTGGGACAAATAGCTTTTGCAGCCTTTTTTCTCATGACAAACATCAGGGCAGGAAAAACCTGCCTCGAATGGGCTCCTAGCAGGGCCAACAGGGTGAAGAGCACCCGCACACGTGGGCTTTTCTTCTCCCTTCCTTACTTCTTTCAAGCCTTGCATGTCACAAGCCAAAGGTCGATAGGCCTGATGAAATATTACCATCTGGATGACACAAGCAAGATGGCTGTACTCCCACTGAGTTAGTCAAATAATACAGCTCTGACATCTTCTCTGCAGAATGAATCACACATGTAGGAACAGGCAGCCATTCAGATGTGTAAAAGGAAACACAGAGGTAGGCATTCTCCTTGAAAAACGAGGAAAAAGAAATTTGCCTCCCAACTAAGCCCTTAATTTGCAGCATAACACACAGTCTTCCCCTCATATCTAAAGGGCAGATCTTTTAATGAGGTTATTTGAGAATGTACACTTAGCATATTTTTAAACTCTGTGCCAAAAAGTAGATGTGTTTTTTTAACAAGTGCTTAACATCAACCTATAACCACATGCTATAACCACAAAGACCAACTTGTCTTCAAAACAACTTTGAGTCAAGGAGAGTCTCCACACAAGTTACATCAAGGCCCAGGTAATCTTTCAAAATGTAACGAAAAGAAGCCAGATAAACAGCATCTCATGAGACCTTGGAAAATGTGATGCACTTCTGCTTTATATGTAATTTCCCTGCTGAAGATAATGCAACACAGAATTAATAGTTTAAATGCATTCTTAACCAATATATTACTCAATTTGTTTAAAAGTTGCATTCCTTTTATGCATCCTGTTGACAAATATTGAGTAGGAGAAATCTATGGATGTTTCTGGGAGTTAAGAAAGAAGAAACCTGTGTCCTTTCTATACATCTAAGAGTCATAATATTCCCAATATGACCAACTTTTTTAAAAACAAAACAAACCAATCAAACAAAAACACACAGAAAACCCCACAGAACACAAATGGGGAACAGCATTAAAAAACATGTACTGTGAAAAACATCCTGGAAAACTCAACCCCACTATTCCAAGAATATCATGAACATCAACAAGTGACAACTGTAATCAAGAAGATAGAGGAAGAATATATACTAACGGTATATTACAAAACATCATTTTACTTGGCTCACACGAAAATTATTCATGTTGTAGCTCACAATCTGTAGCACAGAGATTTCGTATCCTGAGAAAAGTTAACCATGTGACTTTGGATAAAATTGGAGGCCTTGTGTTGCCCACTCTCTTTCACTAAATAATGGATGTTATTGACACATTTTACATTAAACAGATAAAATTTGTTTCTCAGCTCTAGGCATCAAGGCCTATGAAACAGACCCATATGACCCATGGCATTGTTTACTACGTCATACTATCATTTTCTACTCTGCTCTGAATTTTAAAGAGTTTACAGACTGCCTAAAGGCTTTCTTTTGGCTTTACAGACATAAGTGTGAACTTAAAGGTTTTTAATTTTACCAAAGATAATCATTATCATCTGTTTTTGCTTGGCTCCTTACCACTTTACTTTTTCCAACAACTTATTTTATCACAGTCCTGCCACTGTATTTATCACATCACTAGGATGTACTACTCCAAAATTAAATAGAGAACAGTTATTAACTAAGCTATGATTATAATAAGAGCTCCTGGTATTTATTTATTCCTTTAGAATAGATAAATTCCTTCAGACCCTGGTCTGAAACTCACTTAAGTAATGTGAGCCTTAAAACACCTTAAACTGCATCCTCTGGAGTGCACTGTTAGTACGAGTTGTGGTAGTGCAGTGCCAAACATATTAGAGAATTTAATGCCCATCAGGTCCCCAAATAAATCCTCACATTAATTTAGCAGTTTCAATGCTACCTATCCCTGTTGATCCACTTTTACTCAAGTTTTCTCTGGAGGGAGAAAATAATTTGTTATTGTTTAAGAGGCCAAAGACCAAATTTTTCCAAAATTATTCAGATAGTGTTGAATTTTTTGAGCTTAAGGCTTATAATCATTTGACATAGTGGGAAACACACCAGGAAGACATAGTCTTCCTTGGACCACATTGCACTAATTTTTTTGTACCAGTTTCACTGCACAGACAACCTCAACTTTCCCCCTAATACTGCACCTTACAAAGCATCCAGTTTTCATCAGTTCATGCTAAATTAACATCTTTTTTTTGCATCCTACAGCTTTAAACTCATTGTTCCTCTTACAATAAGACTTACACAACTAGCAATCTACTAACAGCAAACTCCTACCTCCAGCACAACTCTCTACCATCAGCACATTCCTATCCAAGAACTTTATATTGTTCCTAAGATTCCCACCCAAAAATCATCTGGAAACAAAGATCCACTGTCCCAATAATAGTTAAAGCTCCCCAATGATCCCTGCAAAGTTAAAACCAGGACTGCACTGTGATTTTGTTGGTATGTGTTAATGCAGAGCTGGGTTTGAAAGTCCCTAAGGGTACACTTTACAGTTTCACGTGGCATTTGCAGAAAAAACAGTATTTGCACTTGGAGAAGGACACATAGATAACCTTGTTTAAAAGAGCCAGAAGAAAGTTGCTCTTCAGTGCTCTGAAGCTGAGGGGAATCAAAGAGATCTGTATACCCTAGGGAATACCTTCTGCTCCATGTAGAATATTTGCTTGCATTACTAACCTGAAGACCCCTGCCCTAAGCAGAGATTTAGCCTGGAAAAGGTACAAGAACTATTTTCCAAGTACAACTTCAGCATATTCAGTAATTCAGTCACAAAAGTAAGCAGCAGCATGAAATTAGAGCTAAACCTTCAACTAACTCTGTTAAGGTGGCCCAGCTCTGGTGCTCACACACAGACCCTTTGACACTGAATATAGCTTTCAGCAGAAGTGAGAATCACAGAACTAAATAATTTTTAAAATAAAAAATCAAGACATCACACAGCTGTTAGCCAAACCTGCTGCCTTTTTATGAGACTAGAACTGGCACTTTCAGGAATTACATTTGCAAGGTTGATAAAATGTAATTTCTCTAGCAGAGGATTCTTATTCCTACAGTCCTTTACCTCTGATTAAAGCACATGGCCCAAACACACCATCAAAAGGCAAACAAGCAGAAACTAAATCAGTATAAAACTGGCAAAACAATAGCTTTTGTGTTATTGCATCAGGTAAAGCCCAGTTGTGCCATATAATTTACTTTTACCAAACTCCTCTAATTACTCCTTTTCTTTCCCTGACTACTAGGAGGGCCAGTAATAGGCCACAGCTGGTGGCATTCGATGTTACACTACTCCCAGCAGCTGGAGTCCTGCCTTCACTTTTGGGCACAGCTTTAATTAGCCATGATGCTTTGGAGGCAGTTACAGCTGGTATATTGGTATTTTTTTTTAGGAATTATTGACAGGCACATTCTTTGTTTCTCAGTGTGAAAATGGATGTGACATTGCAGTTGACATGCTAAAAAAAAGTAGACAGGTAATCTAAAGAAAGCCTGTGTTTCAGGAAGATTCCAATTTTTAATATCTAGGTTTATGAGAATTTTTATGGCCTGGGAGTTGATGTAAAGAGTTTGCAGGTTCCTGGTCAGAGAGCTCAACACTTGCTGCTCATCACTGTATAATGCTACACAGGGAAATACCCTCAGTGAGATCACCAGGGCTGACCCCATTCTCCAGGAATGGTGCAGGCAGTGGGCCACAAGACTGGAGGTCAAGAATGTAAATCCAGAGTAGGAGTTTTCCATACCCCTCTGTTTCATCGGCTTGCAAGGCAGGGAAATGCAGAGCACCAGCCGTCTAAACCCACAGGCAAAACATTGCTTTTAAAATATCCTGCTTGTAATTGTTAGGACAACCTGAAAATATGGAAAAGTAGTATTTCAGTGGCTCTATTATCATTTCAAAGACATGGAAAATACTTATCACACTGAATAATCTTTACCATTCACAACAATTTGCTGTTTAATTAAGAATTTGAAGTATAGTCAAGATATTACAGTCCAACCCCTTCTTTCGTGGCAGAGCTGACTGTGACTCCCTTCTTTGACTACATCAGTGTTTAGGAGAACCTCCCACCTTGTTAAAGCTCTGGCTTGTGTGGATGGAGAAGAAAATATCACTGCCTACATTGAAGGTACAAAGCCCTGTGCATGGCACAGATAAATTAAACTCTTCAGACTGAATGACTGAATTACCTGTATTTTATGGCAGGTGTTACAAGCCACAGGTTAACAGCACAATGTTGGCACAAGCTAGCATACCTCATTAAGTCTAATCTATAATAAAAATATAACATTAATATTTTAGCAAACTTGTGTCTTTGTATTTTTAATACATTCAAGCTGAAGAAACAAAATTTTTCCCTTAAAAAGCAAATTGTTAATAAATAGCACTGAACACAGAGGTTCCTAAATTGACTCCTGGGAAGCCACTGTCTGAAATACCTATTTCAGGCCATCTGGGAGAACACCAGTTAAGTTTGTCAACCAGAAAGTAATATTGACCCAGAAAAGGTACCTGATTTACTGGTATTTCAATAGAATGCTCTCTCATTACCCAATTATGCTTCAGAGGAAGGGGTGAGTTTGTAATACCTTGACCATACTTCAAATTCTGCCTTGCCTTGTGTTGCCTTTGCTTATGCCTGTCTTACATTGCCTTGCGCTCCATTACCTTGCCTTGACCCTGCCCTGCTCTTCCTCAGCCTCACCTTGCCCTTTTCTGTGGCCTCTGCCCTCTTTTCACTACTTCCTGGCCTCTACTTCCCTCCAGCCTCCCACCACTTTTAGGGCTTCATATTTATGGCCACATCTTGCTTTCCAGCCTCCCATCCTTTTTAAAACTTACACATCTGTTTTGCCTCTCCTATTCCCTTTCCTTTCTCTCCCCTCCAGACTCCCAACCCTTTCACTCTCCCACTCTAATTTAGCCTCCCATCACTTTTAGGGCTCTACTTTTTTCTAGCTACTTCTTGCTTTCCAGCCTCCCACTTCTTTTTGGACTCTCACACCATTTCAGCCTCCACTCCTTTTCAGCCTTCACTTTTTCCTGGCTTCAACTTATGCTCCAGCCACCCACAGCTTTTCCATCTCCCACAAAATTTGACCTCCACTGTTTTCTGGCCTAAACTTTTCCACAGGCCTCTCACCCTGTTTGGCTTTCTACCACGTATCAGCTTCCACTTTTTTCTCCCCTAAAGTTTCATTCCAGCTTAGTATCCCTTTCCAGATTTCTACCCCTTTTCACCCTCACACTCCAATTTAACCTCCTACCACTTCACAGACTCCACTTTTTTCTGGCCTCTACCCTCTATTCAGCTTTCCATCCCATTTCAGCCTTTATATTTTTCTGGCCTCTGCTTGATCTCCAATTTCCCGCTTCTTGGCCTCCCACCTCTTTTTGCCTCTCTTTTCCTCCCTACACTCTCCCCTGGCTTTTTACCCTCCACATTTTTGGTCTATACTTAGGGATATTTTTTGCCTATGATATAATTGTGTCCTCCTGTCCTTTCAGCTTCTGCATTTCTCCCACCATTTCTTGGCTGTCTACCCTTTTGCAGCCTCTGTTTTTTCTTGATTTATTTTTTCTTCTCCTCACTGACCTTTTTTTGGTCTTTTACTCTTTTTCAGCCTCTACCTTTTTTCTCTCCAGTTTTCTTTGTTACTGTACTTCCTTTCTGGCCTCCTTCTCATTTTTAGCCTCTACTTTTTTTGCAGCCATTTGCACACTTTTTTTGCCCTCTACCTTCTACACCGAGCCTTCTGTTCTTTTTCAGTCTCCCACTCTTCTTTGTCCCTCTACCCCTTTAGGGGCTCACCTTCATATTAAGCCTCCACTCTATTTGATGTTTTCTCCTTATTCCTCCACTCTTCATCAGACTCTCAGACTCCATTTCACAAAAAGATTTTATGAGTGTCCCACAGTACTTTAGCCTCCCCCCCCATATTTCAACCTCCACTTTTTGCCCTCCAGTCTTCCACACTTCTTTGGCCTCCCATCCCACTTCAGCCTGCACCTTTTCAGGCCTCTACCTCCCCTCCAGACTCCCACTGCTTTTCAGCCTCTTGCAAGAAAAAATGTGCTAAAAGCATGGAGTGAAATGCAGCTGGTAAACACTAACTTTTTTTTTTTTCCCTACTTTTCCTCAAGTAGTGTATCCTGTGCTGTGTTTTGTGCTCAAGAAGAAACTGTCCAGCCTGGGCAATGGGTTACCTGGTACTTAGTATTTAGGTATCAGCCAAAGGGTTCCTCAAACCAATGGATTTAAGTCTGCCCAATACTTCTAATAAGACTCAGCTTTCCATTGCCAATCTGTAATTCTGCACTGAAATATTTAGGAAATGCACAGTCACACAGCCTGAAGTATTAAATATCAGCTTTTTGGGGGCTGGAGTTGTTTTGTTCGGCTCTGATTTCAGACACAGTCAATTCCAGGGGCAAAGCTAGGGAGGAATACTGCATCCACCCACACAGGCAAGGAAAAGCCAGACCTTTGTCTCAGCAGCTGCAGCACTCTCTTTTTTTGGCACTCTGGGATGGTGTGAGAAATTTTACATTAAATCATGAGGGCTGCCACAGGGTCAACAATATACCAAGAACTCCTGGGCATTTCAGTTTAAATTCTCCACACACAGGCCAGATTTCCCTGTAACTGATATCCATAGACCTCCTTGAAAGGGAATGTGAGGCAATGGGAGGACACAAATGTCCCAAATATCTCTGGGAGTCATCAGCCGGTGGCAGGAGGCTTGGCTCTAGCTGCGGGAATGGGGAACAATAATCAGAAGAAAGGGAGATAAGCAACCAGGAAACACAGAGGGCACAGTGGAGGAGAAAGCCACAAGAAAGCAGAGAGGGACAGCTGCAAGGCAAAAAAACAAACAGGCATCCAGTGTTGAATAGGAGGGATGCTTGTGCCAGAAAGGAAGACCTCAGAAATGTTAGGTGGCATGTCAGAGTGACAGTGCAAGTGGTAAGAGTTCCATGAGGCCAGGGGCAGCAGGAAAACCACGCTGGCAAAGGGGAGCAGAGATACTAAGAGTCTCTTCATGAAGTTCCTGGGGCAATGGAGACTGGTGCATGAGATGGAAGAGCCTAGTTAACATGTCACTCGGACAATCTCCCAGAGGGAAATGCTGGAAAAAGCTGGGATCATGCATGTAAAACCTGGTGACCAACGTCCACTTTCAGATACTCAGTCTGAGACCAAAAAAAAATGGTGCAGGTTTCCCTACCTCAGCAATGCAAAGACAGGGTGTTGTGGTTTGACACAACTAAGCGCCAAGCATCTAAAATATTAATTATTTTATAAGGAAAACAAAATAAGAAAATATTGAGGAAAACTAGATAGCTGCAAGACAAAAAACAGGTTCACACTTAGACAGTTGCAGTACCAGGAGAAAAAGTTTATTACTAACAGAATTAAAAGTTAAAAGATATAACAAGAAATTAAAACATACCCCCCCCTCCCCCCTGCTCTCTTTTTCTCAGTGCTTTACTCTTTTTTAACTAGCACAAAAGATAACACAACATAGGATTCTAGTCAGTGTTACAGTTCTTAAAAAAATAGTCTCTATCTTGTGCTTAAGGAAAAAAGGTTTCTTCTTCTTGCTTCACATGGTTTCTCAAACTGCCCCCAACAACAGACCCGCCCGGAAAGAAACAATCTGCTGTGGTGTAATACATCTCTTCTATGAAAAAATATCAGTTTTTTCACACTGCCACACCTGGGCTATCACATGGGGTTATCAACTTTTTAAGGATGGGTCATTTTTTCCTGAACACAAAGGCTTTTTCTGCTACAAATCCTTAAAAGCCTCTCACTGCTTCTGTATATCCTGGCATAGGCACTCTCTCTTCACAAACTTCATGGGCCACACGTAAGTCTTCCATCCCCCCATGTACTTCAAATGGATTGAAGAGACAAACAGTTTGTGATTTTACAGTTTCTTACCACCGCATGCCAGAAATATTTTTAAGCTCCGCGCGAGGAACGCGGCACCGCCCCTTTTCTCCGCCACCATTTTCAGCTCCGTCTCACATGGCTCACTCTGACTCTGAAACCTCTATGGTGAAGAATGGTCTTGTTTGGGCTTTATGGTGAAGAAAGCCTTGCTCTTTTTGTGCTGCTGGCTGTAGAAAGGAGGCTCTCGCCGTCTCTCACTGGCTCCATGTGGAGAACGGGGAGGAAGGGGGGAGGAGGGGGGGGTGCCCACTGGTCCCAAGAAGCTGCTCTGGAAAGACCCCAGCTGTGTGCCAGTCCATGGTTGGGTCTGGCTCTCGCAGTCCATGGCTGGGTTTAGCCACCTGGGCTCTGAGATGGCTCCTTCCCCAGCAACCCAGGGTCTGTGCTGCAGCATCAGGAAGAGGGGAAGGGGACCAGGGTTTGACCCAGCTTAACCCGGCCCAGCCCGGTGGGGCCTCGGCCCAGCTGGGCCCGGAGGCTCCAAGACCTCCCCACCTCCCTCAGGCAGGCTGGAAGAAGAGGAACTCCCGCCTTTCCGTGTGGCTTAAATGTGTAAATTTTGACATGTGCTGTTGGTCTAAAAATCTGTCTATCAACTCAGATTCAACCCACTACACAGGGACAGAAGGAGCCATGCCACCTGGGACAGAAACAAGTCCAAAGATAACCAATTTTCCAAGTGGATTATATAGGATAAAGTGATCAAAGTCTTCTGTCCAATTTCAAACCCTAGATAACTGCACAGGAAGGTCAGATTTGCAGTGTTCACCACTCAAAATTCAGCAAGTCCCAATATTAGATCTGCTGATGACACATGCGTTCAGTCCCCCCATTCTCCAGTGACAGTCGGATGCTGCCTTTAGTTATACAGTAACATATCTGTGCTTTTCACAATGCACTGCCTAGCAAAGGGACACAAGACCAGAGTCACGAGTAATTTCTTTCTGCTGCTCTTGTCCTGAAACTCCTTTTCTGTCCCTCCCTTATCTCCCTTCATCATCACTCATTAAAACTTCCAAGCCCTGAAGTAGGAGAGGGGCAGTTGGCTGGCCCAGAGCACCCTACTGGCCAGAGGGTATTTACTTCAGAGCCAGTAATCTCTCCTGTATGACAAGGCTTGTCTGGGCTCCATGTAGGCAATTAAACTGCTCTGCGAAGGAAGTGGTGACCTGGTTTGCTATCCCCAACCTGGATTGCAGCAGTGGGCTCAGCCAGTGCTGATGTGGAGTGTTTCCCATGGGTTTCACAGCATAACCTAGACTCATTTGTAAAAAATTACTGAGGGACTAATTCAGCATCAGGATTTCCTATGTCCTCATCTGCCCTACTTTGTAACCAAAGAGAAGCTGCCCACCAAAACAGCTGCTGCTCCTAAGGTGGCTTCAGCTAATTCTGCATCTACACAGATTTCTCCTGAAAAACTGAGGTGCAGCAAATGTCCAGGCAGCCTTGTGCAAGGCAGCTCCAGGGTTGGAACACAGGCAGATGCTTTCCAGAGGCTGAGAAGTATGGGAAGAACCAGGTACTCAGGGTAGGGAACTGCAACCCCCAGGGTGGTAGGTCAGAGGGGCAGCCAAATACATCTCACCCAACAACCCTACAGGGAAAAAACCTATGCTTTTTCCCTCTCTTCCCACAAAACAGAGAACAAGAACATTTTGACAAAGAGGGGCAAGCCCAAGCACTTTTGCAGCTGACCTCCATGCTAGTGGTGCTGTCAGTGATGCTGAACTTACAGTTTTCTGGCCATGCTGTGTTTTGGTGTCACCTTTCCTAGTGCTGTGGCACAGTGGCCATTCAGGAATGCATCTTATGCATAAGGCTCTGCTGTTTACTCACACACAGCTCACAGCTCACGTGCAGCAAGACAGCAATCATCACCTGAGCCTATATCTACCCATGCTCCAACAGCGCTGACTAAAGTGAATAATAATCAAATATCCCGTACCGTGTTATAGAAGCAATGCAAATACCCCTCCATGCATGACAGAATGACTTACTAAGATTTCTCCTGCAGGACAGGGAGTTGTTGGACTGTCCAACAGACAGGACATTTCTTTTTAAAGTTACACAGTATGCTGCTGTGCCAGAGAATGGGGAAGCAAATCAAAGGTGTCACTCAGAGTAGATCTATTTCATCCTATTTTCAATACTACACTGAACTGATACTTCTCTCAGACTCTATACACTAGAATATTATAAAAAAACCCTGATTCCAGTTTAGTTCTGCAACCCTGATCAACTGAGCTGTATTCTTCTGACTGACTCTTCTCTCTGTGCTCTTCAGCTGTGCTCTTCTCAAAATGTGCAAGTTGTTCTCACACTATAGACCCTGATAATTATTGGCTTCAATGGAAGGAAATATACTCCAAAATAATAATTCCTAGGCTGAAATCAAGCTGTGTTATTTTCATGCTATTGCTAATATGTCCAGAGCATATTTATTAAAGCCAGGAGTCAACACTTGCCAGAAATTAGAGACAATGCTTGTGAATAAGGAACTTCAGTGTTTATTCCTCCTGCCTCCTCATCTGCTGAGCTGCACCAGGGAAACAACTTGTCAGGCTAATTATTCACAGAGATTTTAAGCTGCATATTTTCTCTCTGGACTGATCTAACCCAAATGTGGGAAAGGCATGGTTTTAATTAATCCTTCCTTACATCCCATGACACTTGGTCACATGTGCATGCGTAGGTATGTGCATCACGTGCATTACCCAGTAAGATAACCACACTGTACACCATTAGCAAGCTGGCTATCACATGCTGTTCTGTTTGCCCTCTTTTTATGACATTTTAGTGCTGCATCCTAATAAACCAGTTCTGGAATGAAACAGGGAAATACTCTTAATGACTACAGAACATATTTTTCCTAGCCACAAAATTTTTTACTAAAGTAATAGACTGACCATGACCCTCAAGCAGTTTCACTGCAGGTCAAAAGGCAAGACTAAAAGCTATATACTTTCTCTGTACTATTCAATAAGATCTTGGGAAACAGAGTGAAATCACCCTTCCTTCCAGTCATTTAAAAGGGACACACCATCAGACCCCACACTACAAGCCTCGGTGCAGCCAGTGCTCTAAAGCAATTCAAGGTATTTTTTTCCTGAAACAAGCGATCGACCTAGGCTCCAGGGAGGGCAGACCCCTGCACAAACTGCAGAATCACTTACCAACACTGCACTGAACAGCACAGGATATGACAAAACCAGCTGCTTCTTGTCCCTGGTGACGCCTGAGGTCAGGTGGTGTTCTTTCTGCTGCAACAGAGGCAGGTTTGCTCCCAGACTGTACAACTTTCCTTTTTTTCGTTCTCATACAGCATTATTTTTTCTTTGCCTCTAGCTATGGGGATTGAAAGATGAAGTAGGAGGATCTTATTTCAAGGGAGGAATGAAGTAGATGCTGGATGGAAAGTAGGACTTATACAAACAAATTAATTGAATATAACACTACCTGTTAGCATACACTGACCCAGTTTGAGTGCAGGACTTGGGAACACAAGGCAAAGCTCCACTCAACATAGGGAAAATTAAAAAAACACCATATTTTCACACCATAGTCTCTAATTCTAGATTGCATGGGATGTTCAGATGAAAGGAATGAGAGGGATGTCTATTTACAAACAAACTGTGGGCCTGCTAGTAGATAAACCAGATACTGATAGGTGAAAGAAGCAATGGGAGGAACCATAAATTCCAGAGGAATTCCACTAATTGACACAGACTCACCCAAGGCTGTGCTAAATTCCTAGTCTTAGAGAAAAAGAAACAAAGAAAAAGAGGATCTGTATTAGGTGACTTGGGAAGTCTGTGCCTCTCAAGTACCTAAGCCAGTGGAGAGAGATGGAAATGTGGCTGGAAAATTGGGATAAAAAGGAGGCTGCATTATCGAGCAATTCAAGAGACTCCATAGGAAACACTCCCTGGCCTCTCCCTTTGTTTTAATAAAGTTACAAGACTCCTCTGTCTCCTTTTTGGACATAAACCTCTGACATCATGGATTAATTTTCCTGACACAAGGAATCTCAAACAGAGATCTAATTAGGCAAGATACAAAATAACAAGCCTTGCTTCCTTCCAAAGGCTCTGAGAGTGAGGACAGGAAGGCAGTAATAAACATGACTACTCAGAAGTTTGGTTTTCTTGGCTTTTTGTGCAGCAGGTTTTCCTTCTCACAGTAACTGATATTCACTGAGTTCTTAAACAAACAAACAAAACAAAAAATCCAAAGCCCAGCAATCAAATAGGATTGACAATATGCTTCATAGGATTTGCTGATTCAGTGATAATGCTCACCTTGCTGTACCTATTAAGACCATCACAGGCAGAGCTGTCTATGCTGGTAGCATGTCTGGAAAACACAGGGACCAGGCAACAGTGTGGATGAAAATGGAAGCACCAAGCTACAATGTCCAAAATGCATCACAGTGATGTTTTCAAATGGGAATAGCTTTGTTGTTGTTGTTTAAGTAATTCTTATTCTTCTAGTTCTGTGACCTCTTTGAAAGTCCATTTGCAGCTCCACACCAGCTCCTGCAGTACCTTGCATACAGCGGTTGGGTGGGATAGTGTTGGGACCTGAGGTGTGCTTGGTGTGGGCTGAGGAGCTGCATTCACAGCTCTGTCACATTGAGTTGTGCCTGAGGGTCATGGAGAAGAGGTCTTCCCACTGTCTGCGTGGGCAGGAGGGCGGGAGGCAAGATAGAGGAAAGCTCGGGGGTTAGGACAGAGGAGAGCCCAGGTGTAGGATGCAAGAGAGACTGGGAATTAGGATGGAAGAGAGCTTAGACCAGCTCAGCCACCTTGAGGGCACAGGGAGCGGAGCCAGCGCTGGATCCACAATTCAGCCTGACATGCAGCAGTCAGCTGCAGCCGCTTCAGAAACTGTAAAATCCAGATTCAAATCTGTCTGCTTTGGGTGTTTTTTCCTCCTTTGCACTGCACTTTTGCCTTGCTGTACCCATATGATGGTTCCTGGGAGCTCTTCTATCAGACAAACATCGTGGTCAACACTCCATTTCCTTTGCAGCTGAGCAAAATGACTTAAAGCAAACTTTTAGAACATACTTGATGTTGTGTTTACATAAATTAATAAAACTGGAAGAACAAAAAACATTAGAAATTGAAGCAAAGTCACATCCCAAGTAGATGTCTTTGAAAACACTGTGCTGAGGGCTGTGTGCACCTATAGAAGAATGCACTATATAGTGCATTTTTGAAGGTTTAATGTAGGATGACATCAAAAATATGCACAAAAAGAGCAGAAAAGAATTTCCTGGGTGTAGAAGCAAAAAAGTAGTCCAGCTTGTCACAAAGCTCTCACAGATGTGGTAAAGCAGTAAGTGCAGCTTTAGAGCAACAGATCATTTCAGCATGCTCCAGGCCACAAAACAGATGTGGGAGAAATGCTGCTCAAAGTTATTGAAATAATTGATATAGGGCAATCTGTCTCTCATTGGTCCCTGGATGTTGTTTGTACTGGCAAAATTGAGTCTGGGTAATGCTGCAGAGGTTCTGTCACTGACATCACTGTGATGGGGTAAAAGCAGTGTCAGAGTATGTAAAAGGCTCCTCAGGTAATTAAGGAATTGTGAAAAATGCCTCCTGCCTCTTTCAAGCAGCCCATCATGCCACCCTCATTTTTCATGTGTTAATGAAAAATGCTTAATTCCTCTAGAAAAAAAAACAATCTGGTGGCTTACAATTAGGGAAATATTTCACTGTAACATCATGACGTGTGTGACTGTTACAAATGCTGCTCATTTTTCATTTACTGAGGTTTTAAAGTGCAGCACTGTGCTCTGCTCTGGTAATTTTTAATGCGACTAATGTCAGTATTGGGTTGCAAGTGGATTAAATAAAGGTGGCTGTTAATCACAGAGAAATGGTATGGGAGAGCCCATCTTCAAAAGTGGTGGCTAAAATAACAAGGATTAAGCTTCCAGCTGTCTGGGGATTTTCTACATCTTTAACAGGGTTTTATGATTTCACAATTCTTTTCATAGCAGAATACGACATGATGAGTGGGGACTGCAGACCCTGTGATTCCAGTGCTCATCTACATTATTTCAGTGGCTGCTTTGGGGTAAATAATGAGGTTTTTAACATTATTTAAGAAGCTATTCACAACTTAACAAATTGTTGTTATTTACCAACTCAGTAGAAATACCTGTTAAAGTCACCCTCCCTGGAGGTCTTCAAGAAAAGACTGGACATGGCACTTAGTGCTCTGGTCTAGCTGACATGGAGGAAATCAATCACAGCTTGGACCTGATGATCCTGGAGGTCTTTTCCAAGTTAAATGATTCTGTGATCTGTGTGATTCTGAGAAAATACTGAGGATTTAATACCTGGAGGATTAATATCCTTCTTCTAGCTTTCAGAACCAATCTTTCCCCTAAATTATCCCTTTATTTTTAATTATAAATAAAAATTTGAGTGTTGCAGGATGTTGCTCTTTTTCAACTTTCTTGGTATCCAGCCCAATGGAAAACCTGTCCCAAGACTGTTGGTTATTGACTGAAATCTTAAAACAGCATTATTATAATATTCCCAAATATTTCTGTCCTACTTATAGTGATCATATTTTCAGACCACCTAACAACACTATTTTCTTACTGAAAGACAGCCCCATGTACTAAAGACTACTGACCGCTAGAACTCAACAGTCATTTTCTCTTTGTAAGTAGAGTCAGTTCCCCTCTGCAGACTGTGCCAAAGAGGATTGTTCTTTGATGTATGATTTCTTTTAATGTCTTTTAAGCATGGAAGAGTAGAAAAACAAAGATAGTTCTGAATATGTTGGCACCATCTGCAAAGAATTCTATTAAAGCACAAAAATAAAGTTTTTTGGTTTTTAAATTTTCAAGAGTAGTATTAGAAATATGATGGTTCAGAAGTCAGGTAAGGAATTGTTGGCGACTACAATTCTTTATTGGACATATGTTACTGAGCATTGAACACTTGTTTATGTAGGCACAGATATAAGAATAACATTACAAAATCAAAAGGCTTAAGTGCAGACCTGCACTGAGAAGCAGGCCTGGTGAGTCTGTCTACTCCTACAACTCAGCTGAGAAAAGGGGAAAAACACTGCCATTATAAGAGAAGAAGCATGTTACAAATTCTGGTTACAGAGCAAGACAGTCTTTCCTTCATGGTCCAGAGCACTGGAAAACTCAGGTTCCCTGTGTACATGCACATTGTGTTTGTTGCAGGAAATATTTTAAGTTAGACTGCCTTATGCAAGTAAGTGGTTTATCTGTAAGAAAACTTGATAAAGCTGTACTGATTAAACAGTCCTCTTAATATTTTTAATGTATTTCAGAATAAAAAATTATACACTTAAACCCAGTGACCAAGAAAGAGTGAACAGGGGAAGCCAGTGTGAGTCATGACTTTAAGCAATGGTCTTTGCCAGATTTCATTCCTGCTTGCATCAGAATTTTCTCCCTAAGCAGATTCAGGAGATAAAAAAGTAAATTGAACATGTCCTTGTCTTTCCTCATCTCGTAAGGGCAGTTTTCTACGGTTCTTAGTACAGAAAAAAAATATACATTTCCAGAGCTTGCACATATCCAAAAAGAAAAAGGTGGAAAACAACAAGAGGGAGAATAAAAACTAATAAAAGCTAAAACATTATTTTGTAGTAAACATTAGAATATAACGTGCAATAGTGCAATTTCTCCTTTGCTGCTCCAACAATGAAGTCTTGGTAGACAGTCCCCTGCGTGTCACTGTGCAGCATCCCTAACTGCGTGCACTGCTGGGTTTGCCAGGCTTTGGAGGCGAGTCGCTGTGTCCAGACTCTCCCTTCCCCTTCCCAAGGTGGTGGAGTTTCTGATCCCAGCGCTGCAGATTGAAAGGCAAAGAAATTAAAAGAGAGATTACAGAACCATGTGTTCACAAACAGCAACAAAAGCAGAAAAGCTGTTGCTATTTCCACCACGTTACCCTGCGTTGGGCTCAAGGGTGGAATGAGGTGGAATTATTGGGAAAAGTCATTTTAAATAGTGAAACCATTTCCTGGCTTTCTTGTAGCCTCTGTTGAATGAAGGGTCTGATACAAGGCACAATGGCTTCAGCACAAGGGGGACTCACCTTCAAAATAATAAAATTTAAATGAAGCTACTCATGCAGTCTTTGGGGGAAGCAGGATGAAAAAACAGTCAAGTGATTTTGTTGATTTTTTAATATTATTATTATTTATTTATTTTTATTTTGCAGACAATAGTAACTATGGTAAAAAAAAAAAAAAAAAACATAATAAATATAGCTGGTAGAACTGTTGATGCTCTTGGAAAGGAAGATGATGATGACAAGTGGGTGGGGATGTGGCAGGGTCCTCAACACCCCCAGGCTGGGTACAAGGGCAAAGGCAGCAAGTCACAGACAACAAGGAAATAAGTGAGTGTTCTAATTCCAACAAATGATGTTACCACCTAAGAAGTGAAACTGAGCAGAAGTCAGCCCATGGCAGCAATGTGGTATTTCCTCTGTGGCACTGGATTTCCTAGGGCTCTGCCAAATCAAACAACAACTTGAAATAAGATCCCTGTATCTTTTCACTCCTGTTATCTCCACTGATATAAGAAATGTACACAGAAAATCTTGCATTTATAAAAACAACAGTATTTTCCTGCCAGTGACCTTTACACTGATGAAGAAAGTGCTGAGTGGAAAAGAAGACTGGTTTGCACAGGCACAACAACTATGGCAAATCAATAGCTGAGAAATTGTGTCAAAATAAGAATACTCTGTGTAAAGTGACACTCCTAACAATGTCAAAACCACTGATACTTTGTAGGACATCGAAACCTAAAAAGGCAATCCTTTCAGAACTTGGAAAGCATTAAAAAATATTTAAATAAGAAACTAATAGAATATATTTTCATATAGAGAGTTGGGGTTGCTCAGCCTGGAGAAGGGTTCAGGGAGACCTTAGAGCACCTTCCAGTACCTAAAGGGGCTACAAGATAGATGGAGGAGAACTTTTTACAAGGGCATGTAATGACTTTAAAGTGACAGAGACCAGGCTTAGATTAGATATATTGTGACTGTGAGGGTGCTGAGGCCCTGGCACAGGGTGCCCAGAGGAGCTGTGGCTGCCCCATCCATGGAAGTGTCCAAGGGCAGGCTGCATGGGGCTTGGAGCAACCCGATCTAGTGGAAGGTGTCCCTGCCCACGGCAGGGGGTGGGATGACGTGGGCAAACCATTCCATAATTCTATAATACATGTCTTGTATTTGAGCTCATTGCTTCCAATTTGCTATGACATGACTTCCCTATCAGGCTCCTCCCTCAGCCAAGTCAGGAAGATGACTTTAAAATAGTTGCTAATCCACAAAATTTGGTGAGAGTAGAACTCTATTTAAAGAATATTAAATCTTAAAAGCATAATCCTGACTTAGTCTGAAAAACATTTGTAAAGCCCCCTAGTCTGTTTGGTTTATTTTAATTCAGATCACAACCCCAACTAAGCAGGCATGTGTTGTGGAACGCAAAGCTCACCTACAGAGTTAAGACTCCTATTATTTGCTTTTTTTGAGACAGAGGTTTTTACTGCAGCTACACTGGGATACTTTGGGGTAATTCAATGTATCCCCTTAGTTTACTCAGCATGCAGTTCTAAGTAATACAGCAAATAACACACCTAGTTAGTTTTTGATACATGATATTAATTAACCAGAGGCAGTGTATGCATTTTCTTCCCTTATTTTGAAAAGATGTTTTATGGCACCCACAACATTTGACTTCTGGTGAGATATTTTCTTACCTTTATTTTTTTACCAAGACGTTCCTTCCACTTCTCAGCTATGGAGCCTTCCACCAAGAGTAACCTACACAACAGAGACAACCAGTTACTCCATGAAGAGGCTATACAACTCAACACACACAAGACTAAGATCTCTGTGCCTGTAGAGAGCCTTGCCCTCCCTGAATATCATGAAGATGTACAGACACCCACACCAAGTTTTCCTTCCTTTTGGCTCTGACGTTCAGCTTTATGACAAGGGAACAATAACAACAAACGTGCTGCAAGGATGGCACAGAAAGAGTTACCTGGAGCGCTCCTCGTCCTCGTAGCCCATAATGATGTACTCTTCATTGGCACTGAGTGGTGGACACAGGCAGCCAGAATTCGTATGAAGGTTTACAGTGTCCTTTGGAATGTTCACTAGGGAAGATTTCAGGATCTCCTTTACTTCCACTACTGCAGTGACATCATGACATTTAGTCTTCACCTCCTTCACTTTAGCCCGAATGACTAGGAAAAAGCCACAAAGAGAGTTGTTAGAAGCAGCAGATAATCCAGGTCACCCCCAAGCTGTTCTTGGTGACCTATGGGACTAGTCTTTTGCATGGTCCTTTATCAGAAGCTTAGCTGAACTCCTGCAATGTCTCTGCCCCCATCTCTTCCCTTCATTACTTCACCCTCCACCAAGGAGGTGCAGGTATCCGTGTGTCTCTTAATAATATGGTCAGGAGCAGAAATTATGTATCAGATGGATTTACGTCCTGTTTCAGTCGGGCTTTGACTTCCTTCCTTTCTTCTTCACCCTTTCCATGTTTAATATATTAAATCTATTTCTTGTATGCTCTCCTTCTCCCTTGAGCTGTGACTGTTCCATCTTTGACTTACCTGCATTACAGATGAGCAAACTTTATTTATCACTCTGAACCTTTCACAAAATGCAAATGTGCATTAAAAATTCTCATATCACTACTTCTGCTGGATGACAGGCCCTTAGGTTTTTTTCTCTCTCCAATGACCCAGCATTAATCTGCTCTACTCTTTATGAACTTCAAATGCTCCTGATCTTGACCCAATGACTTCTCTAACTGTTTCCTCTCTTACCTCTTCTTTTTGCCTTAAGGAGGAAAGGCTGCCTTTCAAAGGCAAAGCTTTTCATTCTCTCATGGTGACCAGTGAACTGATACCACATGCAAATGCAAAGCCAACCCACAGGCCGTGCTCTAGAGAATGCCACATCAATCACAGCCTGCAAACAAGAGTCCCTTTCCACTACAAACAGGAGATATCCCAAATTCCAAATGTCTCCTATGTGAAAAAGGTAATATAGAAGAAAGAAAACCATGGACTTACACATCTCCTCACTTCACATACATTGCCCTTAACAACCATTAACCAGCATGTATTGCAGGCACATTAAATGCAGTTGCCAACAAGCACTAATTTGTGCATTTAGTATGCACAATTTACCCTAAGTTATCCCCTTTCTCAAAACCTTTTAAGATCTCAAAATAAAATATTGTTTTAATTTGGAGATATTTCAAATGCACTTTGAAACCTCTTTAATTTTAAAAGCTTGTGAAAATGGGCAGGAGCATGCTCAATGACTCTGCCATATGCAGTTTCTGCCTATGAATCATCACTCTAATTTTTTTATAAACAAATCCACCAAAACAACATAAAACTGACTAGTGACCTTAAAAGTGTTTGAATAGTGATATTTTTTAGCTTGTACTAACATATTAAGCTAATCCCCACCATCCTTCTAATTTTAAAATGTTTCCGACTACACCTTCCTCCTGTAATAAGTAACACTGGGCTACCATCAGTAACTGTGAACTTTTTTAATGAAAACTTTCCCCTTCCTGCAGCCTTAAAAAGGCTGGGAGCTGGCCATGCAGCTGTTCTTACCATAGTTATAGTTGTTGCGTAGATAGGTCTTCTGGGTTGCTTTTACAGGCTTACACTTGCAGCGGTCTATAGAAACAGAAAGCTTTGGTTAGAAAGAACAGAATATGTATTCATTGACAATCTTCCCAAACCCCTGAGCTCACACCTAACACAAATTTCACAGAATTGACTTGCTTATTACAGTGAAATACTGAAAACCACAGGGCATTCCTGGCCTATTCTGCTGAGAGATGTGGAACTGTCCATGAGACCTTAAATGTTTCTAGGAGAAAAACTGACATACTGAAATTTCAAAAAAAAACCAAACCCAAACCACAACACAACAACAAAGACACACAGACTTTGAGTCTCAAGTGACAAAATCATCATTTTAAGCCAATTCAATGTTCAATCTTGGTCACTTCTGTGCTCACAGGTGCTGTAATTCCATCCTTGCAATGATGTTCTCTCATCTGTACTAGGCTTAAGGAATGCCCTCCTTTCTGTTCCTTTTATTGTACAGACAATCACAGCAACACAGAAAATACTGTGCAAGACTGAACATTTTTTTTGAATACTATATATCTCAGGTTAGTTTAGCAAACTGGGATATTCTGGCTAGCAGGCATTCATAGAATAGTTGGCATTGGAATGCACGTTTAAAGGCCATCTAGTCCAAACCCCCTGCAAATAAGCAGGGACATCTTCAACTAGATCAGGTTGCAGAGAGTGCCATCCAAATAACCATTGGGATTGTGTAAATTGTACACAATTTTATTATGACCCAGAAGCCCAAGTTTAATGAAAATAGAAAAATTTTTAGTCCTTGTGGTCATAAGGATAGCCTTCAAAAAACAACACAAATGAGCACTGTCAGAGCAGCATTTCCAAAGGTGCAGATGCTAGACAGCTGGAGGCAAAAACATTTTCATTAGTGCCCAGGGAGTGCTAACGCTGAAGCTCCAGACCCACATGTTCATTAACACCACTGGTATTTCAGGGTTGGTTTTTCTAATGCAAATATTTACTTACTTTACACTAGTGTCTAAGCATGGTTTGGTGGAGTAGTTTCAAACAGCAGATCCCAGTATTACATATGCATGGCCATCTATTTTGACATTTGATTTGGCATAAATTCAAGTAGATTTAATACAACTTATTTCTATACACCATCATTCTAAATATCAATGCATATAAGTTAGTGATTTAGTTAAATCCAACATGAAGAGTGAAAAAGAACTCTTACTTGCTATGTAAGATTCTTTCATATTAAAAATGTTTTAAAAGATGGAATCATATGGTTACTGACTGCTCAAATAATTATTTATTTTCCATTGGAGGAACTTTTGTAGCTGAAAATACAAAAAAACCCCAAAAAAAACGCAAAAAAACAAACAAACAAACAAAAAAAAAGGCCAGGAAAGAGGAAAACATTTCAAAAGAAAAGCATGTTGTTTCCTTGAACTTCAAACACATCCTCAGGACTCTATAGAGTCCCACAGACTTTAACTTTCCTATGAATTTGTGTTTAAATAAAAAAAACAGAGAAGGGAAGTGATTCTTGGCTTCCCTTCTGCCTCTGTGAGCTCATGGATACTGTAGGCCAAATTATAGCTCCTTTTATAAGCTCTCTTGAAGCACAGCATAAAAGATGTGCTCCTATGAGCCACTCTTACACAGGCACCTCAGCATTCAAGTCAAGCAAGTCGTACACTATAACATTCTCCTGCTCTACAGTACTTTGCACTATTCCAGGTAAAATAAAATAGAATAAATTGCAAGACAAGAACACAGTCTCATATTTCTTTCAGTGTTAAGACAATACTGGCTTACTTTATTCATTTCAGAATATATTTTATTAGTCTAGTTCTATTTTTAAATTACAGACCTGCCCATGTTCTTATTGAATAACTTTCTGGTCACCATCATGCTTTTTAAATTTGCATTTAAAAAGGCTTTACACAATGCTGCATTATTCCTGATTACTATTTAGAGATACAGAAACTAACACAAAAGTCATTTGCCAAAGTCACTTATAAAGTTAGAGCCAGAACCAATTCCTCTCTCCCAGTTCCTGGTACAGTGATTTTCAAAGGAAAGCAAATCCCTTTCTCCAGGGAGCAGGAACACCCACAAAAGGTGGCTATAAAAATGTACTACATTGTCTGATGCTGAGGGAAAATCCCATCCTACCTGACAGCCTCCTCAGAAGCTGCCAGAATTATCAGAAGAGCTCTGGGACCACAACAATGGTATGTCTCAAGCACAGAGACAGGCAGCAGAGGCTCCCACTGCCTTTCACTGAGATCATAGCTAGCCATTAAATGTTCAAGTCAATAGAGGACTAACAACTGCTCAAAATCTTTATCTTTGAAAACTTCACTCTGTACATGCCAAAAGACATGGACTACATGGGAAAATGGTTTTTCCTGTGGACTGCTACCAAGGAACATCTGTGTCATCTTAAATATATGTGCATGCATGATCGGAAACTTTGCTGTGATATTGACCCATACAAGCACTCAAACCTGGCAAATACTTCCCTGATAAACAAAAGATGAAAAAAAACACTCTAGAAAAAATTTCTGAGAAACATGGGGAACATGTGATGAAACAGAAAACAATGCAGTTCACTGCCAATAGAGGTAAAAAAGGTCTCCCAAAAAAACCCCATGCAGACTCAGAGAGAAGGTTTTGCCAGCAGACACTGCCAGGGAAAAAGGTGTCTCAAATATGGGAAACCCATGAGTACTGTTCCCTGCGACCATGCACAGCAGCACAAGCAATAAACTGCAGAAACCATGGAGCTGAGAATGGGATTTTTTAAAAAATACATCAGTTTGCTACTTGCAAAACAAAGTCTCTATTTACTAGGGCAAAACTACAAATTTACTTTACTGAACGTATAAATAAAGCCATTTTGAAATATGGCCTTTTGAAACATGGTCCAACTGCGCTTGTCAGTTCAAACAGATGTAGCACATTGAACTGGAAATTATGTATATATACAGTAAAATGCAGTGATACCAGAAGATATTGCATCAGCAATTTTTCTGGGCAACCTTACTCTGTTTTCCAGATGGGATTTTTTTAGGTCTGGTTTTGCTTTCAGTCGTCGAAAAGCATCACAACAGTAACAATATGACTGAAACTTTCCTCTTTCACTGCAGGGTCACTCGCTGGAATTACATACTGTCTACATGCCTACGGACAGGCAGCAGTAAAGATACGTTTCATAGTTTTGATATAAGGTGACATTGAGAGCATGCAGCTTTGCTTTCATACTCAAAGTGAAGCTTGTATGCTCTTTGTACAGTCAGTGTTGAGCATGAAATCCCTACTTTCTCAGTGCCACACAATTGAAAATGGCTTAAAACTATAAAGATACCAATGTTAGTAACAAATATCTTTAGCAAGTCTTCCAGATATAGTCCCATGCTCAAGACAATTTAAAGCAATTTTGTTAAGAGGCTTGCTTTTATGAGTTTTTCTAACTGTATCTGGGTTTCTAGAGGGTATGCACTGTGATTTAAAGAACATTTTGCACCTATACAGCTGCTTTCACATTGAGACCTGCTGATTAAATTTTAAAACTGAATTATAAACTGGGCATTACTAATACCTTTTTGCAATTTGGTAACAGAGCTTAATGCTGAAATTATATATATAAGTATCTAAGGTTAGATTCAACAAACATGCTTAGGTGTTTACATTATTGAGGTGAACATCAGTGCACACTGCAGCTCATCAACACCCCTGCAGAAGGAAAGACATGACAGTCAATTCTAGGCTTCCAAGTGTCAATTTCTTGACAAAGATATAAGAGGAAAACTTTGGATGGAAGAATAATAAAATTCAAGGAAATCTACAGTCATTGGCTTGCTTGAGCAAAAAAAATCACATTCCTATAATTATTACTTACCAACCTGGACTTTGTTTCTTTGCATTGGCAAGTAATGGTAATGCTCAAGGGGTTTAAATCAGTTTTATTCAGTTCCAGCAAAACCAAAACAGAAATAAAAAACAACAGGGGACCTGCTGGAATAAAACTAGCCTAGAAGGTCCCACCCTCAACCTCCTCAGGCTAAGGGGAGTATTGCCATTATCAACAAAGAGTACTGAATTTAATTTGCAAAATTTAAGGTCAGAATGAATCATTATCTTCAGTGGTTTTGTCCAGGGAAAAATCAACTTAATGATTACTCTCTCTGTCCAAGACAAAACTTTTAATAACATCAGCACAGCTCTCTTGCTTTGATGGACATTTTGAGGCTGACCAGCCCCAAATCCTACCTGCTCGTGGAACGCAAAAGCACGATCTACAGTATTCTCGGTCAAGACAAATTATTTAAGTATTTATCACTTAGTACCTCTCTTAGTTAATCAAATATTTAAAGGATTTGAAAGTCTACAGCTTATTATTCAGTTTTATAAGAATGTACTTACCAATGCCAGCACCTCTACAGTTGCCATTATTAGAATCCATAGGGAAATCTGGCATGGATTTGTAAAATATGTAAAGAAATGTTAGTATTTTTCATACTGGATTATTTCACTACACATTCATTACAATGTTTTCTTTTTCTCTAATATTTAATACAAGGAAACTTAATAACTTCATTAATAAACAGTTTGTAATATTCTAGAGGTCAATCCAGTAAAGTTGACACAATTTCTTACCCAAATTTCACCTGAATACAGCATATCATGTTAAATGCTGAAGCATACTAAACATCCCATTTCCATTGCTACACACTGGCAGGTTTCAGACAAGAATTAACATTTATGTAATGAATTTTGATCACCTACAAAAAACACATGTAATGTTTGTATTTAATTAGACAATGAAGGAGAAATTAATTTGGGGTTTATTTTGGTTACTGAGGAAATCAAATCAACCAACCATAATTATACTGTTGCAGGAAATGCCAAAATAAATGTTTCAGACCTTCCCCTCAGTTTAAAAACACACTGATTACTTTGAAGGACAGATAAGGAACAAAAGTTTAAAAAGGTGCTATGCCCAAAGAACTGCTTTCGGACACATTTATAAGTGGAGTCTGTCCCACATTAGTAAAATGTATAATTTCAAACCTATTTATTAAATCACCCAATTTAACAGGTTTATACACATACTTAATCATGAAAAAACAAGTATAATAATGCATATAACCTTGAATGAGCTAAGGACAAAATAAATGCAAGATGAACAAGAATTGGGAGAGAGGCAGGATACTTTATTGGAATGGCACATAAAATGGAAAAACAAATGTGCTTTCGAAGAAAAAGCCCTTCTGTAATTTTGCACGCTTAGTCATTTATACTGCTTTTCAAATTCTGGAATCTAGTATCCTACAATCATCTTTTGTAGATCCTTACATAATCATGGAGGCAACACCACTGCCTTTACAATGTAGGACAAAAGTAACAAAAGCTCCTCTCTTGCAGTGTGAGCCTTAAGCATTTGGCTGTAAGACAGCCCAGAACATTCATCGTACTCAGTATTCATGACAGAGTTAGATGTGTGGATTATATTTTAAGGGATGGGATAATTATTTAATCACAAATTCTGTAAATACATTCTCTAAAATACCTGTTTACAAGAAAAATAATATTACTTATATAACCTTCTAATTTTGCCATCCTTGTTAGTAAAAAAAAAAAGTAAAATCTCCACCTTTATGAATACTTATACTACTCATAGCAACATGAAATTTCATTTACATAAAGGAGAATGCAGCTAAATCACAGTCAGGGCAAGAGTAAAACTGAAAAACAACTAATTCCCTCACATAATAATTAACTTAAAATTGTTAGACTTCAGGACTAATTATTTTAACAAACATAAAGAGCAAAAGGTATAGAAAATAGCATAGAAAGATTGAATAGATGCTCTTTTATATTTAGTATCCTGTTGCTAATAAAACATCACACCCATTTTCTTGCAATGAAAGTTCCAAACTACCACAAGATCTTAGTTTATAGAAGAAACCTAACATTTTTATGGAGCCAATCTGGTCTTTGCTTATCAGGCACTTCCATAGAACCTCTGAATATTCACCATGCTGCCTCGTAACAAGTCAAAGTATCCAAACTGATTCTTACTTACATATTTGATTTTGATTATTCACTTGAGTTATTCTCAATGCATTAAGAATGCATTTTATATTGTATCAAATACATTCCAGTATTCCAGGATGTGATAAAAGAGGAACTAAAATGGCTCCCCTCTTGCAAATGGTAAGCAAAAGGATAACCACATTCCTCATTCTTCCTCTCCTGGGCCAATTATCTATTGTCTTGTTCATTTAGCCAAGCTGTAGCTTTAAATCTACAATTCCTTCTGATGTCTTATGTGGTAAAAGCATAGAGAGCGCTCAGGTCTATGGTCTGATAATCCTCCCATCCTCTACAACTACAGACAAAAAGTCTGCAAAACCCTCCAGCCACCAACCACAGAGAGGTGGCTATAGATAGGCCTCTTTGTGTACTTGGGACTAGCCTCAGATGTTTCACCCCTCTGGGCATCCGAAACCTCTGCAGAGAAAGCTCTCCAGCTTCACTGCCCCTCTTGCTCAGCTGCTTTGGCCACATTCTCAGGTTTCCTTGTTGGCATATGCCCAAGCCAACTCCTCTGGTTTTTCATGTGGCCCAGCAAGCTAAGATTCCTACCAAAACAGGTATTTCAGGGACAGTTTGTTCATACCTTCAAAGCACATTCCCCATTCCACCAAAATTGTTAATGGTAGCAGAACAAATCTTCATCGCAGAGAAGACAAGAGAAGTATCAGATTAAATGCTTACCATCTTCCATCCACTGAAGGAAAAAGAAGCCCTGACGTGCACTGTCCCTACCTAAACCAAAGATGGATCCAAGCAGGCATGACTTCATGGTACTCAAGCTAACCAAGTCCAATTCACATTGAAATTACAATTCAAAATAAACCAGAGCCCAGTAAAGGGTTCACAGCCTTCCCTGGCCAACGTGGAGTATGACGCTCATGGGTATTGGCTGAGGAACTGTCCTTTGAGCTCACACCAACACAAGGAGGACCGGTGAGCCCTTGATATGGCCAGTATAAACCTGGTCCTGCAAACAAGCATGGAACTAACCTGCTTTATGCCAGATGTTTCCATGCGCTCTTAGGTACACAACTTATTTTTAACCAAATTACAACACACCACAGCCTCAACCCACCTCCTAATTCTGCATTGCCAGGTCACCCGTCCTACACCAAACCAGTAGTACCTGACGAAGTAGCTGGGTGTGCAGCCGAAGTTCGGACACTGTGTGCAAAGCACCCAATAATGGAAGTGACTTGGTTTCCGTGCCTGCACAAAGGCAGCAGCGTGGCCTTGTGCCCATCGGTAAGCAAAGGAAGGGTGAACAGGTACCGATACCTCACTTCATAGATCATTTCCTAACTTGCAAGGCCTTGGGCCAGTCAAGTATTGACCTTGCCTTGATGCTTATCTTTTCCAATGCACTCATGCCTATTTGGGGATGACTGGTTCCTACAGAAGTATAGGAGCATGGGCTCATGGAGGGGACTGGAGAGCCCTGCCACTGTATGACATCTCTCAGGAAAGCCTTCTCATTTCTCTGACCTTTTTCCCAGTTAAGCTCATACAGTCTGGTCCCTTCTCACCTACCAGAGAGGAGATTGGAAGAGGGTCCAGGCCAAGCCTGCCACCAGCTACTTGTCAGATCTTAGGTGGATGTGAACACCCATGAAATCCCAGCCCCTGATCCTAGCAGCCTGACTCCACCAGGAGATGTGCACTGCTGAGACTATCAGCTGTAATGCAGACAGAGATAGGGGAAAAAAAAGCCATTAAAAAACCCCCAAACAACTGACTTCCTATTGTTCCACTTCTCTTTATGGGCAAACCCTCTGCCAAGTTCTAGCTACGCAAAGCAGTCTTTCTGAAAGAAATATCTGTCAGTGATGATTAGCAGCATTGCCAAAGAAGGGAATATTATCCAGAAGTCCAATTCGAAAGTTTCCTATTGAATTTTGTTTAGGAGCAGGGGACAAAACCCAAACAGTTTTTTCCAGTAAGCCATCTTAATTAATTGTTTTTCAGAGGTGTTCTATATAAAAAAACCACAAAACACTAACAAGGAGAGTTAAATAAAAGCCATTTACACAGTAAGTGTACAAAATAACAATGCCCATACCACAGATTTGGATGAGAGGTTTGAAAAAGAGAAACAACTTGGTAATACCTAGTTTTCAGCAAACATCTTTCCTATATCACTGTTTAAATAAATAAAAATTTTAAAAGGCAGAGGAAGGCAAAAAATAATGCAATACTGACTGTCATTATGATTAAAGAATATGGCCCAGCTATTACCAAATCCACTCCAGGTACCCGGTTCCAAAGAACTAAACCGCAGTCAGAGGCTGCTGCATGGGTACATTCTTCAGATTCAGACATCTGTGAGTCCCATTAATTCAGAAACCCTTCCACAATGCATGAATTCACTGTTGTTGACTTCTGTCACTGTTGCTCTTAGTACAGCAAGGATCTTTGTGGAGGTGCCTTCCCCGCACTACAACAGATCTTTGCTAAGTTGGTAGCAAAACCATGCACAGAAAAGCAAAGTGATAAGAAAATTGATTGTAGTTAACATTTAATACAAAGAACTCAAATTCCAAGTAGTAGAGCAGCAGGCAACATGGCTGCTCCACATAACAAATGATTCCTCATAACAAATACTCTTGGGGTTATTAGAGCATGGGACTCTTAATCCCAGGGTCGTGGGTTCGAGCGTCATGTTGGGCACCATATCTTGGGGTTATTAGCTGTCCACTGCTTAATTTTGTGGCAAGCTTGCCTCTTTATGTTTTGGAATATCCTTAGACCATTCACAAACAGCCTAAATATTCCTCAACTGTGCAGCTCCACTTAAGCCAGTGTTTGTTGACAGCTACCACCAGAAGCAGAAGTTAAGAGAAATATAGCTCAAACCTCTTACGATGTTAAGTCATTTATTCCCTCTGTCCTGGAGGGGGACAGAGCACCCAACCTGGGCAAAAGCCAGCGAGGTAAGAGGGAGGGGCTTTCCATCCTGCTGGTTTTATCACAGACAGGGGGAAAGGGGATACCAGGGGCAGAGATGGGACAAACAACCAACCAGATCAGAGCCTGGGAGGCTTGAACCTAAGGTAGACCTGACTCAGTCACATGGCAGGGACCCAGCCGAGGGGGGAGAGGCCCAGGGGGGTCCACCGCAACAAAATACCACCAGGTTTTGATGACATTTAATGGCCCAGGTATTGACTAAATGCTTAGACTGTAAAATCCAGGGGACTCAGCCTACAAAGGCAGCCAAACTGTAGCGAGCGCCTAACACCATTGGTGGTATCTTCATTACTAAGATTTAAATTCTTATTTACTTCTCCTGTTCTCTTTCAAGCTTGAAGCTTGTAATAAATTTGTTATCTAACTGAGAAATGATGCTGCTCCCAAGTTTCAAGCAAAGACCTAAACAATTCTCAACTTTATAAATGATAACCTGGGCACAACTGCTCATCCTCAGCAGTCTGTAACATTCCCCCAGCACTGTCATGATCATCGACTGCTCTAAGTAGAGCGAGGCAAAAACTGAGTCAGACCAAATTTGATTTGGAGCTTGGAAAGCACTGTTTTGGAAATTAAGTTAATAATATATAAGAAACAAGCATGGGAAACAGCTTGTTCACTTGTCTTTTAAGCCTGTAATGACAAATTAATATATTGGGTTACTATGAACTCTTGCAGACAGACATAGAGGACTTGGGCAACATGAAGAAATCATGGGTTCATATTTATTTAAGAAAATAGGTGTCCATCATATGAATAATCTATAATTTTCTTTAATGTTTAAGAGATAGTGGTTTTAAAAAAAAAATTCAAAGTTCCCCTCAGATATCATCATTTGGGTATTAGCTACACATGGTTGATACCTTGTGATGTTGCTTCCTTTATCTCCAACATCTTATTAACAAGGCAACATGACTTCAAGTTATATTCTTGTCTAAAAAAGATATGGTGAGACAACCTGCCTGATAGATCTGTCTTCCCATATGCACAGTACCCATCACACTGCTCTGATTTTGTTGCTAGTTCCCTCTCCAAAACAGGCATAAACATTTCACTCGAGACATAAACACTCTGCTAGGCAGTAGCAGCCAAGGACACATGTTGAAGATGCTTTTTCAGTCAGCATCCCAAGGTCAACACTGGTCACTTATTACCTGTAAAACTAAAGACAGGTCCTGCCTCTGAAATTGTAGACTAGAGACAGTTTTGTCTCTCAGCAGACCCTGCTGCTTTGCAGACCTAAGAAGGTTTGGCAGTGCCCTGCATGAGGAAAGCAGATAATCTGATAGATTGGAGGAAGAATAAGCATATGCACGTGAAGACTTAAATATGTGGAGTAAGTAAACAGGACCTCCCAGAGATGTAATACAGCTTGTACTAATGTCTGCAAGCAGAACCACTTTCATCTCCAAAAACACAGGACAGGGATGTGGGATAAGTGCCATAGGACACTTCAGACATAAGTACGCACTAATCTGGCATCTAAGGTGTTAATGTATTGTCAAGATGCTCTTTCATCTTCCATCCAGGATGATGACTTATTGGATCTCTCACAAAAAGCCAAAATATTCAGCATCACACTCGCCTCCAGAACACCCACACCATGCCTGTAGCATCCCTCTGCTTTCTGGCTCTAAAGGAACCTGGATGTTTCCCAAAGAGAAGGAAAAATCAAGAAACATACACCTCCCACATGACACTTGTTTCAAGGTGGTCTCTGTAACCTGAGGAACTCATGACCTTCAAATCAACACTCCCACTCAGGTTTTGGAGACCAGCATGAGCCCGGGATGTGTCTACAGCTATTCCTCTAACCGAGCACAAAACACAGCACTGTTGTCAGCTTTCTCCATCACAGACATAGCAGCAGCTGCTTCACCCATTCACCATGTCAGCAGCCCCTTGGTCCTGTGACAGGAAGTGTCTAGATCTTTCTCAGCACCTGGGCTCAAATGGAAAGATGTCCCAGAAGATGTCTGTGGTGGACTGTGACTCAACAGCTGAAAGTGAACTTCGTACTGGGATTCATCACATATTTTATCAACCACAGTTCCTCAATATTTTGCAACAGTCACAGGCTACTGGGATGCAGGGAAAACAACTGATGGAAATTGGGCTTGTGAACACAGTCCCTGCTCTGACAAGGACAAACACTGACAACATCATCTGTAAGGCTGCTCCCTTACAGAAGTGACTAGACAAATGTACTAATATTCACTAGCAATAATGCAGAAACCTCAAGAGGAGAGGAAACTAGAACCCTGTTACAGGTAGCAAAAGAATGAAAGAATAAAAAGATTTCACTACCAAAGAATAGAAAAAGCCCCTTCTACAACAGAAAGCCATGAAACAATGGATTTATATTTCTGCCTGCTCTATTAGATATAGTTTACAGACAGCAGTAGGGGCTAGAATGCTTAGGAGATAAATGAAAGCAAAAAAGAGCAGGTATTCTGCATGCTTCTCATCAGGAAGTTGGTTATTTGTGTCTCCTGCTTGGCTGCAATCCTTTATTTGGAGAATTGGATTTGAAAGTGTTCACCTTACCTCTTCCTAGAACAGGAATCCTTCCCTCTGCTTTCTAAAAGAACAGTTTTATTCCCTCAAGAAGGATTCTTTCAGTCTGGTGCATAATGCATCAGTTCAAAATATTCAGCCCAGAAATGAGAATGTCATCAGGTTCTCATTCACTGAAAGAGAGTTTTCATGGATCTGGCCCTGGAATCCCTCAAAGAGGTTATTGTACTGCTGAGGTCCTCAGAAATAGGTAACTTGGGGGCTATTTCAGCCAAACTTTCTCCTTCCAGATTTGAATGTGATTGCTTTCAAATCGCTGCAGACCTGCCAAACCTTGCTCATGTTGGAGCCATTTTTAAGGTAGTTTTGAAAGCACCTCGATGCTGCAGAGAAAGGTGCTTGGTGTTGAAAACCACATCTCTCCACAACCATCCCAGCAGGACAGCAGCCCTCAGAGAGCAGCAGCTGAAGGCAAAAATAGATGGTTGCGTTCATGGGCTGGGGAAAAAAGTACGGAAAGGCAAGAGGGAAGCAGTTATAAGTTAGAAATAGCAGTAATGACTGGAGATATCAGGGTATAGAGGTTTCAAGAGGTGCTGAGGGTAAGGTAATGGAGTCAGAGAAGGAGTAGGGTTTATCAGGCCTGTAAATAAATGGAGATGGAGAGAGCAGCTTACCTAGGAAGGCTGCACTGGGGGGCACGGTCAGGAAACTGAAGCATGATATTTTGTTAGGAGAAGAAAACAGGAATTACAGTGTTTGGCATTACTGGCAGTGGGATACATAAAGCATTTGATAGTGGAACAGAAGCACAGTCAAATACTGTGCTGAGCACAGCATGAAAAATCCCCCTTTCATTCCCAGGCCACTGCTGGGGGAGGATGGAGAGGTGAGATCTGCTGCCTGTCAGTGAGCTCCCATAATCCAGCACTGCAGCAGTGGGCACTGAAGGAGCCAGGTAGCAGCACAAGATCGTGGGGTGCATGGGTACTGCTCTGTACCCCTGACCCCTCTGGTCAGCTCTCCCACCCCAGTACTGCTCTCCTACTCCTCTGATGGAGAGGTCTGGCAGAGACTCCAGCACTTTAACTTTGCATAAAAGAAAACGGTTGCCTGGTTCCACCAGCAGCAAATGCTTTCCTGGAAACATACAGGAACTGTAGTCACTTTGTAAAAGGTCAGAGCTCACTCGTGATAACCACCCCACTGGCTTTAATTTCCCATTCAAGAGCTCCTTGAATTCAGTATTTCTGTGGTGCTAAGCTCACCACATTGGAGCAGTGTCCTGCCAACTCCTCCGGCCCAAAGGCAGCTGTGACAAGAGCAGGATCCCTGAGCCACAGCAGGTTTGTAGTATGGTGGTGGCCTGAGCAGTCAGTAGTCCTTGCACAACTGTGCAGAGATACTCCTGCCTCTGACAGTACTGCTGGATGGCAGCTGGACACGCAGCACCAGCCATCCTGTGGGATCACAGGGAGCTCAGTTGGTAAAACAGGATGCAGTGAGAAAGCTGAGGGGTTCCAACAGCCCCTCTGAGGCCACAGTGGTCAAGACATCATCAGGGCTGCACTGGAATTGACTCAGGTGCAGGAGGCAGCACTTGGCTCACTTCAGAGATGTTGGGAACAAAACACAATGGAAGGATGCCCTTCTCTATGCTCCTCACCTGGCCATAAATCTAGAGCCCAGGGACCTACTGCAACCTGTACCTTCAGTGCTAACCACTGAGATGATCATGTTTTCTCCCCTTCAGGTGTGCATGTACCACCACCGGCGTAGGAGGTGCCTGGGGAGACCTCTGCCCCCCAGCTCCTGCCTGGGGCTCCTCTCGGCATAGCTCTTTCCCCAAAGTCTGTGCAGTGGTGGCATTGTGTGGGAGGGGAGCAACCTGCTTTGGGAGAGAGCGGCTGGAGATGAGCAGAGAGGAGCGGGAGGAAGCCGGCAGCCTGGGGGCTGTCCCTCACTTGGGTGGCTCTTCTCTGCCAGCAACCGCTGCCGATGGATCACCGAAGACTGGTATGGAAACGTTTCCCGTTCATGTGGAACGAGGGCTTGTAGCTCCCACACTCGTACGCGCTCCCCAGAGAGGTGGCGGGTCTGTCACTTGTCACTCACACTCTGTGCCCGACAGCAAAACTTTTCCAGCAGCGATGCGGCTGCTAAGGGCAGAGAGAAAAAGAGCAACAGAGCGGAGGGCAAAGCAAAGAGAATCCGAGAACAGTCGGAGGGGAGGCAGGGCTCCCGGGCTGGCTTGGCTGCCCTCCCCGCCCGCCGCCCATTGTCCCCGTGCCGGTGCCGGTCCCCGCGCACTCACCCGCGCCCTCGGCGGTGACGATCGCCTCGGGGGAGATGCAGACACCGCGGTCATAGACCGGCAGCTCGTCGCAGGCCAGGCTGTCGGGCCAGGCGTGGCTGTACCGGACCAGGACGGGCTCGCAGCCGGCGCGGGCGCGCTCGCAGACGGACTTGCAGGGCTTGATGGGCTCGTGCTGGAAGTCGATGGTGCAGATGGGCGCGTACATGGCGCAGAGGAAGAAGAGAAGGTCGGGGCTGCAGTTGGTGCCCAGCAGCCCTTCGAACTGCTCCATGGCCAGCACGGCGTTGGCCTGCGTGCTGTGGTGCAGGTGGTTCGGCATCTTGGTCATGTTCCAGGGCAGCGGCTTGCACAGCGGGATGCGCACCGGCTCGCAGGCCGCCCCCCGCCCCGCTGGCGCCCGCCCCAGCACCAGCAGCCCGGCCAGGGCCAGCACCAGCAACCCCCGCCACATGCCGCCCGCCCCGACGGTAACCGAGGGGCCGAGCGGGCACAGCGCGGCGCGGGGGCGGCTCCGCCCGCCCTGGCTCGGCCCCTCCGCGCTGCCCCCACCAGGCGCTCACGGGGTCCCGCCTCTCCGCCCCGCAGCCCAGCCCCGAACAAAGGAGAGCCCCGGGCAGGGGAGGGGGAGCTCTGCTTTCTGGGAAGAGCAAGACAGAAATTTGCCTCGTCCTCGCTGGAAAGCAAGCAAGCCCTTAAATTCTCCCCGAAGTAAAAGCCTTACTGTGAATATGAACACGATTTCAGACCAATCTCTCGGAAATAAATTAATATATTTTTTTTAGGAAAGACCTCGGGTTTTTTTTGCACACACTATGCTGGATGCAAATGCTTAAGCAGGAGGTGCACACCAAAAGCACGTCACCTAGATAGTGATGGGTGACCAGTTTTAGAGGAGTGTAATAATGTTCAGAGGCTTAAAAATGAGGGAGATTCGTCTGAGCAGCTGAGGGTGTTTTCTTTTTAGAAGGTTGAAAAAATAATTGAAGAGGCCAGATACTGTTTAAGATACCTGGCAAAGCAGTGGCACAATAAAGGGAGTCCTGACTTGATCTGAAAAAAAGCACCTTGATATAATCACAGAATCACAGAACAATGTGAGTTGGAAAGGAACTTAAAGATCATCTAGATCCAACCCCTTGCTATGGACAGGGACATCTTCCACTAGACCAAGTTGCACAGAGAAAACAAGCTGACATTTATTAGCTGAATAAATTCTTTCTAGTTATAAATGTACTGAGCAACTGCTCGATCATGCATTTATCATTCCAGTTTCTGCCACTAAATCAAACTTGTGAGTAGAAACACACCACAAGACACTGCTCAGAAACCAGACCAAAACTGTGAATGGGCTGTGAAAGCAACTGTGGATACAAACTTACTAACACAGGGCCCTAAGCCTGGAAAGACATTTTTGCAGTTTTTAATTTTATGACTGCAGATGAAACCTTGATCCCTTTAACTCAGTTGCTGATGTCCTGGCTCCAGCTAAGGCACATGCCAAGAAAACAAGGAGTTGTAATACGGTCAGTGGAGTAGAGGTACCTTTTATTTGCCCACCTCCACAGGCAGGTGTTAATTTAAAGGACCAAAGCCTTGTTCCTTGTAGTCCTAGAAGAAAATTTGGGCCTCAAAGGGGGGCAGAAATGTTCACACACATGTGCATATGACAGCCTTGGGAGCCATCAGTCAGGCTGCCCATGACCCTGAGCCTGCATCCAGGCTTGCAAAACAGCCAGCAAGGCAGGCAAAGGGAAGCTTGCTCATCTGCAGGGGGAATTAGAGACAGAAATGTTTTTACTTAGCTTAGGTCTTCAAATTTAGTCATAGCAAAGCCTCAGGCTTGAGTTTTCCCTTGCAGTTTAAAAAAATACATGTTAAAAATGTATGTGGTGTAACAAAAACCTTACCCAGCTGATTGGGAACTGAATACACTGGGACCTTACCTGACCGTGGTGAGTGTGAGAGTGGTGCATCCCCAAGAATCTGAGTCCAGCAGGATGGGCCAGAGCAATGCAAAGTACCCATTAACATGAATGAACTACGTGAACATGAATTTTTTGTTTCAATATGAAATTCTCCCACCTCTGTATTTTATTTCAGATTGATAATTGATAATTACACAGAACAGCTTTAAAAACATTTCCTGTGCTTTGCAGGGAAAAGCATTGATAATACTGAATACTCCTATGCCTGCAATAAGGCTAGGAAGTCCATAAATTAAATTTTTTAGCCCCAAGTCTACATAATCTACATGAGAGGATCCTTCACTTCTTTAAATAGTAAAATTACTGAAAATTCTTTCAGAACAGCAAATGATGTCATCCCCACAAGCTCACAAACATTAAAACACATTCCTATGCAATCTGGCTTCACATCTTCCAATGTTGGTGTGAAGATACCTCCCATCCATTCAGCTGGCAGAGCACTGCCCACTGCCCTGCTCTGCTGGCAAGCTCCTTGAGCAGCTGGTGCCTGGGAGGGGATCAGCTGCCAGCAGGATTGGGGGCTGCTGGCCCACAGGGCTGTCTGCATTCATTACCTCTTAATGCTTCCAGTACAAATCAGCTTATATGAGGTGGTAAAAATTCACCTCTGGCTGGAACTAGGCAATCTGATTACTGACCTGAAACATTGCTATTTTAACCAAACATTTACATCCCTGTGTCTGCCAAGTTATTTTCTGTAAAACATATGCACTATGGCCAGTCTTGACACCTTTTTAAACACATGAGCAGTCTGGTAAAGCAGAGAAAAAGAGACAGTGAAGAGTAGGGCTGTGGTTTCATGCTATCAAAATGTGGCCTCAGTGCTTGGCCCTGCAGGTGGAGTTACACAAGCAGGAAAATAAAATGGCTGGTTGGCGAACTACCAAACTACTTTCTGTCTTCACATGCAGTTGCAACACAACACCAAAACTGCTAATTGGAACTGTAATAGGTTTACATACTGAAAATGGTGACTAAGAAGCTTGTATGTTAGCTGAGAAACCATGTGCTGTGGTATCTGATATTTTCAACTAGTCTCAAAATACAAAGTAGCTTTTACTTTGGGTGCTACCACAGTGCTGTCAGGAATTTCACCCTCTTCTCTCCCACCACTTTCTTAAAATTTATGAAGGAAACAAAATCTCTTTCTACAGCTTCCATCAACAAGGGCAGTGCTAAAATTCTGTGGGTGGGTTGTGACAACAATCGAATTCCTTATCCTGGACAACTCCAAAAGGGCTTAGTCCAACTATGGTATCATCGTTCTATCAGATTGATGTCATGCACAACCAGCAAGAATTTCTTAATCAAAGTATGCCCAGGCAGCAGACTGAGATCAGCACTGCATGCCTGTGAGTTTTGTGGTAGACTTTGGGGGGTTGGTACAGACCTATAAATTTAAAGAGTAATAATACAGCCCATAGTATCACACAAAGTCATTTCCTAGAATAAACAAGAAGTCAGTGGGGCTGAGGCCTAAGGCAGGGATTTGCCTCTAGAGGAGCTCAAAGAAAAATTACAGAAAAAGGGGTTAGTTATTTATTAGTAGTAGTAGTAGTAGTATTCCCCACAAGAATGACTGTAACCCACAAGAGTGCATAGTGCCCGGTGTCCAACTTACTCATCCATAACACCATTTAAAAAAAAAAACAACTTAGTTGCCTTGGAGTGCCATGAGGATGGATTTCAGCAGGAGGTGGCAGGATAACTCTCACAGCTCTGGGGATGGCCAACCAACTTTATTTGGGGATTCAGAAACAGAGCAGAATGAGGAGGGCTGCACAGAAAATGAAAAGGGATTATGGGCTTTGTTGCTGCACCCTTCCCCAAAAGGAAACTGAGTAAGGAACAGCTTCCAGATGCCTGGCATTAATTTATTTCTGTGTTGTTTTTTCCTTTACATAGTATCGATTCTTCTCCCCCCTCCCCCCCACCATCTGCCCCCCCTTGTTTTTCTCTTGCAGGAGGCAGATAAACAGCAATAGGTTTAAGAAGCAAGATCTGGTTTTCTGAGATTCTTGGATGTCCAGCTCCACTGTTAGAACTGTCCAAACTTCATGGTTTAAAATACATAAATACATCTATTTCAAATTTAGGCTGGAAAAACTACGTTACTGAATGAAAATATAGAAATATAACCTCATTAAAAATAAAACTGAAATCTGAAGCTTTTTTGGCAAAAGTAAGAAACACATACAGGTTTGGTCAAGATGAAAATGTTGCAGTCAAGGAAGTCCCAAGTGTATTTGTTAGCATCAGTTCTATCCTGAAGTGCTTTAGTCTCCCTTTAGAGATAAGAAACATCCCCATATACACCCCCAGCATCTTACCTCTCTAAGCAGGGAGTGCTTATAGGCCAGGGGAGGTATAGGGAGGGTGAAAGACCAGCTCAAAACAGGTCCCACCTACTCTGGCTTGGGGCAGAGTTCAGCAGATCAACAAATCTGTATTTACATTTCTAAGAGAAGAGGTACTAAGTACATACCGTGGATGCATTTAATTCCACAGTCTGCAAGTGGTTGAGAAATGAGTATGTGTCTAAAACAAACTAGTAGTGACAGGGCAAGAGGGAATGGCTTCAAACTGAAAGAGAGCAGGTTTAGACTGATACTGGAAGAAATTCTTGGCTGTAAGGGGATGAGGCCCTAGCACAGGTTGCCCAGAGAAGCTGTGGCTGCCCCATTCCTGGAAGTGTCCAAGGCCAGTTTGCACAGGGCTTGGAGCAACCTGGTCAAGTGGAAGGTGTCTCTGCCCATAGCAGAGGGCAAAATGAGATGATATTTAAGGTCCCTTCCAACCCATTCTATGATTCTATGAATTTCAGAAAGGGAAAATCTGAGATCAGGAAAAATGCAGAACAAGGGTGCTATTTTTCCTGGTCTAACAACTGCCCTGAAGATGCAGGGGCCTGTGTGCAGGCACATTTGTATTTTAGATACCACAAACCTCATTAGCACTGGAAGGAACAGCCTGCATTAGGCTGTAAACTCTAGGTGACATCATAATAAGTCATCTCTCCACTTTCACTTTGCATGTTCTGCCAGAGCCTGTGGCAGTGTTCAGAGAAGATGCAAGCTCGCTCTGTGCTTGGGGAACTTCCCATCAGCCCACTGGTTCAGGCTGCCCAAGGACCCAGTGGGCTGCTGTTTATAAACCAGGACTGTTCTTTATGGTCTGGTCCTGCCCATTCCAACTGAAAAAAGGTGACCGTATCTATTCAGAATGTTACCAAGAATAAAACTAGCTGAGAAAAACACTTTAGAACAGGTTTTTGTTCTCCTGTTCACTATCTTTATTTGGCACTCTCAGGATTACATGCTTATATACACTAACTTAAAAAAACAAACACAAAACCACAAACCAAAAACAGCCAAGCAATTCACTGAAAACCAAACCCTAAAATACTTCTTACATGCCTGTTACTAAAACTATAAAATCATGGACTTACAGAGTCTTAAAAATGGGATTTATTGTATATTTCCTGATTCAGCCATAGTCTTGTTACAGCTCCCTCAGGTAGATAAGACACAGGGGACTATTAACTTGTTTTAATAATCTTTCAGGCTTCTCCATGGATGGTGTGGAAGTAGCAAAGAAGAAAAGGTTCTTTTAATGCAGTCTTCCAGACTGCAATATTTTGGGCTGTTTTTATTACACAGCTCATTATTAACTGTCCCTTGCTCTTGGGGTCTGCATGCCTTCTAGTTTTTTTTCATAGTAATGTTTACTCCAACTGCCAGTGTCCTGAATTTGCAGCAAAAGCCCATTGTTTTGCATCCATGTTATGGGCAAAATTAGTAGTATGACTAGAAAAATATGCCACTTTATCTTTAAACGCCAAGAAGCCTAACTGACATGCATTTCAAAGACAACGTGACGCCAATTCTGTATTACAGGCTTTCAATTTATCCACAGAGACACATAGGCACATAACTCTCCCATAACAGTCTCATTTTGCAGGGTGATTTTGTTTGCTGCTTAGGACTTCTCCCGGGTGTTTGTGTCCATGTCAGAGTTTAGAGCTTCTGAATACTGCAATTTGCTACCTGCAATGCTGATTTCCCACCTGGCCATTGGAACTTGGATTAGTGTTTCTGTGGGAAATCACTGCCAGATTTATTGAGAGTTGTATGTGCTTCTCAAAGCACTCAGCCATGCTGAAGGGACTTGCAGCAGAAGACAGAAAGCTGATCCTCCTGATGTGCCTTAGCGACCTTCCCCCAAATCCTCCCAGCTCATTTTCATTGTAAAATATTGTGCAGATGTGAGTCAAGAAATTCTGGTGGAACAGAAATGCTTCTGTTCCTTGTGCAGCTAAATTACAATGTCAACAGCTTTCCTGACTGCTCGGTTTAGCACACATCAAGGGTGCAGTCACTTAAAGCAAGGGATGCAACTGCCATTTTTTTCTTTTAGAGAGCACATCTTAAATTCAGAGGCAATAAAAGCACAGTTAGTTGGTCAGTACCTAAGCTCCAGGACTTCATACTGGGAAAGCATTTGCATGTACTTCAGAGCAAAGTATCTCCATTTTCACTTAATTCCACTGTTCCTCATCGGTCTGTGTTAATATAACAATTCCCCAGGGCAAAGACGAACAACAATCTACAGTCACTTAACAGTACTGATTGACATGTAATTAGTGTCCTGAAGGCAGTTGTTGCTCCACTGGTTGTCTTGCTCCTGCAATGGGAAGGGACACAAAGGAGGATGCTTGGCTGCTTAGCTTCCCAGCATACAGGCTTTTTTCATTTTTTTGGTTTAAACTCCTGCTCAAGTGTTTATGACGGTGAGATAGCCCCTGTGGTAGCATTATGTACAGACATTCGATTTCAATATGCATTCAATTTGTTGCTCTAATGTGATAAATTGCTATACCCAATAGCAATGGTCAATTACAATGACCACACAGATAATGAAAAATACATCCTTCTCTCCCACTGTGGACCACGACAGACACACAATTGCATTCACTAAACTATCTCCAAGTTACAATTGTTTCCAGATGGAGCGTTTAAGACAAAAAAAACCCAGACCCGCAGAGCTCTGTAATACTCTACACATTACACAGCATTTCTAGTCTGGCCCCTGCAGAAATAACTTGAGAGGCTTAGCTTAAAGGCCATAACCACTCAGAATTTAATTTCATTAAACCATAAATTTACTATTTCAGATGTACAGCCTCTCTGGTTGCATGGCCTGAACCTGCCTCTGCTGCTGGTTACCCAGATTTATTAGCAGTGCCAGGCAGTATTAAGTACCAAATCACACTCATGCCTGAAAATAATAAGCCCTGCACAAACAGTTGAGTTTTGCAGTACCAGCCTAATATTGCTAGGTGCTGAAACTCAGACTCACCGCTCATTTCAGTGAGAGCTGATTTGGTTTGATGCACCAAGGATCAAGTTATACCTAAAAATAGAGGCCAGCCCAGTTTCTGTGTATTTTTACTCATGTTTTTAGCCATTACCAGTGGGATCACCAAGGGCTCTGTATGGCAAACTCAGCAAATTTGAGAGAAGAAACATCACCTGTCCTGAGAGCTTTCAACACACTTGCAGAGCCATACAAACAGCAGATGCTCCAGCATGCTGAAAACTATGAAATCTAGCCCTAAAAAATAATTTCATGTTAAAAAGCTAACCCCCACACAGGAGAAGTTTTTAATTCTCCCAGATTAAGGTTCCCAATTGCCTAACCTGTATGCCTCAATTGCTCCAGACCTTTGCACAGCTGATGGTGCTTTTCATATGCATAGCTCCTGGGTGCTTATTTTTGACTTTGCAACTGAGTTTCTCATTCCATCTCTGATTTACTGAAATGCTTTAAACTAGGGAGAGTTGCTGAGGCTGCATCTGCTGCTATGACTTTCTCAGGGTGTTCCATGTTTTGCCAGTTTATTTTTACTTCTGTGAGAGATAACAATGAAGGTAGAAAATACAAAGATACCCTAAAATTAAGGAAGAGCTGGTGGTCTGTGAGCATAAATCCACACAATATTTCAATGTGAAGCCATTATACATTAACATAATCTACAGCCTAGTCAAAAGTAAGTGCCCAGTCTCTTAGAAAATCTTATTTTTATGCAAAAGCCTTTCCCTGCTCACAAGATCTTTTAGCCCTTTGCAGCAGATCACAGCATTCAGCATGTCTAAAGATTTACAATCCCTTCGAAGTATGCACAAGGCTATGCTGAAGCCCTATCCCTCCCAAAACAGTGATTTGAGGAATATTTGGGAGCTCTGGGCCTTTCAATTCTTTATCCCACACACACTTTAGTTGTGGTAGAATAAAAATCAAAGCCAGTAAATTATTACTAGGCTTATTTTTTCTCCAGTTATATCCTGATGATATTAAGATTTTTCTTTCTTAAAAAGTAAATAATAGGGTAACAGTGTTGAGAACTAAATGTTTTAAAGTTGCTTTAGTTCTCTACTCAACAAACTTCCATACCTCAACTAATACCAAGGGAAAAAGCTAGTGGATTTTCTAGAAATTATTTATAGGTTTTAAATGTGGCCATATTGCTGTTCCTCCCCTAGTACTGCTTTCACAAGATCTATAAAACTAACCTTCCAACAAGCTTTTCTCATGGTAGGGTGTGTTGTTTGGATTTTTTTGTCCCCACTTTTACAGACTGTTCTTAAAACAATGCTTTTTCCCCCCTCCCTGAAGGGCTCCACAGGCTAACGAAAATTGGAAACACATATCCTTTCTTAGCAATGTAGCTCATATGCATACACACAAATATTTACCAGTTTAACTGGGCAAGAATAAACTTGAGCAATGTTTTGTGACTTAGAATTCTAAGCTTATGTATTTCACCTGCTCACTAAGGACTAATGGAATACCCAATGAGCCTATCCTCTGTTTGCAGGGCTGTCAGTCACCAAGCTGGAATCATTAGACTACAAGCTTAGAAAAAGCCATTTTCCAGTTTAGGACATTTTCTGGGGCGCTTTACTTAGGAAGAAGACAGCGGACTTTTATCTGCTTTGCATTTCAGCTCCAATGCTTTTGCAGACTACTCTCATAGCCCCATCCCACTTGGTTCAAGCAGGATAGTTTTAAAATGGCCCTCAGATGTTATCACTGCCTTTAATTTCCCTCTCCTCTGCACACCAGGGTCACTGAGACCTTAACAGCACGCACATCTAGAAGTTGGGGTCCAGGCATCTCAGTATTATGCCAGAGGCTGTATCCTTAATTGTAGTTCTTCATCTCCATCTCCTACCTGCTAAATTATAATATTGATATGTGATTACTCTTTTGCTGCTTTCATCTTTTGCTAGTAACCGTGATTTTGAGAAGTTCTGATGTGATGTTGGTTTTAAATGCTCCAGGACCCTCCTTGAGAGGCATGTGATATCAATGGCAACTGTGCTAAGTGTCATCTTGGCCAACAAAATCCACAACACAGTGTGCACTTCTACCATCTGGAGAGAGATTTGAAACAAACTCTGATCCCAACTCCCTTTAGCAAAGGACTGCGATCACCTTCAACCAGTGCCTGGGCCACCATGGATTAGCCAGAAAACAGTTAGTATTATATGATAAAATTCAAATTTATTGTAACTTCATTGTTGCTACTTTTTGAGTTTTTACTAGAAAAAAGTTCACTTATTTTCTTAGCACTTGAACAAAAATTGTTATGGAAACAGAGGTGCAATTTTTCCCCTAATAAAGTTACCTCTAAAGCAAGCACCACAGGCTTAGCTCATTTTCTTGGCCCTTTGAAGTGATTTGTTATCCAAAATAAGAAATGTCTGAGATGAACTCTTTTACTTACCTGATCTCACTGTAACACTCAACATCATTCCTGACAGCTTCCAGTTTAGACATACATGGAACTAAATCCAAACAGTACATACCACCTTTAGTGTTCCATGACAAACAGGCATGAGAGAGATGGTCCTGTCCAGTTCTGCTGACTCGGTGTTAGCAAACACAAGTTAATGGTAAGATGCCTCAAAGTTTTACACTTACAAGGATCCTTTATTTACAAATAGTCCTAAAGCTGGATAAGTTTGCTTCATGTGCAGTATGGAATAAAGAGGATCAGCTGAAATTTTTAAATGCAATTCTGAAGTCTGTGAGATACAGTATAGATTTGATCCACAAAATGTCAAATGACTTCAGTCACAAAATGAAATCAGAGATACTGAGCAATGTCTTTCCCAACTTCTCTGACAGCTATGTGATAAGCACTTTCCCCTCTTACCTCCCTTTTATTTTCAGTCCTCTTCTGTATTACCATAATTAACATAATCTTAGTTTATAATGCATTTGTTGTGATACTTCTCTTTCCTTTGTGCGACTATGCAAGGAATGGTTTCATTGTTGCTGAGATTGTGTCCTTGCTACTGTTAAAAAGATAGTTGAATTTATATTAAGAAGTAATACTGCCTCTGCCAAACACAAGACTTCTGCTCTCTGTGCTGGCTGCCCACCAAGATTCCCTCAAATTCAGCCAGATTCAAAACCTAATGATAAGGGCAGAGAGAGCAGGAAGAGTTTGTAGGTAACCTTTAATATGGTCTTTCCCATATCCTGGTTGCCACATGATGTGAGTACTGACAAGATAAGAAAGCATGTGGTTAGTGAAAAATGAACTGGATTCATGAGCATTGGGGTTTAAAACAGCTCTAACAGCTTTGCAGCTCACATCTCTATTCACACAATTGTCAGTGTAATTTTTATTGCTTACTTTCACTTTTTGTGAGAAGGTACTTCCTAAGGTTACTATGATCATGAGCAGGGCAACAACCTTAAAGTCTACAAGAGAAATTACTCAAAATACCCTTACTTTATGCAAAGCTCAATAGAGGCTTTTCATTCTGAATTTAATACTCTCAATTTCTCTTCCTGAAGCGTGGAAGACATATTGACACTATATCCAGGTCGTTTTGACCCAGGAGTGCTAGAAAAATCATGACTAATAGCAAATGAATATGATTTTGGATACAGGTCAGGGAAACATTTTGATTTTGTTATGAGTTAGTACAAGTATTTACAGACTTTGTAGCATGACAAATAGCAAAAGCATACAAGGAGTGGTCAATTAAAGTAAAAAAGTTTTGTCATTTCAAGGGAAAATTTATCTTTACCATTAAGATGATTAAAAAATTGTACTTACAGAAGAGTACAGGTAGAAATTTAGTATTTTTGAAAATATTAGACAACACTGAAAACCACTCCTGTCCATGAAACCAAATCATATATGTGTGTTCAATTACCCTGTTTTGGACAGCCAGCTGTGTCCATGTTTCAGGGCTAACCACAAGGACTGAAATGGAAGCAGTCCCCTGCATTCTTCTAGTCCTTAATTTACCAGCCCCATTTAGTAGTGAATACAACTGAAATAAATTACTTCTGCTGTATCCAAAATGCACTGTGGTGTTAAAGGATGCTTGAATTTGGATGTGAGACCAATTTGAAGCCTATGTCTAAAAAATCTCTTTCACTGATTGAACAGGATGACTCGCTACATGTAAACCCCTAGCTCTGAGTTTCATTCACCAAAAAAACCCACCCAGACTTACAGCATTAGTTCAGACATACCTGAACTTTAAAAATTTATAAGTTACTAGTATGTAACTGAGGGTTCACTTTTTAGTATGAATCACAATGCTAAATACAAGAGCAAGGGAAGCTTTTGGAAAAAAAATACAGTTTAGAGGCCAAGCATATTTACTCATGGTCTGAAATCCTTGAATCTGGAATGAATAAACTCTGAAGTCAGAGAAAGCCCATGACAACCTGCTCAAGAAGGCTTGTATCTTTCCTCAAATCACTGGTCTCCTTCCAACATTTGCTGGGGAGAATGTCTTTCTCCAGTGCAACAGAGTGGCATAGTCCAAATGTTACCAATTCCTTTTCCTATATAGAAAACAAATTGCTACAGCAAAAAAAGGTTTAGGAGTAGCCCTTGCTTTCAATGGTAATCTTTTGTCCTGGCACACAGATCTTTTTAAACTATAAAAATAGTTCTCTGGGCAGCAACAGGACATTCTTCTTCTGCATTGTTTCTCACATGAGACAAAACCCTCCCCCATGAATTAGATATTTGATCCAAACTGGCTCTATATGGGGCCAGCTCAGCCCAGTCATCTGTTCTTTGTGCTCCAGGAATTACAAACACATCTGGAAATGCACAAAAGGCCACCTGAGATGTCTTGATATACAGTAGCCAGAGTTGAACTTGCTAAGTTGTGACAAAGTGCTGAAGGCTCCAGAGGAAAAATTCCTTCTCTATGTTCCTTCCCAACAAACTTGGTTCACCAGGCTTTTGATAGTTTGTGTAGTGCATGGACACAGGTTGCCTTGAGGACTAGGCTTGATGTGCTCTGCCTTCCATAAGCAGGCTGAACCCTAAATAGTTCCGTGGTAGCTCAGCTAAAACCAGGAACAACAGAAATGCAGCAAGAACAAAGCAAGGAAACTCTTACAGCATTGCCCAAACCCAATCAACACCATGGATGAGTCCACATGATTCTTCTCCAACTTTCCCCTTCGGTGGTTTGTTCTGAACTTGCAGGAAGTAGTTAAAAAGCAGTAGTGTAGTTACAAAGGTATCACCTCAGGGATTTGTGTGCCATACACCACATGTAAGGGCTCCCACAGAAACTACCAAGTCTAAAAGGTTCACGCCTGTCATGGTTTAGCCTCTGAAGTGATTCTTTGCAAAGAGGTGCTCTGTTGGTTCTAACAGAGCCAATCGGGTGGCTAGCTTTGAATATTGGCATCTTTTTAAGACACTTAAGAAGTTTGACACATCTCTGTGATCCATATTTAAAGAATGAACAGAGCCCAGGAAAGGCTCCCTCCCTTCCAGCTTTCGGACAGGTAACTGAGGGCCCGCAGCGCGCAGGGCCGGGCTGGGCCCTGCTCAGCGGCCTGGCCGCAGAGACAGCCACCCTGGAGCTGCGTGGCTGTTCCACCCCCGGCCCCGCGGCTTGGCTGGGCCCCCCCAGTGTGGCCATTGAGATGAATGCTACACAAAAACAAGCTGCAGCTGCCACTCAGCTAATATCACGTCACCACCAACTGCAATAAGCAAGTTCCAGCTGCAGGCCCAGGTGAGATTGACCCTTTTAGTGCAGTAAGATTTCTTCAGAGCAGATGAGCCTGCTCACATTGACCCTCTCCCAAGTCAGAGGAAAGAGAAAGGTGAAGGAATGTGAAGGAAACACACTCTAGAGACACCAAAGTCAGTGAAGAAAGAAGGGCTGAAACCTTGAGGGAGGAGAAAGGGGAGATGCTTCAAACCTAAAAAGCTGAAATTCTCTTTTAAAACTATGGTCATGGACTATGATAGAGTATCCACTGTAATTTCATGAAAGCACGGGGGGAAGCATTCAAACTGCAATTCTGAGATCAGCAAATGTTGAAGTAGCTGTGATTTAATGAGGAACTTGAGCACTGCTGTGCTGGACAAGCTGAAGGCCGAAGCAGTGAAGTACAGAGGTACACCTCTGTTGGCATTGGCCCTGGGAGGAGGGGGGAGGAGGGGCTTGCTTGGTCCCACCATCTGTTACAGACTGATCTAGACCTTAGCAGAAACGAACACAGAGAGATGAAAGTGAAGAACACCTTTGTTTCTAAAGATGAAGATGCCCCCAGAGATAGATGAAGAGAACTTTTGCTTCTGAACAGCTCATCCTTAAACTGGTACCCCATTGGCTGAAAATGGAACCCTCGAAAACAGCTGTGGGGAAAGCTGTGGGTCGAGGGAAAGGACTTTCACAGGCACGCAGAGAACCACCCCGGGTGGCTGTTTTGCTGTGACATTGAAGCTACAAGAAAACTGTTTCTTGTGGAGATGTCTCCATAGCAGGAGCAAGAGAGACTCCTGCTCCCTAAGTGAACTGAAAAGATTAGTCTATCTAGAGGTGGTAAACTGACTGAAAATCTCAAGGGTTGTTTTTTAACATTGTCAATGAGAGAAGAGAGAAAGGTAGGGGGAGGAGAAGTGTTTGACTTTTTTTTCCCCCTCCTTTTAGGTCTGTTAATAAACTTCTTTGTACTCTAAGTTTTGTGCCAGCTTTGCTTTCTCCTAATTCTTATCTCATAGAAGGAAAATAAGTAAGTAATGGATATTTTGAACTAAACCACTACAACACCTAAATCTGATCCAACTGTGTTAGAAGCAGCTTCTTGCAGAGATACTGCACTTGTTACCTATTTGTCAGTGATTACCTGTTTTCTAGGTTCAGTTCATTAATGCCACAGACAGTCGAAAGCTACGATCTGAGACAAATGGACACATACAATTGTTTTGTATTTAAAAAGATTAAAGACACAAAATAGGTTATTTCTTAAACTTGAGTTTTTCAAGAATCCATCTTGAAATAGGCATTGTTTTCCCACAAAAGGCTACATCATAATCAAAATCTTAACTGAAATCAGAACATTTGAATGTATTAGATAATAAATATTACAGAGTAGAACTCGTAAGTCTTGTGTTCAACCTAATTACTTTATGAACAAACTTCTTCATTATGGTACTAACTTATCAATTTAGAAACACTTCCATAGTTATAACATAAAATGCATAATTAGGGAAAAATATAGATGTACTGTCTTACTTCCTTAGGACAATTTTATTCCAATACTTTTTTCCTCTGGACAGAGGAAGCTATTGTAACTGAGCACACAACAGCTCTTTCATAATAGAAAAAGTTACCAGCATGCACAGAAGTTGCACCAAGAACAGAGGCTTTATACAATGTCCAGAGTCTGTTGAGGAACACACAGCTTTTATACATCGGGGATTACAGAGCACAACCATCTGGTCAGCTTTCAGGCTAAATGAGCCCATGCGATCCTGCAAGGCCAATGTGCATGACTGATAAAAAAGGGACTATTATACACCTTTCTCCGTCATGCCTGATGTTACGGTTTTAGCAACATTCATCTGTTCTAGGATTATTTCAAGTTTCATACTTTAACAATACACTTATTTCTATCGGTACAACTGGCATCGCTACATGCTATATAAATGCTTTTCTTGCTTTATTATGTAAAAATAATATTTAAAGGATAATGGCATTAAACTGAAATTTTTAACATTGTTTTTAATTCCTTCTTCCAAGATTCACTATCACAAAAGCCAAAAGATGAAGGATTAAAAGAAGTCTTCACATAAAAGCTCTAAGGATTGATATTTAATGAACTGTGAGATGTAAATCAATGCACAACAGCACAGTTAAACCTTAAAATACTAGGATAACATTTATATTAAAAATAATTCACCTACAGATAATACAGTCTAGCATTTATTGTATGTTATGGAAGGTACACTTGAATTTCAAAAATTTAAAACATATAAAAAGTGGTTAAGGGCTAACATTTTATCAACATGTGATAAATGTGTAAGAATGTTTATTATACAGCAGGGTACAATGGTAGTGTTAATGCCAACAGGGCACCACAGAAGTTAGTTTAAAAAAATTTCCACTATGCTTTATACAAACACCACCACTTGCAGTTGTTTAAGAGTATTGGGAGAGGATCGCTGTCTGTAGGATAAGCAGTCCTATAACATTTTTAATGTTAGATAGTGTCATAGTACGTAGATCAGTGAATGTTTCAAAATAAAGCTAGAAATGCTGTAATTACTTCACAGAAATGCACATCCAATATTTGTTTTCAATAAGAACAATAGGTACAAGTTTATAACTCTCCCTATATGAAATAATTTACACACAGATGAAAACTACTCCATCTAAAATAATCACTACATACATTTTTCTTCTGGGAAATAAAGACGCAATTTTTGTTTTGCATGTTCAATATCAAAAAACATATAGTAGAAGTAGTATTTTTAAAACATAATTGATGATCTAAAGTTAAAAAAAAAAGGAATGAGAAAAAAAAATTTCGATGAATGTGCAACCTAAAATCAACCAAGCTTATAGTGTAGTACAACCATATTAAGAAACCACTGTTTAGGAATACAACTTTATGGAAAAAGTTTATAATTCACAAAATTGTTTGTCAGGCCATAAAGTAAATAGCTCCACAGTTTACAGATAAAACTGAGGTCACACAGATGCGTGCTATGTCTTATCTCCAGTAAGCAGATGCTTAGGCAGAAGATGTAACACTTTGTTTGTAGACAGCATGGTATGCATTTCTCAGCAAGACGTAAGGAAAACAAGACTCCAAGAGATCCATTGTCAGGAATGGAGACTCCTGCACAATCTGAAAAAATACCAGAAACACAAGGTTTTGCAGAGCATCTTCTACTGCCTGCTATTGATAATCTATTTCACACAGATCCTTCTGGCCTGCATCACACCACCACTCACATATTTCACAGCAAAAATAAATTGCACCAAGTTTATAGTAGTGTTTCTCCTCTACATTTAAACACACTGCTTCTCAAAGCAAGTATTTCGCTTTCCTATATAAACAGTAATCTTCCAAAAGATATTGAATACTGAGAGGAAATACTCTGAGCAGAGAGGATTTTCTCCTACACACTCCAAACACTGCTTCTTAAATGTGACATTTCATTTCAATATCATATATACTAAGCAAACAATGAAAATGATCTGAAAAACATGACACAGTGTTCTAAGCAATAAAGGATGACGGCAAAAATGTGTGCAGGTTGGGGGAATGAAAAAAAAAAATACTTACATTAGAATGGCAGGAAGAACAACATAAAAAATTATTTCCACTGGTTTGTGAGCTACAACACTCAAGGCGAGACCCAAAAACCCCTGGTCGAAGGATGCAGTGTGCCTATTCCTTAAGTTAGTAGCACAAATAAAACACACAAATGCTCACCATGTCTAGTAGTAGGTAAACAGATTCTCGGTTTCTTGTAGTAGTTTTGTCTGTCTCCTGGCCAATCTTCAGCAGACTAGATGATGCAAGCTACATAAAATGATTATTTCAAAGCAATAAATAAAGTATTGATGAGCTGCTCCTTTTTTGTTACACAAAACCAATGGATTCTGTACTGTACTAATAACAACAAAGGAAAGCAAGTAATCCTGAGCACGAACCACTGCGCTTTAGTCTCAATGTGCGATATTGGCTTATTCTTAGTAGTGTTTAATAAATGACATATGCTATTTTAATATAAAAAGTGAATTAATTTATTGCAGAGAACTTTTTGTTGTAATCATTGGTTGACAATTTTAAAGTCTCCTAAAATCAATGACAACTCCCAGAGGATCAAGATCTCACTTCTCTGTCCTTTCCAATATACATTTCAACTTACTGCATTTTTTTAAGGTTTAAAAGTGATTGACATTTTTATAATTTGACATTTTACCCATTTTGTAACAGAAGTTGTTTTACTTCCTAAGCTATGTTTTTAGTTGAAGAAATGTCATCCTAACTGCAAATTAATAATATTTTATCAATATACCTTCAGTATACACTCACTTCATGGTTACCAAACTGGATCTGGATAAAAAATTCATAGTAGCTGTAGTTATAGTTGGCATCTGTATGATAGCCGTTTGTGTAAACTGGTGGTGTGATTAAATACGGAGTAGAGACTAGACAAGGTAAAGTCTTGTTAATCTCTAAAAAGGGGGGAAATTATGCCTATTGATTTTTGTCTGTTTTTTTCTATGTATTCTCTGTATTCTTTAAGCGTATATTTGGAGCTCTGTAGCCTATTGTATTAGTGCCTAGTTTTCCCAGTACTTTTCCATGCCTTTTCCCTAGGCAGAAAGCCAAAACATATTCTGGAGCTCCAAGCCCCAGGGGGTACAAGGCCCCTATGCTATCGTGGTTCTTCCTGGCTACCAAGGTTGAAAAAAACTCTTCAAGATACATTTTAATAAAGAAAGTACAGCTAGTACCAAGGCGGGGCTCTGGAGAAGGGGCTTGACTGGGGGGGAAGGGGGGAGTTAACTGCATCATCATTTGTCCTCCTAATTGGTGTTTTTTGTCAATCATGCTAATTTGCTAACTTATAAACACTGTATTCACCCCATGTGGGTGGGCTTTTGTGTACATTCTTCCATAACTGCCCATGGGGCTCCAATAAAGATCCACTTTTATATTATATCCCATGCTAATATTATCTCAAGAGTGTGTGTTGTTTCATTTCTAGGTTGAAAAAGGCTTCACCATAAGCAACCCTATTATCCTAGTTTTAGAAGATATCCTAGAAACTTCTAAGATGTCCTTAGGTATTTACAAGCTCAGGATCACATAATACAGTAAAATACTCAATTTGTAGATGCCTTGATACACCACGTTTTCATGTCTTACAGAAATTTGACAAAAACCCCTTCCAACTTTCAGATGTACAATCATCATTGAGGCTCTCACACCAAGCAATGGGAACATGCCTAAACTACATGTTTACCAGAAAAGGATTTTAAATTAAAATACTAACTTAAAAAATCTAACTCAACACTCCTCTTTAAAAAGATGTCATGAATCACTTTTTAATATGAAATCAATAAGCATACTTCAAAAGATACATAGTACATGCTCATCAGCATTAAAGAATCTCTTAAGTTCTTTTCATATTTAATTAACTTGGACAGGAAAGCAGATCATATTCGTAGCAATTTTTTTCTCAAGAGAAATGTTTTTCTTTCAGACTAACAGTAAGTGTTAAAATAGAAAGATTAACAAAATATCTGAACCATCAAGTCATAGTTTGTGCAGTAAAAGCGGTGGTCTAAAAGCAGTCTGTAAACATTGAAAGAATGCAAACCTCATACCAGAAGTGTTTTTATCACATGAAACTGTACTGGTTTCCTTCACTTGTCAAATGTACACAACTTGACACAACCATGTCTCTTCCATGTTTTACAGCCAGCAGTTGCCTTAGACAAGGTCAACGGCCATAGGGTTTTTTTCTGTTTTACAAAATGCAATGAATTTCCACAAGTAAAAGATTCTTTTAAGGGGAAAAAAAAAAAGAAAAATTGTTTATCTGAACTTCTAGTCACTCAAAGTTTCCTAAAATAAAGAGGGAGGGCCTTTTTCTCCACACGTTTTAATGCCAAACAGAAAAATCAAAACTCACTCAAAATCAATAGTAATTTTTAAAAATTAAAGTGATGCTGCTGTTTTAGCTTTTAGTTTCCTTCAAGTACTGGCTAATTAAGAGCCATTTCAAAAATTTTATTTCTACTCAAGCAGCATACCAAAATTTACTTAAAACACGTCACCATGACCTAAAAACTTCTGATTTTTTTCCTAAGCATCACTAAAAATTACAAGTAGCTTTCACCACCAATCTCCTCTGAGGCATAAAAAATTTCATCTTCCCAACTAGCCCTGTAACACGCCACTACCTGGCTGTTCCTGCTTAAGAAGGGCATGAATGTCAAAAGGTACAACACAAAAGCCACTCAGAAGCTTTATTTTACTTTTTCAAAGGTGACTAGCTAAAGTATCCACCACATCATGGGAGAAAGTCAGCTAGACAGAATTTTAATTTTATATGCACTGCATATAAAATTGTATGCAATTTATTTTATTCCTGTCATGGGCCACCCAATGTGAGAAATGATATGTGCTAAAATACTAGAGATTATACTGAAAAAAATCATGACACTTGAACTGATTTGCTCCTCTAACTTTCCGACCTCTCACAAAAGTGTCTATAAAGAACTACTGTAAAATTTAATCTATGTATAGACTTGTATATAGAAGCATATAGAAAATATGCTTCTCTCTTGTGCATCAAAAGCAGATTTCTATGAAATCAATTGCATTGCATCTCAAATTAACTGTACATTTTAAAAAGTAGGAATAAAGTTATACATACAGCCAAAAATTCTTTAAGACGGTCTTCAATGCTTCCCTTGTGGATGGTAAACAAAGCCGCAGCAATCTGATTGATAGCTTTTGCCAAGCAATGAATGTTGTTGCAATGCCCTAAACAAAAACACACTCAAATCACCTCAGCACAATGTTGGAAAAGACAGTATTCTTTGGAAAATATCACCAAAGATTAAAGACACTTGTGACAACGAAAGCATCTTACACAATGGGAGTAAGGTACTCTTCCACACTGAACTTTCTATCAGGAAAGCCACCAGAAGTACAGATGTCCCTTCCAAATCCTAATGATCACAACAACCTGAGACAGATACCTGGGCTTTTAGAAATAAGGGATATACTGGATAACGGGATATATATATTCTACAAAACTTAAGAGTGTTAACACTTGACTAGGCCAAAAAGACTGGATTTTCACAAGTTAGTATTCCATTTCTTTACCCCTGTCTAAATGAAAATCTCATGCCCAGATAGTATTCCTCAACGAGATCTAACAGGCACTCAAGAACAAAGGTGCACTGTTTCTGATTTTTGTATGTAACATCTTGCCTAAAATCCACCCAGGCTTCAGAACCCTAGAAGGTGGTTAAATGAAGGTGGTTTAAAAGAGAGCAGAACTGCTCCACAGTAAGCCTGGTATTTCTTCCAGGCAAACTAAGTCAAATATACTACTTTACAACAAAATTAATACACATTTGGGCAAGTATCTTGGGCAAGTGTGAGCACATGAAAAGGTCTTTGAAGGAGTTAACAAGTACTCAAGTATGCAAACATGCTGATTCTTAACTTATTTTTTGATCACTGTTGAGCACTGAGCTCATCTTTTCTTTCAGACATTTATCGTAACTTCAAGTTCTTGCTTGAATAGTGAGGTCAGCTGGACCCCATCACTCCACATGAGAAAAATCCATTTTTTCTCCAGGCATATCCCTGTTGTTACTTAAAATTAATTTTAGCTGTCATTTTATTCCCAGTTTACTCAGTATCATACCTCTCTGCAGCTCTTCACTCCTCTAATACCCTCAACAACTTCACATGATATATAAATTTTCTCACCTCACTCTTCAGGCCCCCCATCCAGGTGGTCTGTGAATATGCTGACTAGTAGGTCCCAGTGAAGATCCTTGTGGATCTCCATCAGCAGGGCCCCAGATTTATTATTCCAACTATGTCTCCTATTTTTACATGAATATCAGTCAAGAAAATCTGTTCTGCTTAATTCTGATTCAAATTTGAATTTGTCTCTGAAGAGGATCGTTTTATTCAAGTGACTTCATTTTTATGTCTCAGGCTGTAGAAAAGACATCAACAAGGGAATTCAGCAAAGGAACAAACTGCTCTCTTCCAACAGGTTTCAAGTATTTAGAAAAGACCTGGCTCTTGCAGACTTGCAGGTTCAATTCTACCCTCTAGTTGACAAATTAGACCTCTAGTCTGGTATTTGACTAGCAGTTCAGATTCTGTACTGGAAACCGAAGTAAAGGTCTGTTAGTAAAGATCTCACTTTGAGCCGTTATCTGGAACTAGAGGAAAAAACAGACTTGAAGTACGCAGAGGGAATGCAGACATTGCTACGGCTGTCCAAGCACTGTCTGTATTTGGGAGATATGTCTTGCCAGATTAGAAAGCTGAAACTCCTTCAAACCTGTGACTTGTTGATGGATTAAGTCAGGATTTGTCCAGGGAATTTACTTCATAAAGCAGAATTTATTAAGTTCACATTCTGGAAATACCATTTATATTAAGTGTTTCAAGCCAGATGTTCTACAATAAGGGTAGAACACAAGAAAAAATAGTATTATGCAAGGAAGGCAGGAATGACAAGGTCTATTCTGTTTGTTCAGTTATTTTTGTAGAACAAACATATTTTATGTATACCTTTTGCTAGATTTTCTCTCAATAAAGGAGCCCACTCAATAAAGAATTATGTAATGCATAGGCCATGTCTCACAGAACCAGTAGCAACTCCTAATACAGGCTTATTTGAGCGCAAGATGTAACTTCTCTGCAGTCACCATTTCATGTCATCTATTAACTATACCTTAAGAACTCACTTTGAAACAAGGCTTTGCCTGATTTCATCATAAGAGTCATTTAATGTTAATGAAACAACATAAACTGGATCATTTAAGTTACATGATATAAAACAGGCAGAAGATAATTATCTGTTGTTTCAGCCTGCTAAAAATGATGACTAGGAGGGTCTCGGTAAGAGAGGAAGTTTGAGGAAGGCAAACCCACCTGAGCTCTAACCTGCTGGAGAACCTCTAGGTAGCCTGACATATTCTTAGCAATTAATTTGCAGAGGGGTAAATGTGAAAATATAATCACCAGTAAAACTTCCAGTACTGCCCCCCTGGCAAGCCATACAGGTTTTGAGACTCTACAGATAGTAAGATCCTTTGAAGGAGAAAATGGTAGCAGGAAGTGCTTCCAGAGGATTTCTTTTACAAAACTATAACTAAGTAATTTTTAAGAGATTTGGTCTTACATACACATAAACAAATTCATTTGGACTCAGTAAAGACAGTCAACCTGATTGTCTTCAAACAAGGAAGTTTCTACCCGTGCTCCTCATCAATCAAATTAGATATTCCCTGCTCTTGCCTATATTCTGAGATTTTTATTCAAGCATCATGACTTGGAAAAAGCTTGCAAAGAGCAATAGAAATACTACAAGAGCATAAATAACAGGAAACAACTCTGCAAGTTACAGACTGTTCTCCTCATTCATCAGAAAAAGCTTCTAACTTGAAAATTCTTAACTTTTCAAATCAGTATTCAAGTTCTACTCATACATCAGATTTAGCTAACATTTTTCACAACTGGAGAAGTCTACACTATCTGTTTTAAAATGAAACTAGAGTCAACAGATCCCTAATCATTCAAAACTGAAGAAAAGACTGATTAATCCCATGTAAAACAACAGTCCTGGGTCTCTAACAAACGTGATTTGCACACTACATTAAGTGATACATAAAGCTTTCAAAACTCTTGGTATTTAAAATTTTCAAAAGCCAGTTTACACTTACTTTGTGCATTACAATTTTGAGCAAATTAAAAATAATGCAACTTTAAAAACTAGTTAGAGAAAACATGCATCCCACTGAATGGAAGCAGTATAAACATTGTCTTTTATGTGAGTTATGTTACCTATTACAAAGGAAATAGCTTGAACAGCCGAAAGGTGATTTTTGTATGTGTTGGAACAGCACTTTTTTCAACTTAAAAAGAGAAAGAAAACTTCTGTGGATTACATGTTGAACTATTGTATAGGAAAGAATTCTGTTCACCACTTTACATCTTCCAAATTCTGTTTTCAAAACTTTATGCTTGGTAATATGAACAGCATATTAAATAAAGACATCTTGTATGACTAGCCCAAGGCCAATGTAAAGATTACTAAAACATTAATACTTATGAGAATATATTATATTAGATAATAAGTGTCACACTAATTAATGCAGAATGTGTGCTCCAACACTTCCACACTAGGACAAGACTGCCCCCTGCACTGTCTGAACTCCTCCAAAAATTCCAGGTACCAAACTAATTTTTCATACAAAGTTCTCTCAGATAAGGGTTAAGTAAATGCTTCTTACAGTACTTTCAGAAGAACTTCCTGAATTAAGGCTGATTTTAAAATTTGCTCACTATAAAATGTAATTAAATATTAAAGGTAAATGTATTCAAGACACTACCAGAACTATTATAAAGACAACATTCCCAGCAAATATTGAACTGACTCTACATTACCTTCAATGGCGGGGCTATACTGAGACATCACATTACTAGCCAAAGTTGGCAAGGAGACAGCCACGAAGACCATTAGAAGGCAAGCAATTTTGTATTCTTCTTCTGGACTAATGTTTTCTAAAAACAAAAATAATAAAGTTCTTTAATTAAAGAAGTTATCTTGAAATATTTCCTTTTAGCTGCAGGTAGATTAGAATGTAAAATGTTTGAACAAATTGAAATATAAAGCGAAATCCAACAAAGTCAATATCTTTATTGTTAAAGGAGGAATATTACTGTCAGTCTCGCCAAAAGACACAGAGTAGGGCTGCAAAATGTCCAGTCTGTAATCTAGGAGAACAAAAAGAAGCCACTGTCATGCTATCACTTTTAACAATTTAGTTACTAAGTCTTTAATACAATGAGCAGAATAGTAAACTTTTCATGCTGGTATAAATCCAGTTATTAGTCTAAGGTAAGGAGCTTCTCTTGCACTCTCCCTTTGGAAAGTGAGCAGAATGTGATGATGTACTCATGTCAATTCACACTAAAACCTTGTGCTTACAAAAATAGCAGCAACAACACACATTAGCCTAAGGTTAGTTAACAAAAAAGGCAACAGTTGGTGACATACAGAATTTATCTCTATGAAAACTGAATAAAAGCAAAATATTTCAAACTCCAATGATAACAATCAAAACACGAGATCATAAACCATTAGGAGAATATACAGAAATTCTCTGTCTTGTTGACCCAGCTTAAACATTTCATAGCTGTACGACAATGAAAATAATGTATTTTAAATGCCATTTTAGATATCAGATACCTTACAAAGATATACTTCTGTATATTATGTATATAATGTAGACAGAACAAATACACTTTGGTTTGCTTTTTAAGTGCACAAAGAAGTTATGCTTGGGACTTAAATTCAAATATTGTAATGCCCCTCTGCATTTTCCCCTCTCAAAATAATTACTATTGAAGCAAGAAAAAACAACTTAGGTAGCATTTAAAATATTCATGGTCTCATTCTAACATTAACTATCCACAACACACAGAGGGGAAAAAAGTAATTAAATGCTCAGTAAGGAAGACAGGAAAAAAAGCTGAAGACCATCAAAAAACACGTAAGAGTCTTAATTCATGTCTTTGAAAATGCCAGAGTAAACAAAACTGAAAAGCTTAGACAGCAGCGCCTTAAAGCAATGGAGAGGAAGCATGATACATACTAATTCTCTAACGTTTATTTTACTATATTTTCCCTTGTAAACTTCAAGTTAACACTTGTAGGACACACTGGTAACAAAACATAATGAAATTCATGAGCTGCATTTAGCTCTTAATGCTTACTTAGGGGACAGATTCATTACACACCTGTGCAACAGAACTGATCAAGTTGTTCACAAGACACTCTTACTGTCATTGTTCCTAAATTACAGCAGTGGTCACCATTAAATTCCTTCAACATCTACATGTTATCCTTTTCTAGGCCAGCACATCCATTCATGTATATTTGAAAAGATTCTCAAACTAACACCAATAAACAGCAGGCATAAGTAATTAATCCTCTTATGCCATTTATGAAGTTTATTGAAGGAATACAAAGGAGTCAAGATATAAAAGTTTCCTCCCAACACTTTAAATACTTCTTTTCTTTTTTTTTAACATTTATATTTCGAAATTGGAACATCCTACCTGATTTTTGGGAAGACAGTGCTACAACCAAGGCAGGATCAATCTCACAGGGCAGTCCAGCAGCTGATGACAGTTCATATACATTCATTGCCACCTGAGGAACAGAAGAAAGACAAGACTGACTACTTCCATGTAAAGATCAAGAAGCACAGTTTTTGCGGTCATGTTTAAAATGAGTTTGAGGCTCTAAGGAATTTCAGAGATTTGGCAAATATTAGACAGAGACTGTAGATTTTGTTTGTTTCTAACCTTGACTGAACAGCTGCCTCTGTAGTTTGCGCTCCAGATGGTAATTTTGTTGTGTCAAGCCAAACTCATATATTTTCCCACATTACCTCCACAGCAACACCCTGACTTCCAATTAGCTGTTTCTACATCTTTCTTTAATGTTCAAAAGAAACTAACGTATTTTTTCTACCAGATCTGAAGTATCAGCTAACATGTACAAATACAGCATTTTTAAACAAAAGCCAAAAGTCACAATCTGGTGAAAGAGAGTAATGCAGAAATCTTACAAGATGCAAATGTTATACAGATTCAGTGTTCATTGACTTCAGGCCCCAAAAATTACAGTCTAAGTGGCCACAGCCACTTAGGAGGAACTAAGAACATTTTGAAATGTATTCCATTTCTCAGTCCATCCCAGGATGTCTGTTTTGTTGCAATTAAAAAGCATTCAACACTGTTATTTTCTCTTTCCATTTACTATTTCAAGTTTCTGAAACCATAGTTCAGATAACTTTCTACAAAGGCAGGTCTACATCAAATACAAATGAATACAGGAAACACTACCGATGTCTTACTGACATTAGTATTTGAGAAGTTTTACACTTTTTCCATAAATTCTCATGTATAGTTGAGCAGTTCCATGTAGCGAATACTGTGCAGACTATCCTTATGTGCTCCAGCCCAGCTACCTGAGGGCAAGCTTTGGTACAAAAAGCACACAATGCTGTTTGTACAGTCCTGCATGAAAAGAACTACAGGGCATGGTTCACAAGCCAACAGGTTCAAAAGAATAAGAGAATCCCAGAATGGTTTGCGTTAGAGGGGACCTTTAAAGCTCATCCCATTCCACCCCCTGCCATGGGCAGGGACACCTTTCACTATCCCAGGTTGCTCCAAGCCCCGTCCAACCTGGCCTTGAACACTTCAGGGATGGGGCAGCTGCAGCTGCTCTGTGCGTTTGCCAGGGCCTCACCACAGTCAAGATTTTTTTCCTAATATATCTAATCTTAAACTACTCTGTCATCTTAATGCCATTCCCCCTTGTCCCCACAGTACATGTACAGTGGAACAAATGTAAGCCTGTTTCTAAAAACCTGTATAGACAGCTCAAGAATTTAATATTAAAAATATCCAAATAAAAGGAGAAGAAAACCCCATTTTGACAGTCACCCCAAATCATAAGTTTTGGGAATGCTAAAACAAAAGTAACATTTCATAACAAGTATTCATTTCATTAACAGCTTTAAGACTATTTATACTTTGCTTGGTAAATTCAGTACACAGGAAATTACTACATTACTATGTCCTAAAATATGCCCAAATTGGGCAACTGTTCCAATCCATTGTACCAAACCTTGTAAAGATCTTGACATGCCTTTCAGAAAAAATGTTTGTCTTATTGTCCCAAAAGAAGACTTTGTTACCTACAGTTGCTCAGCTGGTCCAAGAGAAAGCTCACACAACAAGCTGCTAATTGTGGAGGTGCCTCTCCCTGAAATGCCGGGGCGAGGGATGCTGCAGGGTACGAGTCTGTCCCTGGCCCTGCTCCCATGTCACATGTGCCCCATACCTGTTCCTGACTGGGTTTTTTGAGTGCCTGGGGGCCGGAGGAGAGAGCAGGGTCCCAGGACAGTCTGTTTGGGAACTCCAGCCATGCGGCTGGAGGAATAAAATCATCTCTGAACATCTACAAAAATACCGCCTCATCTGTCCTTCCAACTCCACCGCTGTCTTATATATTGTTGTAAGGATTCCCCGCGCTACAACAGCTAATTGTCCACAGGGCTTAACTGTTAGCAGGCTCGAAGAACAGTCCTGGCCCTACTAACAAGATGTTTTCAAGACAAAGCTCTGGCAGAGAGTTGTGGGGGAGTACATGACAAGAGTTTCCAGTATTCTCAACATGCACCAGATTACCCAGGTCTGGCTCCTCCATGCACAGTCCTCCAACATTATCCAGACAAGATGTGAACTCTGCAACAAGTTTACATGGCATCATGTCACACCATAAGACACAACAGCTATGGCTGGTACGTGTACACCAGCATGGTGAAGTACGCCCACAGCAGTTAAAAGCCACACGCCAAACTACAAAATAGGTATATTTAAGAATCACAGGAGAACTACAGCAGAGACAGACAGCCAAATACTATGTGAAGCAGAAGGCAACTAGGTAATGTCATGTGGCAAGAGCCAGACAGCAGCCCGCAGGCAGGGTTTTATTTCACAGTAGATAGCTTTCTTTTTTTTCCATGCAATTATTCCAGTGACTCTGCTGACTGTTGAGATGCCTCACCATGAGGTCCCAGGGGAAGGGGCCCCGGGGTGGATGTATGGGGTCTCCCTGTCCCCTGGTCACATGTACCCTCATGCTATTTTCCCACTGGTTGTTGGGTGTTCCCTGGGCCGGTAAAGAACCTGGGTGGTGCCTTGACTGAGAGAGATCTTGGGCAAGACCTCTGCCATGTGGCAGAGAGAATAAAACATCTACCAAATATTGTTCCATACTTCCTTCTCACAAGCATCGCTGCCCTAATACTTGTTGCAAGAATTCCCCGTTGCAACACTGACTTCCAGAAAAGAAGCAGCAATTGCTACACTTTCTCGTATCTGCTGCTACTAACGAATTCAGTAATGTCTTCGGAGATCCACTAAACTGTTTCAAATAATCTATTATCATCAGCTTAAAAACGTTAAGGGTAAAATACTGTCTTCAATAACTACTGTTGCAGCCTTTATACCACCCTACTTTTTAGCACTTCTTTGCTACCAGATGGTAAAAGATGCTTTCTGAAAAGATCAAGAAAAGTAAGCAGTGAACTTCCCATCTCATCTCTTCAGGATGCTGATTCCTCAAGTTCAATAATGTATTGAACATGATGCTCTGGTGATTGATCATTTTCTTCACAACTACAGACAGGAATTTTAGAAAGGCTTTTCCTGAGCGGTACTAAGGCAAGTTGCATTTTGATATAATTTTTATCATGAGCTTGTACATTTCAAGTTAATTTTCCACAGCATTTCCACACAATTCCTTTATTGTGGTATGAATTTCAATATTTTCTGGGACATCTAAAGTGCTGAGGCCTGAGTAGCCTCAGCCAGAGTTCACTTATAAGATGAATCCTGGGCACTGTGTGAACACCATCAGTATTATTAAGCTAAAAACAGATGACAAAGATGCATATGCTAGCTCTGCATAATGTTGTCTACTTATCTGCAAGAAATGTATAATTTCAAGAAACTTTTCAAACTGACATGGACAGAGGCTTGTTTGTAGGGTATCTTAGGGGAAAACCCTCCCAGCCGAGGCTTGGGCTCTGGCCAAACCCTGGCCCTTGCTGGTTGGGATGTGTGCCTTCAGATCCAGGAGTTTTTGTGCTAAAAATACCATCAAGTCATTTTGACTTGCTGCTTTGAGCCTATAAAAACTTGAGTAACTTTTGGGGCGAATTTAGAGACCTCACCTACGGGTGGACACACCACATAGGATTTTTCCAATTGCCAGGAAGGGTTCTCCAGGTCCTCACTGCAAAACGGGGCTCCTCAATGACTGTGGATCTGGATGATGATAGAGTATTTAGGCAATTGGTGATGTATCTTTCTCAATCACTATCCTTTCTCTTGTATAGCAATAATTAGGTGCATTACTTTGCTTATTTTTGCTTGTTGCTAAAGCCAAGTGCATAGTTTTATTGAATGCTGCATTTTACTTTTGTGTTGTCTTTATATTCATAGTAAAAAAAACCCATTCTTTCCATTGGTGTCTGTGTTCTTTAAATTGCCCGTGTCAATTGGCAGAACAACATAAGCCATTCATGACTAGTTTATCGGCATTGCAAGTTTCAAAGAGCATGTGATTATATTTTGGAATGAAACATATACATGTAAAATTTCAGTAATTTTAACTGAAAATGAGCCAGAACATAACTACTGAACTGTGTTTTCTGAAATCGTGAATCCCACTGAACTTTTAAAAGAAGGACGTTTCCTATTTGATGAATTTTCATACACAGAGAACATAGTTACTTTCCTCAAGAGTTAATAGCAAAATGTGAACTTGAAGTTCAGGGATAACAACAATATATTCTGGCCCTTAAAAACCATACTTAGCTCTAAAAGTTGTTTCTGGAAAAGTTTAAGAGATGTACATTCTATATCCCACTGCACATTCTCTACAAATCAAACTGCTGCAATACCATTCGGCAGCTGAAATCTTTCACAGACTCTAAGATGCAGTAAGAAATTAAAACCCTGCTAGACATCAGCTACTGTGCATACATGTTCAGAAGTCATGCGATGTGCTAACAAGGGTTTTTGGATGGAAACATACTCTCATTCAGAACCTTATTTAAGCTGCTAACTTTTTTTTCCTCAAGCATTTCATACAGTGCATTCACAAAAATTTCCAATTTAAGGTCAAAATCAGATTTGTTGCTATTACATGCACAGAGCTCCAACCACATACATAGAGTCCCTGAAGTATTCAGTTTTACCCGTTGGTACTGCTCACAGCATGAAACAGCTCAGCATTCTTCTGCTTTTAACACTTGATAAATCTTGTTCTTAAGTCTATAAAAGTTCTTAAATGTGATCACAGGCATACAGAGACTTGTGCTTATCCTAGCAGTTGGTTGAGACTTTCTTCCCCAGAACACTAGGAGGCTGCAGATCCACAATTACTAAGCTCTTAAGGAGAAAAAAAAAAAAAAAAAAGAAAAAAGGTGTTCTTTGTGTCTGGATGTTCAATACTAAGCATGAAAGTCTTGCTGCTTACATATTTTTGGTAAACTCCAAAACGACACTATCACTCTTTCAGCCAAACATTACCTTCATGTCAGTCTCTCTTGGAATGTGATCTTTGAAGTCCTCAATGGAACTTACAAGGAAAGGAATGTGGTAGGATAAGACCTAAGAGACATAAACACATACAAAAAGAGAAAAATTACTTCCCATGTTAATCATCAGTTAGACACTACCATTATTTTAGTGGGCTTATCTTCTTTTTAAATGGGTTTTTATTTTACACATTTATATTGCTTTGTAGATTTAAGACATTAAAGCCTAGTAAATGTTTCCAATAACGAAGTGAAATAAAAGCCTTTAAAATGAGTAAACACAGAAAACATGATCTAAACTAAATTTGATGTTTTAATGTAACAGTTCTCTGAACAGTACTCAAAAAATAGATTCCTTCACCCCAAGTTTCAATTCGAAGTTCAGTTACAACTGAGTATTGCCATTTTACCCACGTTGTCAATCTTTTAAGAGGTAGCATTCCTGAACAGTGAAGCTTCAAATATTCTATCATTCCATTAAGTTAAATACAATGAAAATGATTCAGAACATATTCAGTTCTTTCTTACATCTCTAAGAGCTTCCTGTGCCAATGACCGAAAAGACAAGATAACACCAATAATTGTCATTCTCTTCAAAACACTGTCAACAGCTGAAAAGAGAACAATGAACAAAGTGTTGACGTCTACAAGCTCAATTTTTCAAATAAAAGAAACAAAATATTTAACAAAATGTTGAAAACAACAAGGTACTGAAACAATGGCATTCCTTAAAAGAGCCAAAATAACCAGTGCTAAAGCAAGTTTTTATAGCTGAATCCACAATGGAATTTTCAGTAGAAGACTATGACATTTACCACTTCCTGGACTGAAGCCTAGTATATATAGCTGACAGTACTGGACACTAGCACTGTTTCTGTGCTTTCCTGAGGCCAAAATTGTCTCTTTATTGTAATTATTTTTTGTTCACATTTTACAGCTAGGTACCAGGCTTCCAGGTTACTGCTGCTACAGCTACATATTATCATCCCTGAAATGATGCTCAAAACTCATCACTAATATACTGCATGTGCACTACATAACACTGAAATTTCACTCTGTACATGAGAAGACTGGAAAAGTTTAAAATGATCCATCAGTTTATATGAGCTCACACACATTTTGCTGCTTATGGATACTCAGTACAGAGAAATTAATTTTTCTCATTTTCTTTAAAAAGACAGATATAAAAAGTAACTGTATCTTTAGTAGGATTTTGTTAGTTACCCACATGATAATCTTTTAAAGAGTGCTGCCATCTGGTCTGGTTTGTCAAAGCTGGTCCTCATTTGTGTTAGAACTTCAACATTCTCCACCACAAGTTTCTATAAAGAAGCAAGGATTCATGTCAGCTAAAGATTTTAGCACGTTAACTGGATAAATGCCTGATTTAGGACATTTCAACTTGGCAGAAAAGCAACCATCCCTATGGAATACAGATATACCCACTCTGCTCTTAATGGGACTACTATATCAATATTATCATCAGTCACTACTATACACAAAAACTCTGAATCAAAAAGCAGAGCATTAGATAACTCTTAGAACATGATTTTTGTACTGAGCAATGTGTACCACATCTTAAAGCAACAGAATGTAACTCAGTCAAATCAGACAATAAGTCCTTGTGCCACTCAGCTTCCTAGAAGGAAAGTATACATATAACAATAAAAATGTAAATTCACAAAGTAATCAATTCTTTTGGATTGCTGCTTTCACTAATTATGCTGAAATTTAATGCTGGTAAAATTAAAAAAAAATGGAATCAAGAGTAGAAGTCAGATTGTTAAGCCTTGGTGCAGTTTACTTGAAATTTTCTTCCACTATAATATAAATAAAAGCAAAGACATACCTTCAAGCCCCAACACCTTAGCCTGAAACAGTTAACTCAAGTGAAGTAGTTTTCATGTCACTTTGGCCAAAGGAAAGAAAATGTGTCTGTTTCTAATTTTTAACATCTCTCATACATGCAACTTGTAACATTAGAGTAAATGTAATAACTTTCCTGAAATCATCTCCAAATATGTATCAGTTTAAATTTAAATTACAGAGATTGCATAATCACATCTCTAAAAAGTCAGATCCAAATTTCCTGCAAACTGAGAAACTTCAGCTGTGCCAAGCTGTATTTTTAAACTCTCTTCAAGCAAAAAAATAGTAGTTTGTTCTTATAAAAATATTTTTGCAGTCTGAATGCTAAGTATCCTATTTCAGAAAGGGAGAAGTGATTCTCTCTCTTAAGATAGAAGACAACCAACAGCTATGAAAATGTAGATCTCTTATGTTCTTCTGAACACTGAAGGAAGTGTTTCCTTCTATTTAAAGAAAACTTCAATTAATATTGTGTATACTGAGTGATATCAAGGTAAAAAAGAACTGAAGGATGAAGGGAGAAACCAAGATATTTTGGACTGGGGGTGGTCTTTCAAAGTGATTATTAATAGTTTTATTTTTCAAGTAGGTACATTCCAATCCATCCTAATTACCAGAGGCAGCAGCAGGAAAAATTAATATTCATCAAACATGTAGGCTACTAAGCTTGGAACATGATTATATATATTTCATAAAATTTAAGATATATACCCGCAGGAACCTACTGCTAAGGATCCATGAAGACCTAACCTTTGATAGTTCTGCTTGCTGCTTTAATAGTTTTATTTTACTTCACTTCAACCCACACTGAGAGCAAGGCAAAACATAGCATCTGGCAAGCAGGCAGATTAAATTTCAAAGTAAAATTCCTGTGACCACAGGAAGAGAAAAAAACAATACAATCTACAATGCTGCTATGAAATCAGTGGTGGTCTGTGTTTACTCCCACTTCGTAGTAAGTAGCCTGTGCAAAGTAGATCTGTCCAACAACTACCCTGTATCATGATCATGCTATTCCCATAAGATCAAGTCTATCCATAATCCACCTACTGTCCCTACTTGCTTATTTTCAGTGAAAAGCAAGGAAAGAAATTAGCTATACAAAAATGCAGCAAACTAACCAAAATCTTTAAGGTCTCTTCCCTCCTGATGTCTAAGCTTTTTATATATTTTTCATACATTTGTAGTTTTGTAGATTGCTAATGCACAGTTGTAGATCCAGTACTTTTCCTAACCTTTTTCCCTAGATTTTAGAACAAATAAGCTAACCTTGTAATACATTCCTGAAAGTACTGTTTAGCCTTATTGTTAGGAAAAGGGCCTACAAGAACAACATTATGTTTTCCAACCAGAATCTGAGAAGTCATAACAAAAAGTGGGGCAAAGAAGCCCTTGGATCAACTCCAAGGGGCTGACCCAGAGGTGGGTTACCGGGGCAACCGAATCTCCTACTGGATGTACCTGTTAGATATCCCAATTAATTAACCTTATAAAATTGTAGAAATCTGGTGACGAGTGTACCCATCACCACCGGGACACCTGTAAACTTCCAATAAAGGTCTGCTTTTCACTTCACTATTCTAACACTGTTGCAAGGGTTTTTTCTCTTTTGATTATAGGCAACACTTCCAACCCAAACTGTTCAACAACTATGAGCAGAGTGCACATATGCATGCGCATAATATACTTCTATGCTGAAAAGCCAAAGCAAGACTGGTTTGCACTGAAATCAAGATGGGCAATTTTAAACCAACCCATGTATCAGAACTCGGCATTTTACTTTAAAACCCTCAAAGCTCTCCAGAATGCAAGACTGAAGGCAATAGCCCATGCACATTGTTACTCAGTCAAGTTTTCAACTTCCCAAAGGATAACCAGCACATTAGTTTAAGATTTAAAAGGAGTAGGCTGGAATGCAGTATAAATAGTGACCTAAATGAGGCAATCCTCCCTTTCTTGCCCCAGTCTTAAACTTCAGATATAAAACTGACACCTGGTCTCACTTTGCAGGAAGCAAAGTAAGCATGTTGAACCCTGCTTATAATAAATTTCCCATGCTCTCCTCTTGTTGCTTTCTTCCGCTAAACACAGATGCTTCTCAGTGCTCTCTTGCTAAGCCAACTATCTCAGTCAAAGAGATGAATATTTTATTACTTTGTTTTTCCCTCCAAATATGTGGTCAGGCACATGTGGATATACATTATGCTCTGCTTACCCTCAGCAGTATCAGAAAACAACGGATTTCAGACACAATTTAAAGTTGCTTTTTAAAAAATACACTTACAATATAAACTATGCTGATTTTGAGGAAATATGATGACCTGACAGTAAGTGCACAAACAGTACAGCAACAAACACTTGCTGAAGGCCTTTGTGCTTCCCTTGAAATGTGACAGATGTCATTTTGTGCATAGCGACAAGTTACAGAATTTAACCTTAAAACCACACCATTCTCACCTGGAAAGCCTCATGCTCTAACTCAAGAACTGGAATGGGCATGAGGAATCAATTGCCCTGGCAGGCTGAGAACTCAGGTCAGGGTTGCTGCATGCTCTTAAGCCAGCTTGGAAAGCATAAGTAACCCCTCATCTAAAGCTGTGACAGTGAATAAAAGGCTTCAAACCTTTTTATCATACATCTCAGCCTTTCCAGCAGCACTGTAATTCAAGTGCTTACAAAGAAAACAAGATCCTTGAAAGTGTAACGCAGGATATATTAAAACCATACACTTCTAAAGGTCTGGTATGCTTATAATAAATTGTTATTGAAAAAAAAAAGGAATTTCCTTAGATTGCTTAGGTATTCATGTACTTTTTCAAAAATGCAACATGCACGAATAGTTACAAAAAATTCCTTAGTTTAATCAGTGGTTAAATAAACTGAGAATTACGAGATGCAGTAACAACTTGGAATTAAATTTGGAAATGACACTGAAAGAATAAGTCATATGACAAAAAAATCTCGGTCAATTAGTGACATTATAATAGTATGACTATCTGGAGAAAGCAGTGTATATTATTACATTTATTAAAACCTCTTTCCAGAAAGAGTTGCACAGGTACCAAGTGGTTCCCCTGACACTGTTTGCTGTTTTGAATATACATGAAACTAATTTCCTTGACATGTCCCCATTTCCAAATTTTTTCATTGTATCAACTTTATTATTTGTCTGTGCTGCTGTAGATGTGAGGTTTACTTATCAGAACACAGATATTTATAATAAATGGTTACTGCTGAGCCAGAGGGAAAGACATATGTAAAAATTAGGAAAACTAACAAATAAAAAGAACCTGAAGTCTTTCATCCATGTAAACTAAACAAGAGATGCATACACACATCATTAAGAAATAAGTCCTTATAGATTACTAAGATAGATTTGAGATTTTCCTGCAACATTTAGAGAGTCAACAGTCTTGGGTAAGGGCTTCATGAACAGCTGGAGATCTTGAAAAACGTTTCTCTTCCCACTGATGATAAAGAGACTTGACTTCTAACTTAGGGTATCTAACACAGAAATGAACAGTCTACATAAAGTCCTGCACATTCAGGTGTTGAAGAATGTGGGATACACACATACTGGCTGTGCAAACTTATTACAAAAGAACAGTAAAATTCACAGCTTCATTGGTTTGTTTGATGCAGTCATTTTAAAAAGATGGCATGCAGAAACAAAGGTAATAAATATCCTAAAGAAAGTTTAATCAGAAAACTACTGCCTTCCCACCCACCAGTTTCCAAGGTTACCTTAAGCTCAGCAACCTGTGAAGAGATGTGCCACATAAGACTTTCACTTAAGAACTTCATGCCATATGGTCCCAAAAGTTCAGAAAGGGCTCTCATTTCTGAGAAATAAAAGAAACTGTTATACTTCAAACATTCCATCTTCATTTATTTGCAGCCTATCGTGTATCTAGGGTGGTATTTTAAGTGCAAAAATACTTTATCCCAAAGTATAACTTTAAAGACAAGAATTTGTACGGTTGTAGAACTGAAGCTGTAGTCACCAACACATAATATACCCATCTCTTTAGCTTAAATGCAATGCTACTTTGACCAAAAATAGGAAAAGTGAGGCAAGAGGTAGCATGAATAAAAACTACTGAAGGCTAATGTTAACTCTAAGAGTTAGCTGTTATTTCAGTAACAGTTGCTCTGAGAGTTACTGTTATTCCAGTTACTCAAGCATTACAATAACTGTTCTTCACAAATACTTAGTAGGAATACCAAAGTTTACCTGAAATATCAGAGTATTCTTCAGCATTAAATGTCAATTCATTTTCTGTAGGCAAATTCACAAATGCCTTCATGGCTGGGAAATAGGCTATGTGACCATTGCTGACTTGCCGTAGCAAAGTTTCCAAATACCTTATCAGAAAGGGGAAAAGTTTTAGATGAAAAGGCACATGTTCATGGATAGTCTATACAGATGAATTATAGTTGTGTGACAAGATACAGCAAAGCTCATAGACTGAAGCTTTATTTTCATAGTTCAGCTGAAGTCTGCATTTTACTCTATATCTCATCCCTATAAAAAGTGTCAGAAGTTTGCCAACAGGCAAACTTTAAACTGCTTTTAACAACTATAGAGACGTAAACATGTGATGTTGGAAACTTAAGAAAATTTAAAATAACTCCACTTCTCCAATTCCAGATTTTTCATTAAACAGCAGCAATAAAAAAAATCTCTAAAAAACTTGTAACAAGCATTCATATCATTACTTACCAATTTGTGTACAGACTGGTAATGGTTGGCTCACCATGACTATCTAAATGCTGGGTTTGCTGGAGCAGAACATTGTTGAACACCCGTGTAATGTCGATCTGTACATAGTTTTCTATTGACTGGAGGACTGTCATGTAGGCTCTTACACTGGTCAACAGCTCTGAAGGCTTTGCAATCTCTTGTGTTGCTTGATTGTACATAGTCATTCCAACAATTGATCTTTTAGAAACAAAAGGATTGGAAAGAAATAAAGTCATTTCTTAGTAAAATTCAACAAAGATGCAACAATAAAGATGATTTGATATCCACAGATTTTCGCAGAATCATAGAATGGCCTGGGTTGGAAGGGACCTTAAAGTCCAGCTAGTTCCACCCTCGCCATGGACAGGGACACCTTCCACCAGACTAGGTTGTTCAAGAGCTCTATCCAACCTGGCCTGAAACACTTTCAAGCATGGAAAATGTTCATTTTACTTGAACACTTCTCAAATCTGCAACTATAAAACTCTAATCAATACACATACTACAACAGCACTTCTACGATTCCAAAGACAACTGTATCTGTGGTTCCAAAATTTCATGAGACTAAGAATACTCACCAAGTACTTTTCAAAGAAAGCTTTTTCTCATATATATATATATATATATATATATATACACACACTCACACATATATATACGAGAGCAATCCACACTGTGCAAGGCTTATGTAACAACTACTTTGGCAAATAAATTAACATTAAAGTATTTTAAAATTAAGAACTTCTGGGAAATGCAAGAGCAATTATGTACTAAGTATTCAAAGCATACTAACTCAAAAAACTATTTCACCAAAGCTGCTGTTATAGTTTTAGTTTGAAATATCTTTTAAAAAACCCACACAGCTATAGTGCAGTATGAATTGAAAAATATATCCAATATATACACTAAGTAAATAAACAGAAATCCTATTAATGAAAAATACATCTCCCTTTAGCTAACACAGTGGTTTCTATCTTTAATCAAGGAGTCAAGAAACTGCAGGACATACTTTTATTTGTTCAAATTGTCACTATAAATAAAACCAGGCTTCTAATAACAGATGTTCACAGGCTAGCTTTCAAGCTAGAGCAGAACTGCATAAAGGACTGTATATTCCATTTTAACATATAGGGACATGGACCTTACCCAGTATGTCACTGGAACCAGGTCCTCAAACTGTATCAAGGGATCCTTAAAAGCAAAGTCTTCTTAGTAAACAAATAATTGTTGTAGTGTTCATTTTAAGCTTATAATGGTCTCAGAGTTTAAGAGCTAAGCTTTTAAGTAGTATATCCTTTTCAAAAGCAGAACAATAATAAAAAAAATGAAATCAGTAGATCACAACATTTGTCACAGGTGAATGGGATGAGTTATTCTGGAGAACACCACATTATTAAAGTAACCTTTTTGTTGTTGCTTCGACATATGTAAATAAGTATTTTCAACAGTTTGCTTCTGAGGCAGTCTCTTATCTTAAAATAAATTGAAATTTGATACAATAACAAGATTAAATGGCATAAGAATAAGCTCCAGTCCAATTACACGTGACACAGAGCAGTTTGAAACAGTAAAAAAATCCTAAAAGTGAAATACGAACACTGTCTTTAAAGGAACACTGCAAGCCTATGAAAGAAATGCCACTTGAAGGTCTGAAAAGTAATTATAAACTGAATATCTATTCTGCTCAGCTAACAAGTCACATTTCTTTCACGAAGCAAGAAGAAAGCAAGCAGTCTCAAAGTAATGTCTGTTACTTCAACCCCAATTCACAAGCTGACCTCCCCCAAATTAAAATAATAACCCCCAGTCACCAACAGTGGTTTAAGTTTATAAACTTGAAGAGCTGAGTTCCTAAAATCTCATGAAGTTATCTACACTTTTATGCCATCTTACTTTACTGACAGAATGCTCCAGTGACCCAATATTGTGTCTTGATGATTAAACCATATACCCTGCTTGAAATATATAACTAGTAATTTTTGGTATAAAATAGTAGGATAGCTGGCTCATTTAATATGAAGTCCACTCCAGAAGTTGCCATTTGCCTATTTCTGTAAAAATTATGGGAAGATCAAGGTAAGAAAAGACAGGAGTATCAAACATTAACACTTTTTATTTCAAAAAAAAAAAAAAAAAAAAAAAGTAACTGCACATATTCTCAATTGGCTTTGTCAGGTCTTGCCTTCTGATTTTTAGACTTCCTTTCAGCAAGGCAGTAGACTCAAACACTTGAAAACAATCCAGCACTGTGCAAAAGAATGGTAGGAATACATGCCTTTGTAAATGCCTAAAAACAGCCATCACCAGCTCCTACAAAATACACAGGATTGGGAATGCAGGATCTGGCTGCTAAACAGATTATATGGATTTCAACATATTTTGTTTTAAAACAGGAATTGACTATTGTGTATGTCTGCACATGTAACTTAATAATCATTTAGTTGGAATTCTAGTCATGGTTTTCACAATCCACCTTTAAAACCTATTTTAATATAGTAAGTACACAGTATTTCCAACAAAAACTAATGAAGGCTTATCTTGTGTATCAATGCTTCTGACTCTACAACATTTCTTACTTGGTAAAGCGGATTTCCAGGTGAGATGTCAAATATTCTCTTGGGGTAAACGTATGTTCCCAAACCACCATGTTTGGTACGTAATTGATAGAGAAGCAGAGCTCAGAAAGTGCAGTATGCAGTTTGTCCAGGCTTTAAGAATAGACAAGAAATTAGGAAAAATATTTAATATAACGTAAGTGTATATTGTAACGGAAGGCACACGCTGAATGGATAATGCCTCAAAAGCAGGGACAGGTCTAACTCTTCATTATCATGCTCTGCTTTGAGGCATTTTTCGAGCATATTTAAAACCCAGTATTTTGGTCAAGAACACATCCTACAATGCATACTGATCTGCATTGCATACAGTGACGTGAGATTTATTTTTTTTATATATATACACATACACACGTCTTTCCCCCTCCCCCCCAAAAAAAGACTAGACTGTTAAAGTGATTTTTCCCTAACTGAACTAAACAATACAAACAATGTTTCCTAGTAGGCAGTAATAAAAACCTAAAAATATTGGGGGAACGAATCTTAAACTAAGTTCTTTTCCATCAACTTGTCTATTCTTTACATTTCTCTGCTGTTTGGTTGTTCCAACTGTAGCAAAACCTCTTCCTCCCCTTCAGCAGTGCATGAATTTAGGCACCTCCAATCAAAATACTTCCCATTTCTTAGCATCCTTCCTCTTCATACTTTAATCACACTACCATCCTGATCCCTGATCTCTCCTTACACCTATCTTATAACCATTCCTACTCTATAACCTCTTACACCTCAAACTGTATTAACCTTTCCTCTTACCTCCTCCAGGTTTGGCTTTTGGTTTTGCTATTGATCTGGTGGTGCTCTCTGTTTTTCTACAGCCACTAACAAGGAAACCCTCCCCACTTGATTCAGGCACTGGAGCCACAACTCCATGTCAGCCATCAGCCTTACAGCAGCAAGAACCTCCTGCGCAGCCTGTACTTAGGAATGCTAAAGGTAGAATCGAAGATAGCACCCACTCCTTGGACTCACATGCCCACAATTAATATGACTGTTCAGGAAGCCTAGCTACAGCACAGGGACTCTTTCTGCTCAGGAAAGCAAACAGCCAAGGGGATAAATTCAAGTGACAAACATTCCTATTACCCATGTAACAAAATTCAGTCTCTATACAAGCCACAGACGCATCATAAGCTCACAAAGCTGTCAAACTTACAGCCAATTAAATTTATTCAAACAAGCAAGAAGCATTCAATATGCAAAAACACATTTTGACTTGGGATTCAAGGTGAACGGAACAGAAGAAGCAGCTTACTTTGTCACAACCAATCTGTTTTTCCTCATGCTTTCTACTCCTGGTTTCTCCCTTTCAGGTTCTCCTTTCTTCCCAGTCTGTTTTTTTGACTTCTTGTTCACTGCTTGACTGATGGTTTTGGCACAATGTTTTGGCAACAACTAGTAAACAAAAAGAAAAAGCCCCTTCAAATTAAAATTCAATTTTTTTAGCATATTTCATCACACAAATAACACATTCTTCCTTTGACACAATTTTAGTATTAAAAAATCTTGCTCAAATCACCTTCAATTTTATGAACAGAAAGCTTACCCAAAACAGAGAGAAAAAAGTGAACAGGAAATAGAACCATAAAAATCCATAAAGTTGAATGGAGAAAATCTCAAAGGAGAATTAAAATAGACACAACCATACTCACCTGATCACTCAGTGTACATTGTTCTGTGCAAATGTCTGTGATAAGATTCCGAGCCTGCTTAGCCATTTCATCCAAGAACATGTTACACAAGGAAAGACTACGATCTCCGATATGATGTCTCTATTAAAAAGGGAGAAAAGGAAGCAGAATTTTCAGTTTCCCATCAGTCTTACAGTACTGCAGAGAACAGTTCACTAACCATATAATTAGGATATAGAAAACAATAAATTAATTATTTCTCAATAATCTTGACTCCAGGCTAATTTTTTTTCTTTTTGGAAGCAACCTGAACCATGAAATTTTCAAAGTCACTTTTAAAAATATTTTCTGTAGAAAGAGGCAAAAAAAAATTTCGAAGAAGCAGGTTTTCACATTTAATTTTGGAGCAAATCTACTTTAATGAGTAAAATATTCCAAGGTCTCTGTGAATGTCCTCTTCATTAATTTGTGCCAATACTAAGTTTAGGGGAAAAAGAGCATGCAATTCAAGCTACAGAGAAAGCAGTGTCCTTCAGATCACTGAAAAAGTCAATGATAAAGCCCTGTTGCATTAATTTCTGGATTCTGTTCCTTTGTCACTGGATCTGGACAAGCACAGTCTCCGTCTTGCTGATATCCTCCTTTCACCACTGACGTTTACTTTCTATCAGCCACACTACGACACATTGTACACAGCATAGCAAAGATTATTTTTCCAAAATGATAAAAGCGACCAAGGCATACAATTTAGAAACTGAATTTCAAGTTCTGCTGATTGTGACAAAATGTGCTGGCTGTAGCTGAATGCACAGTAACTAGTGTGCAGTGGACTTTGGCTACTGATTCTTTACTATTACTATAATTGTTCTCAAAGATGTCTCTTGTCCTGAAGGGTTAAGACTTCCGGGAAACTTTTTAGTGCTTGTCTAGTATAAATAGCATTAGCAGCTATTTAAAGCAAAGCATACAAGGGAAATAACTATATAAATGTATATTATAATGAAGTTTAGCAAAAAAGAAACTTATGTTTAAATAAGTTATGTTAAATGATATGTTTAATATACACAACCCTGTATTGTGTATATTACAATAAATTTATTCAACTAATTGTTTCAGATGAGCACTCTTAAGAAGGAAAACACATTTGCATGAGCACTACATAAATATGATCGAGTTAACTCCCAAACGAATTCCACAGTCAATGCACATAGAGGAAATGTACTAAAGGACTTATGCCATTACAACAAAAATAGAAAGGATGTCCTCAGATTCAAACTGCTTCCTTTAACAAAGAGTCCATTTCTTCAAGCAACACTGTATTTTTTAATTTTAACTATAACCAACAGGGTTTCCATTATTCAGTTCTGACCAAAGCAAATGCTTGCATTACACTGTGTATCACTTTTTTTTCTTACTGAAGGAAACTGTAACAAGCCATACAGAATCCGCAACTTCCTATTTTCTTCTCCTAACTATGAGTTTATAAACCATTTGACAGGAAAATGGTTGCTTTTAAGTTCTAACAGGCATATAGGATCTAAGCCTGAAAAGTCATCTAATTTTTGTACCTTAGCTAATTTCTCCTTAAAGCAAAGATCAAAATGCTTTCTCTCTTCAGAAAAGGATTTCGAGAATTATGCATGAAGAGTCATGTAACAATGTACCTACTTGTTTTACTTTCATTTTTACATTTTTAGCACTTTCGTCCCTCAAATCTTAAATTGCCATAACAAACACCTTCTTGCAGCGTTTGGCTCTAGTTCACTTTACATTGAATAAGAGATGAAAATAACCAAAATTTAAAAATTACCTCTTCCGGGCATAGTTCATGGGTACAGCTCATAAAGTGAGTACAAAGCAGTGGGAATGCAATTGAGTATCTTGACTGAGAAGGAAGCTCCAAACACTGCTGAAACATCTTCTCAAAAGCACGACTATAAAAACTGAACAGAATTAATTGGTCATTAATCAGGCATTTAAATGCAATATATATATTTTTTGCTACAAATAAGGTTTACTTCACACAAATCAAATGTGATTAGCACCAGATCTGTAGTTATGCCAAAAACTGCTCCATGTCATAATTTTTGTTTGCTTTCTGCATTCACTTCTTATGCATTTTATCTGCATATCTATTTTACACTATTATTATCATCATCATATTTTTATTCTGACATTTGCCATAAGGACTGTAAAAACTTGCATTTTTTGTAAAAAAGTATTAAGGAAGAATCTGCAAATGATTCGTGGTCAACTACATGACGGCTTGGAGAATATCTCTGACAGATGTTCATAAATACCTTCTTCAAACAAATTCTGCTATAAACCAGGAACTCCAACTGATCCTTCCACTGGCCTATCTTCCTACATGTTTTGGGGATGGTGTATTACCTCATACCATTTTGGGGGATTTTGATCTGTTTTGTTTTGTTTGCGCCTGGGGTGGCTGCTGTTCCCACCCCACTCTCCATCCTCCCTGGGCTGTGCGGAGGGTGTTCAGGGGCAGGGCGGCAGGCAGCCCCCCAGCAGGAAAACAAGGGTGTTCCCGGATCCTGGTGGGGCACGCACTGGCTCTGGGCTTCCCGACAGCACAGCAGCAAAAGAAGCCAAGCCAGCAAGCTCAGTTACAATGCCAAAGCAAAAAACCCACAAAACACCAAAACAAAAAAACAAACCAAAACCACCAAGCCAACAAACCAACCAACCAAAACAATGCAAACAAACAAAACAAACAAACAAACAAACAAAAAAAAAAAACAAAAAAACAAAAAAAACCCCAAAAAAACAGAACCAAAAAAAGAAGCAGGAAAAACCCACAGAAACAGCAGGACCCCATGTCCGAGATACCGGCCACATGTGTCCAGTCAAACCGCCTGCGCGCCAGAAGAGAGGGGCTGTGGCTTGCCCCACCACCAACTCCCTCCAGAACCCCGTCTTGGCTCCCAAACATTGCCATAGCCCCGGGGCCAGGGAGGATGGGGGGTGGGGTTGGGACAGCTGCCATCCCTGGGCACAAATCAAAACAAAACAAATCAAAACCCCAAAACCAGTATGGGATAATAAACTCAAGATATTCCACCCCTTATCCCATACCAGGGAAGATGGGGAGTGGGGCATGGACAGCAGCCATCCCAGGCACAAACACAACAAAACAGATCAAAATCCACAAAAATGGTATGAGATAATATACCATCCCCAAGACACTATGAAGTGTGCTATTTAAAAACTACACTTGCAACCAGAAATCAAACAATAAAAAACAAAAAACTTGTACAGTCAGGTTAGTAGCATACCAAAAGATAGAAAGATCTGAGGTTTCAACCAACATCTCCACCAAAGAATCTACCATTTTTGTGTGGAAAATGATTGTGTTCATCATTTTTCCTAGTTCTCTATGGTCCGCAAGACCAAGCGAAGCTTTAGAAACACTGGTGTAGGCCTGGAAAGACACAATACAATTTATATGTTATATCTGCAGCTGCTTTTTTGCAAATTCCATTGCTATTGCTCAATACCAATGTTAAATACTTGTTTGCGTTATGCACAGGACACCTGCGTATTTGAAGATCATGTGTAGGGATTCTTCTCTTTCTACTACATCTTAAAAAAAGCAAACTGCCTTTCAGTGAAGTCTCTAGACATCCATTGAATACAATATTAATTCACAGATAAACTACACAACAAATATATTGACAAAACACAAACTTGTAAGCTCTCCCTTACCAGCGTAGGCAGGCTGAATCACACTCTGCACACTCACCAAATGGCTCAGCCTCCACACATTCTATTTTTGAACTGTTATAAACACCCCAAGAGATGATTTGCAAAAAGTTCCCAAAGCAGATGAAGTTGTATCAAAACATAGCAAATTATCTGTTAAAGTATTTGTTTAAGAGTAGGTTATTTTTAGATAGCCTGTCACCCACTTGCAGTGTGACAGTAATCTAGAACAGTAGTAATCCATGAAATATTTTGGTTTTAAGTTAGTGAAATGTCATGCATATTTACAAATTCTTACCTGCAATCTAAACCAATCTAATCTCATTCCTCTGAAATCAAATACCTCTCCATCTTCAACTGCATCAAGGAAAAATATAGAACAGAAAACCCTTAGAAAACAATAACAAATTCAGATATACTATATCAGACCCTCTAAAAACCCCAAAGTAGTAAATAATTATTTGGGCAATGAACCTCATGTTTTTACCAAGAATTTTGATCCAGCACAGTTGCAGCAAAAGAAATTAAAATATCTAGATGAAAAGATGTGTAATGTTTTCTGTATTAAAAGGTAGGATTACTACCCAATAACATTCTTTGGAAAAGCGACACACCACAAGAAGCAAATACAAAAATGAAAGAAAAAAAGAAGGAACAGATGCAGTTTATCTGCTTCTACTGATTACAGGAAACAAAAGTGATGAAGCTTTTCAGATGAATATGCCAATCTGTTACCAATTTCCCAAGATCATTTATACTTACCTTGTTTCACACTTAGTGAAGTCATTGTGTTTACAAAAGAGGACATGATGATTGATTCATCCTCTGGGCACACTGAAAGATTCTAAAATAAATGCTGTTGTTATTATTATTATTACTTTAAACCTCATTTATGAAACAATGTCAGTACCCATGTCCCATTCGTCAGCTATACTCTGAAATGTTCAAAGACCTACACAAGGTAACTTAATCAATGGAATATTTCAAATAGTGCTATTTAACAGCTTTCATGTTTTAATTCAATGGTTGATGACAAATACCTAGAAAAGACAGCTTCTAAACCAACATCAGCTCAACATGGGAAAATCAGTCAGTAAATGTAGCCACGCTATATTTTCAGTCCTGTGTGCAAAGAAAACCTGGCTATGGCAGGACATAATGGAGCCCACATCAGCATCACTTTGCCTCCAAAATTTTTTTGCCTCTCTCAATTTTTTTAAAAATTCAAGATTTTTTTACTAAACAGTCAAATTTTACAAACTGCAACATAAATCTTTTTAGTTTTAGCCACTAATAGGATCACATTTCTGTTAAATAATGCAACACAAAAGTTTCTCATAATTCCAGCAATAACTGACTAAACGCTGAAAAAATCCAAATTACTACTCAATCACTTGTATAATCTGGTGCTTCATAGCTATTATGAATTAATGACAACCAAAATTCAAGCCCATTTTTTCCCCTTGTTTCAGTTTGGGCTCCATCTAGTGGGGTCACTAGGGAATACAACCAAAGCACTTAAAGTTTATCATTTCTTGGTTGGGCTAAATAAGAAAAGGTTTCTACACTCCTTCAGTGACAGTACCTGTTTCACTGTCTCTAAATATAACAGTGCTTCATAATATTCATATATGAATACTGAAGTATATAAATTCATACCACTCATAATGGTATGAAGCTGTGTCAGTGGAGGTTTAGGTTGGATATTAAGAAAAGGTTCCTCTTCCAGAGGGTGGTCAGGCACTGAGCAGGATTCCTGGGGCTTGGGTCACAGCCCGAAGGCTGCCAGAGCTCAACAATCATTTGGACAATGCTCTCAGGGCACAAGGTGGGATTGTTGGTGTATCCTGTGCAGGGCTAGGAATGGGATTTTGATGAGCCTTGTGGGTTCCTCACAACTTGGGATATTCTGTGATTCTATATACAAACCTAAAGTAGAACTCTAAATCCCAGAATTAAACAATAAATTAGTCTTATTCCATAAAGTTCATCAAAATCCACAAATTGAGATGTCTTTTATGAAGTCATTTTGGACAAAAAGCCCTTGCTAAAATTTGCATTTGAGAACCCAGAACCATGATGTTGCCATACCTGCACAAGCTCATTTAAGACCACTGCATCAAAGCCAGAGAGATACTGTACATAGTATCTCTGCATCACTGGTCCATATTTTCGCACATGTGCCCTGAGCTCCTCCATGTAGAATATCAGCTCAGCTATGTGCCTAGGCAAAAAGAAAAGGAAAAGCTTACAAATATCACTCAAAATATTAAAACCAATTTCTATCAGTGGGATGCATCTCAAGGGGATCTCCTCCTACACCTTGCTTTTAAAACAATTACCAATAGGTAATTTCTGTATGAAAATATTTGTTAATGTTGTAAAAGGAGCTCACATAGGTAATTTTCTCTGCAAGATAAAATCCATTCAACAGAACTAAGTTAGCAGGATACCATCATAGTAATCCTCAAAGCTTTGTATAACTATTCAGTTCTTTTCTTGAATATGAAGCTCTTCTGTACAGCTCAACTTGAAAAAAATGTTTTCCTCAAAAAATGGTTAAACCTGAAAAATACAAGTTTAACAACTGCTTTTTTGTTTTGTTTTGTTTTTTTTTCAAGCCACAAGGATGGTTAAGATGGTTTCAGAGAGGCTCTGGAACCTCCATCTTTCCTGAGCATCTAAATCCAGTGGAGAGAACCCAAGATTTTCCCACTCCAGCTCTATAATTGCCTGTGATTGATACTTGTTTAAATTCCTGCAGTCTTTCAGTTCGACCTTGTGTTCAATAATCTTGAGAAGTCTCCTGCCTATCCACAATTTTAAGATCTTGTAATCATATTTCTCATTTTTACCATCTGTTTATGGTGACAGCAATGCCATACTACATAAATAAAGCTTAGCTGACTTAAAAGACAGTTTTGCTCTAAGAGACATTCTACAAATCAACAAATAAAGCTTTTTGAAAGTTTTCTTGCCTCCTTCATTGATCAATGCAACATTAAAAAGCTTTACTTTTGCCTATTCAAAGTTAAAACACCAAAACTTAAACAGAATATTTTTATTTTATAAATGAATTTTCACTGATGTGCTCCAATTTCTAGGACAGTATTTCCAGTTTTCTGTTTTGATGGAACACTTAATATTCCCAAATAAAAATTTTCTGAACATTCCCAGCTGCTCCATACAGCCAACCTTTCCTGAGATTCCACTGTCTTCATATTTGTTTTGTCTGTGAAATTCTAGTACTGAAGGTATTGCATTAAAAATGAACATACTTATCTATGAAATCATCTGCGCTCTTCTTTGGCATATTATCTGCATGACGAAGAAGCCAAATAATTTCATCACGAGCAAAGGATAATGCCATAAATACAAAAAGCGCCTGAAAAACACAAGTTGTTCACAAGTCTATCAATATATACAGCAGCTGGAAAATTTATGCACTCAAGAGGCAACTAGTCTCTAAATTCCAAGAATTTATAAAACTAAGTAGGTTTTCTCAGAGTGAAGTGAGGAGTCTTTTTCCCCCAGAGAAAATAAATATTGGATTTACCAATGAGAAACACACTGGAAGATTGCACAAATGCATACCATAAGAGCCATCATTACCTTGGGACCCAGCAGGCCTGGCTGATCAGACAAGACAGTGGCTAGTTCTTTGAGTGCAGAACGTAAAAACTTGCGTCTCTCTCTATGCATTGAACCGCTGCATCAAAAGAAGATACATTATCTACTATGCTAGCCACAGAACATTTAATTTTCAAAAGCAGTTAAGACCAAGCATAGGCAGATTATTATACCAACTTCAAAAGTTCAGAATTTTGAAGAACGTGGTTCAAAAAATTGGCATCCTCATCACCAACACCATATATTCTTGAAGCATCATTAAATTTCAACCCCAGGATCTCTGTCCCTTCTTTGTGATACACATTTGACTACATTAAAACATTTCTATTTAATCTGCATTCACATTTTGTAACCAGACAAAACGTAACTAAAGAATAAACTAAATGCTTCCATCCTGATAATTTGAAAGATAATCTAAAACTTGGGAAGTTAAATTGGTAATGACATTAAGCAAATCCAGATTTAAAAGAACAATCAGTACATGATCTCATTTGAAAATGCATGACTAACTCAGCATTCGACAAATTCTGTTTGTACAATCTTCATAGTTTTAAGAAAACCACTGCTAAAAGCTGTCAGAAAAATTTTTAAGACACTTACGCATGTGAAACAGCGGCTTCTTTGCACTCTCTGATGTCGTTAATACGCTTGTTGTAGCTACAAGTAAAAACCAATCAGATATGGTATAAGAATTAGTAGCGCATTTTAGCAAGACCTGAGTGGGACTTGAGAGGAGCTACAATGTAATAGCAAGTAGGATACAGCAGAAAACTCACAGCAGCTCCTGAGCAGAGCTAAATGCCAACACTGGACACCCAAACCAAAAATACTTTCTACCAAAGTGCTCCTGGTGTTTGTGGGTAGAGGTCTCAGCTTTGTTTCTGAGTTTCCATATAATGTACTGCAGAAACAGTGGCAGCAAGATGCAATTTTTCAAGCAAACTCTAGATTCATAACATAATTTCCTTTCATATTTATGGGTGAGATCATTAATCTCAGAGACTGATTCACCAGGCTTTCAGAACTGAGATAAAAACTGATGCAGTGGTTATGAAATCAGGCCCTAAAACCTATGCATTAAAGAAACAGCCAAGATACCAAGCAAAAATGTTTGTGTACTTATGCAGAACTTGTGTGAAGCAGAAGTAACCTGTTTTAAACAGCTCTTCAAGAAATATGGCATTTTTAGCAGAGATTCTGCAAGGAAAACAAAAGCTTACCCTCTTATGTTTACAAACAAATCTTCTGCGGCTTTGTGAATATGGAACACTTCATCTCGAAACAGAGCCAAGCAAGAGCTGCTTTGAAGTGCAAGTTTCCAAAGATTCAAAGCTGTAGCATCACTATTTAGGATTCCATGGCACAAAATAAATCCAACTTCAGAAGTTCACATTGATGTATATCACAAACCAGATGCACAAAGACAGTAAGAGAACAGTGCGATGATTATGTATTTTGTCTTAAATAGTTCACATAGATCATTAATAAACTCTTTAATGGATAACATTTTCTAATACCTAAAAAATACCTCCCCATTTCTAATGGATGTATTTATGTAATACTTTCGTAAAATTAGTTACTTCATGCTGATACTACTTGACTATTTTCATCAGAATAAGTAAAGCCCTCACTTCCAGTCAAAGTCTGGAACAAACTTATGACAAACTCTATTCCAGCAGCATGTGCTGAATTCTAGCTTCACCACATGTACGTACAAATGAGATTTAATCAAGTCCTCTAGAATCTTATTTAAATACAACAGGTACTGTACAGTAGAGAAAGCAAGTAGTCTTTTAAATGTTAACCAATTTTTTAATACAATCATGAGCCGTCTCGAGTATTTTACTCACAAATGATCCATTTTTCCATTGCATCCAGAGATAGGTATTCACACGGCATCTGTTAAAAAACCAGTAATTTGTAGCACACTAATTATAAGTACTTCTTAGCAAAAAGGGACAAACAAAGCCTTAAATGCTGATGAATCATAGAAGGCTGCTGACCGCTAACAGCAATTCAGTGCTTCAGCACTTTAGAAACTGAGGGTTAGAATATTACGGGAGCTTCCATACCCTCCAACACCTTCAACAAATTTTGACAAATACTTATTTTCAATAAACATTGTATTTAACAATATTTAAGAACTAAAAACTTTTGATGGATACTAATCATAACTTCATAGCCATTAAAGTTTCAATTTTTTTCACAAAGATAACCATTCATATCACAACTGAGGGAGCAACTGCAAAAAAAAAAAATTCAAAGGAAGGACCAGTTCTGATTTCTAGTGTCCTGGCTCACAAACACCTGAGAGGGCACACAGGATTCCCTCTCTCTATGACTACAGAAGTCAACACTGCTTCCCTTCATCTTTTGGTCAACAAATACTGAAACTGAAGGCACAAGTTAATGTAACAGAAGAAATTAATCAGCCTATTTACTCCTCTGATTAACAGTCACATAGAGGTAATTCAACAGGCAGGTATTTTACAGAAAACCTTACTTAACTCTATCATATAATGTAAATTAAAAGACCATACTGTGTCAGACTGTGCAGGATTAAGCATTGTACTGGGGGCACTGATGAGGCTCAGTAGTTGCGCATTTCTCCACTGGTCAGCTGAGAGATTTCGTCGAGGATACACCATCTGGAGTGAAATCAGAGCATCTGAAAGGGACTAGAAAGCAGGCCAATGGTTAGTTTGAGTGGTTAGTACTATTTCATCAATAGAGCTGTTTCCTCAGGATTATTACTAACAAAACATTTTAGTAAAATAGTTCTGAAACTACACCCGAGGTTAAACCCCATTGCATCTAGTTTATTTAACATATAAAAGACTACTCCAGGCTACAGGAAGGATGCAAAGAAGTAAGAGAGTTTGATTTCTATTATTTTTAGCTAGAGTTACAAAATTCTGAGTTCAGAACCAGAGAACATGGAAAAAACCCAATAAGGCACAAAAGCCCTGTCACATGCAACTGGAAGTTGTTCATTATTTATTCAAGCATTCCAATTGTTGTGTTACTCCCTTCCCTGCCACTTCCTTAAAGTACGTCCTTCCCTCTTTGGTAGCAAACTGTAATTGTTTTGACTAGATATTGTCTGCAGGAACATCTTTGTAGCAAATTAAGCTTATCCATGCAAGTGTATCCAAAGTCTTTTCCCTGACTTTTGTCCCAATACTGGGGGCTTGTAGGAATCCTCAAGGAGACAGATCTGAGCACTGTGAGAGGTCACTCAGGCAAAAAGACCAAAGTCATCTGCCAAAGCTAATGTAAAGGACCAAACAACTGTCAGGTTTGCTGCAAAGCAGTGGGAAGACAGAACGACAGCTTAGAGTATGCATTTCCATGAGAGCACAACCCAATAGTATGTTTCTATGGTATGGCACCTGAAGAGATCCCTGACCTCAATTTATACTTCTAGCACAGAATAAGTACAAGAGCAAAAACTGGACTGAAAGGCATTTTCACAATGTTTCAATGGAAAGGATTGATCCACTATTAAATACAAGAGCATAAATAAAGATAACACTGAGAAGTAAAGCATCTTTGCTAAAATGTGCACCAGAAAATATTACTTGTAAATTAGATCCTTAGCTAAGTCAGTCTTAACAAGACAGGAATTGTGGAAAGTGTAACAACAATAAGATTACAGACAATTTAGAAGTATTGGAAACTATTTCACTTCAGAGCACTTCGCAAAGTAGCTGGAAAACTCTGAACTTCTACTGACAATCCTAAAACATTTAAGGAAATAAAGAAAAATCTCAAGAAAACTAGAGAAGTAAAACACAACCACTACCTAAACTTCAAGATAGGTAAAGAAAAACTCCAACCTTAAAAACTTTAGATAACAACTTAGAATTTAACTTAAGCTCCTGCCAAACACTCCAAAGTAAGTTGTAATTGTTAGGCAATTAATTTGCAAGCACCTAGAAAGTAACATCTTTATAACAGTTAGTTAGTCTTAATTAGAAAAAGCTAGTTTCCTTTGACAGGATAGCAAATCTAGTGAACAAATTGGAAGTGATAAAACAGGATATACATTGACTTTGGTGATGCTTCTGTAACCTTTCCAAGGTATTCTTACATGAAAATACAGCCTAGATAAAACACCATGGAACTGCAACATAACTGTGTAAGAACAGAAACTTAGAAACATCTGTACAGAAAGGACTAAAGGAATTGAGCTGCTTTAACTCAGTGAAGGCAACTCAGCAGGGTCTCAGCTTTTGAGTGAAGGAGGTACTGTTAAAGAGGCAGTGGTTATCTCCAGGATTCCCAGTTTAAGGACAATACAAAGCAAAACTTCTCAAGTTACAGAATAGAAAACCAGATTCATCTAGGGGCAATCCAACAAAACAACCAATGTCATAAAAACACTGAATCTCTTTAATTTCAAGCTACAAGCCTACACAAAACACAGCAGTAGCTATTCTCAGATGATCTACAACTGATTTTTAATTAATTTTTAATCCTTAGTGAATAAAATGGCACCTTCCATATTATTCCTGTATTTCTGCAGGTTCTGCTTTTTAACAGGGTATCAATCTCCAGCCCTAGACATTCAATATAAGCAGAAATCTCATGTAAAATTTATACCAAATGGCCTTCAACAAAACAAACTCTATTTACTTTTTATCTCTGTTTCTCCCAATTAAGGTTACTGCATGCCTGTGAAAAGTAGTTACATACTTTACTGTGAGGTACAAATTCCTCCATCATTTTCTTTAAAGGATTTTCATAATCCACAATCATCTGGCCAAGGCGTGGATATTCTCTGTCACTAAAAGCAAAAACAAACAATTCACTTAGGTGTATCTGTTACTATCATTAACATTATACCCATCTTTTGTACAATAAAATATTTTACCTTGCTCCATGTGTCATTTCATGGGCATAGTTATACAATCCAATGATAGCCTTCCTTTCTTCAATTCGGGACAGCAGTATCATTAGAGTGGTGTAGGTTATAATCAAATCTAGGTAGTTCTTTGTTAAATCAAAGTTTACAGTCTAGAAATGAAAACCAGTAAATTATCATTCTAAAACTTTTAGAAACAAGCATATAACATTTTTTCTTACATTTCCACCAATTTTCAGCATTTTTTAAATACAATGGGCTGTCTCTTGAACAAAGGTCTTGTTCTGGTTGCACACGACTTTGTCTAACTTTAATATATTCATTCAGATTCCCAGAACTGTTTGTACTCATGAAAGCAAAGCACCCAAATAAATCCTTCCAGGCTTAAGTGTCACACATTACCTGACAGATAGAAAACTTTTCTTCTTACTAAGCAGTCAGCAGTGCTGTGCCTATGAACTATATTTTAATAAGATCCTAATGTAAAAGACTAGCACATATCCCACCGGCCTTGTAACATCATTTCACAGAACATGTACCTGTTCCTTTTTCATGTTATGAATCTAGTTGAGCAAATTTAGAATAATGACAAAAACTAACAAGGTGACATTATGAATATTAAGAAAGTTGAAACCAACAAGAAAAGGTGTGGGAGGTTTTCTTTTGGGGTTTTACAGTTTTTTTCTATGGTTGTTGTTTTTTTTTTTTTGAGGGGGGGAGGGGGTCAGGGTGGGTTTAAATATAAGACTTTCAGATTTTGTAGTCGCTTTAGTCAACCCCAAAAGTGCCTCATATAGCTTAGGTGGACACCAGTAATATTCTTGTCTTGTGAGTCTCACAAGGCATAAGCATACAGATGACTGGGAATTAACTTGCAGATGCAAAAAATCAAAGATTACTGGAAGATTTTTACGTCTGGTAACAATGCTTCTACTACTCTCCATAAGAAGCCTACTGAGAAAAGTATCTCTCTATTATAAAAGTCAGAAATCTGAACCCTACACTGTTTTTATTTCTCTTGCATTTATTACTAGAGATGTGATGTTTCTTGGACTAAGAAAAGCAAGTCCTCCTTTCCACAAGACTCAGAATAGAAACATTTTTGAAAGTTCAAATCTAGAAACTTACAATATCAAAGAAGACTTGGCAAACATCAATAGTGTTCAGCAGCTCACAGACATGGTCCTTGAAAAACAAAGGAATAACTTCAGTTCAAAAAGCTATAATTAAATTGCATTACTACAATTAGTGATGGAGCTTATTTTTTTTTAATTTGAAGAACAGAGCTGCAAGTTCAGCTATTTCATTATATAGTGTTATATCATTAATAAAATTACAGAAACCTAATGTGACAGAACAACTTACACATTTGTAATACCTTACCTTAAATTCCATAACATCAACAAACGTGAAGTAGTACAATGCCAGGTTCTTCAAAATCTCTGATTTTTCTTTCTGGAGTTGAGCAAGCTGTTGCTAAAAGAGAAACACAAACATCTACACTGTTCTTAGAAGATCTTGAGCAGACTGCTGAAAAGTAATACCTGTGAAGTGCAGCGTAACCACCAGGCTATGCAAAGAAGCTGTAACACGGTTTTCTAAGACTGAGGTTCTGTGTGTCAAATACACACAGACTTCTCAGCACTGATCATTTTAACAGCTGCCAACCACATTTTGAAGATAGAAGTTACATTAGTTCACATTAGTACCAGAGTCATATTGTTTAGCTCAGCTAGAGATGAAAATGGTAGTTAGGAAAAGTGTTACCATATGAATAATTTGCAAAAGCAGAACAGTACATGAGTACAAATCAGTATGTCAAAACCAAAATAATGATGTTACTTGAGGTGGAAGAACATAAGGTTGCAGGTTACAAACTTTACTACAGAAAAACATTATGCTTTTAAATTCTGAACTTACCAAAAAGAATATCCAGGCAAAGCCACGTTAAGCATGCAAAATAAAATGTAGATACAAACATAAAATACAGTAACGGTTCTTTGACCAGTTCCATATAAACACAATAATACATTCAAACAAAAACAACAAAAGAAAGAAACATAAAAGAAGCAGAACACTAGCATTAGACACTGGTGGATAAAATGGAAGAGGCAAACGTGAATACAAAGGTAAAATAGTTCACATAGATTTCCTTTTTTTAATATTTTAAACAGACAATGAAATATCATTTATTTTAAAGATTTTCTGAAGGAGCTGGATTGATCACTTAGACAATTAAGAACACAAAAAAGCAGCTGTTAGTGAACAGCCGTACTGTTTATCTATGTATGACAATCTCACAGCACTGCAAGATATTTAACTTGCAATATCCTGCTACAAATTACATCTCCTTCCTGATACAGGAATTGAAATGAGTTAAAGCAGTCACAATAGGAAAAAGTGCCCTCCAAAAATCTGCAAGATTTTAAATTATAGATGATCAAGTTAAATAATATCTTTTTCTCAATAAGAGCAATCAATTATAAGAAAGATTTTAAAATTGCTTCAAATCAATTAGCTTATTTTCATGAGAGGTTAGAACTGAGTATGCCTCTTTAGCTCACTCTCTTTTATAAAGCTGTGCTCTGTATTCTCTGTCTTATGTAAACCACCAAAACTCCTCTAAATTCCTAAAACTAATTGCCTGGACCACAACTAGGTATCATATGTAAAATAAGTTTTGCTTCTTTCCTCTCAATTATTGGAGGTGATGATGATTTTTAGAAGCCTTGAACTATAGGGCTTTCATTATTGTCAAAGAAGACAACAATAGACAGCTATGAGCAAATCAGAATGGCTACATTATAAAAGACTCCTGTCTACTCTTAAATCATTGCCAAGGATTGGGCTTTGAATGCTTGCCTATATATTATTTAAATCTCTTTCACACAGGCATCAGTTGAGGCTTAATTGAAAGATGCGCAAGTACCGTGTTTATTTTGTAACTTGTCCTGATAAATCTCATGCAGCAGGAAATAGATTATTTCCATTTAATCTGCTGCCGTACAAAAATTTGCTTTCAAATCCCATGACTTGTATTTTGATCCTCAGCATGAGGATTAAAGCTGTAACCTTCCCAGTGGATAGGTTTAACTTCAGCTGCCTTGAGCTCAGAAAATGAAGCATCCAGTATCATCACTCACAGACTCTGGAGCTCCAGGTCTGTGCAGTGTATATACTTGGAGCCAGTCCAGAGGAAAGCCTGCTTTGTACTTTCAGGACTGCTTCATCAGTTAAAGTTCTTATACAATGAAAATTCAGGTAAGATGTGTAGTTTTAATTTTGCAACCTAGCCCTAGCGCTTCAAGCATTTCTTGCCAGTTTGTAGAAGACCAAGCAGAAATAGTTTTGTTTTTTTTTCTGTGCAACTAATACAAATGTGAACCAGATAAATCTGAAAAGTCCTTTCAAGAATTTTCAGGAAGAGATGACAGGGCATGATCCAGAAATAAGATTAATTCTAGTGCAGAGAGAAGACAAAACCAAAACTCACTACCACAGCACACGCGCCTTAACAACATTTTGCAATTCTAACTCATAGTAAGCAAGGTGCAATGCTGAAGAAGACTCTCAAGATTATAGGTTGCTGTACACTACACCTATTTTTGGTATAATAAATAGCAACTGAATGTCCACTCCTGCAGGACACCACAATTTCAAGCCACAATAAACGATGTGGGGAGATTATAGCAAATGGGGAGATGGGAATTATGACTGCAAAAGAAATAATAAATTTTGAGAATTTCTGTGAAGCTGTACAGAGTATAGGGAGGTATTTGCAACAGTCAGCTAAGGATTATGGAATCAGTACTTGGCATTCTTACCTTGCTACCTATATTTCCAGATATATTTATACTTTAATGATGCTAAAACTTTCCTACAGAGTTAAGATGATCATTCTTTGAATGTTGAGTGTTGAAGGGGTCAGAAAATTTTTACTTAAAATAGTAGTACTGAAGTAAAACAATGTATAAACTAACTGTTTTATCAGTATGGGGCCAATAGTTCAATTTATATAGCACAGCCTGATCAGTGATGTTTAGAAGAACAGCTTACAAGCATGCAGCATCTTGGATGTTTATTTGCTTTGTTACATTCAGGAATGCGGGTGTAGCTCTTTGCACAACCACAGCATTAAAAATTTCCATTACTAATTTTCTAACAGCTGGTTAGAAGTTGCTGGTGCTACACTGATTTGTATTTGGTTTCAGGCTTTTCTCCTTAGCCTGCAATTCATTATTCAAAATTTACAATAACCAACAAAAGTAGGTATATCCTAAAACAGGATATACTGAAGAAATAACACTTTAACTATCATTCTTTTTACTATAGCTGACTATGCCTTGTAGACTGGTTAGCTGTAAATGGTTTGTTTATTCTTAGAGAATTTGAAGTACAAATTATACCAATAGTATTTTTGTTGAATGATGTTAGATTTAAGACCTGTGAAAACCTGTAGAAATTTCAGCATAATATGGCAAGATCAAAAAAACTCCCGAATAATTAATCTGAGATTATTTCTTTTGCCTATTAACAAAATACCACATCCCTGATCACGTTTTATTATTTATAAATAACAAAGAGTGAAGCTAACACTTTGTGAATACATTACCTACAGGAGAAGGAACTGATCTTCAACTTGTGCTTTCCCTTCTTTATATTAAAATCCTAAGATCCTTACACAGTCAATTATGTAAACAGAGAAAGCACATAAAAAGAAGCAAAAAACAAATCAGAAAGTGCAAGACAGTCTCACTTAGAGCTTATATAAACACTATGGCTCAGACAAGGGAGAAATGATGCAGCCCTGGCATACTAATCATGTGAATAAATACCAGTTTAATACCATGGATCACAAAAAAGATGAGACAAGTAGAAGAGGTTGCTCAGAGAGTTTTATGTGTGTAAAAACAAAGGGTACCCATAGTCCAAAAAATTTTTATCATGTTTATATGTAGCAGCAGTATGTGAAAAAATTATTTATTTCATGATCCAGAAGTAGACAGTAGGAAGGCGAGTTTTCTGCTTCTTATATCAGTGTGATATTTTTCCTGCAAGTCTGATCATTAAACACTTGTATTTGTTTTCTACCATCCAACACCATAGATATTACCATGTCCTCTGTGAAAATATCATCAACCTAATCTTACCAGCTGGAATATAAGCCCCCAATAAAGTAGTACTATAAATTCTGACTGTTAAACTTCTGGAGAGAGAGGTAAATCATTACTGCCAGTATTCTTACTGTCATGTTATACTCAATATGCTGGTCACCTACTGAGCCTTTAGATGAACATTTGAAACACTCAATTTGAACAAAGTTTTGTGTCTACAAAATCCATAGCAGAACAGCAGGGAAAGATAGAAGCATCTAATAAAATTAAGAAAATTAGCTTGAAATTCTGTACATTAACTTTAGAATGATGGATGTGTCCTTGGTTTTCTTATTGCCAATTCAAAGCAGTTTCTGAAGTACTGTACTGCATATAAAAAGAAAAAATAGAATATTTAAAGTGTTTACTAACTAATGTATGTCTACCACAAGATCTATTTTATTTTGTTTTCAAGTTTCTAGCACTAAGTTAACTGTTTTGAAAAGGAAATAGCCACCTGTGATGCTCCATAATTGTTACCATTCCCAGAGAATTAAAAATGGCAGACAACTAGTGCAGAGAGGTTTCTCTTTAAAAACAGATCTGCCTCTCAGCCATAAGAAACAGTTTCCCCATTTTCTCAACTTCATTTACAACTTTTTCAAATTTTTTACAATTCATACAATTTTTTGAATGCCATCTCAGTGGGCTTTTTTTTTGTTTGTTTTCTTAAGGGCCAAAATCTTAAATTGTCAATCATTAAAGTAAAGAGAGTTTTAGTGGATGAAGCAGAGGGTAAAATGTTACACACAGTCACTCCTGTGTGTACACACTGCAGGTATTGCAGACACTATGAAGCAATGCCTGAGCAAGATTTATTTACCTTGGCAAGCAACTTGTATTGGACTTACATGATTTACAGCAGCGTACTACAATGATTTATTACAAATAATGATAAAAAAAATACAACATTTGGATGCTATTCTATCTCAGATTCAGGCTCAGTCAAAGGTTAAACCATGAACATAAACTTCGTAGCTGACAGCACTTACTATTTTGAAAAAATACGTTACAGTATGAGAATTCTGTTTGGTGAAACATTTTGAAGATATTTCAGGATTTCACATGACCCCTTGGACTTTGTATAAAAAAACTGCTCACTCACAAATGACTGTTAGACTGAAAAATTTTATATATTTTATAGTCTGTTATATAGGATATGTCATTTTAAGTCAGTCTTCTACCTGTAACAACTAAAGACATCAGATATGCTACTGCATACAAAACCAGAACAGTAAGTATGGTTGTATCAGAGCAAGGCATTAGCTGAGCAATTTCAATTCTGAATTTTTAGTAAAAATATAGATCAAATTTTATTATTTGTAGATATTTTGCAGTTTCTTGTGAAATAAACTATCATTAGTATATTCTCTTCTCAAGCATAAGACATCTTAACTGTTCATACAAAGCTGAACAGAGAATAGTTGCTCATCATCTGACTTCACTCATGCATTGGGAAACATACATAACTTAAACTGCTGCCTCAGTGACTTCTGGAAAATTTCTCTCTTTTGTGGTCCTTTACCACTATAAGCTCCCTGAGCAGGAACAGAGCTGAACAAGCAACTGTGCATGGCACCCCCTTACCTGGAAAAGGTTTCATCCTCATGGTCAGAAGGCCAGTTAAGTTTTACGGTGGAAGATGGAGAGTTAGGGGTTTTTGATTAAGAAAGCTGGAAGTTATTTGCAAAGTCAAGTCTCCCATGCAAGAGATCAAACACCCCAGAAAGGTGGAGAAAAATACTAAAATTTACTAAATATGGGAATAATTTAAGTTACACTTAAGAAAACAGCTGTAATAGCTTTAATGACCATGTAATTTCCTCAAAAATAAATGTCTAGTGAAAAGGAATTACCAATACATGAGGCAGCAGAGCTGAGACCCCAAAGTTATTTTTCCAGAGATAACAGTTTCTAAATTATCTTCACTAGTTTTACGAAAATTACAGTACTAAATGCTTCATTAGAAAAGCAAACAAATGAAATTTTCTGTGATGTACTACACCACTTACAGGGGCTGAAAGAAAAAAACTTTGAAAAACAGATTATTATTTGTATTAAGTGTTTTGAAAAAGGCTAATTACTGGAAGCACCTATTTTTCCTGCAAGTCTGATCATTAAACACTTGTATTTGTTTTCTACCAGCCAACACCATAGATATTACCATATCCTCAGCAAAAACATCATCAGCTTCTGGAGAGAGAGGTAAATCATTACTGCCAGTATTCTTATTGTCATGTTATACTCACTATGCTGGTCACCTACAGAGCCTTTAGATGAATATTTGAAACAATTACTTTGAACAAAGTTTTGTGTCTACAAAATCCATAGCAGAACAGCAGGGAAAGATAGAAGCAAATTATCACAAATTAAAAATCACAATTATCACAAATTAAAAATCAAGACTGGTTATAAAGCATGTATTTTAACTTTAACAGAAGGAAGCATTTAATAAATGCATGCATTAATGACTTCTAATCAGCTTTAGCCAAGGAGGTTCCGCCACTCTGTGCTCACAACATCTCTCCCACTTCCAGCTAATCTGCTATGCAACCAGCTCATTATGAAGTGAAACTGCAAAAGACACAACAGGCAAACCAAGCACACACAGGCACTGGGAAGGGAAATGGCAAAAATTTAGAAAGTAAAGTGAATTAATTTAAAACTATAGAATTTAACCCTGGGAGGCTAGAAATGCTCACACTGCTTGTCCTCTGCTCCCAAGCAATCTTATTTCCAGTCCCCACGGACACAATACAGCAGAAAATTAGTCAATACAAAACACAAATTGAATTGATATGAATAATACTGAGAACATAGCTAGTAGATGATGAAGACTAGTATTATCTGGAAAACAGACTTTTCTGTCACTAGCCATACACTTAGAAACTTCAAAGGGATGCTTCACTGGTCTGCTTTGTGCTAAGCAATGACTGAACCTCAACTTTTCCAAGAGACATGTAAAAATATAGGTTTTTCTACAAGGAAATTGCTGAGGAACAAACCAAGAAAAACATATGTTCAAGAAAGAAGGCAGATATTCTCACTACTTGTCATATGTGGTATTTGGGAAAGCAGAAAGGGGGCTACAACTTCATCACACAAAGACACGGAGTGTTACCTGCACAGGCAGCAGATTCATCAAACCCTACACACAATCTACAAAAAACGTATGTCCTTTCTGTCTGCATCTCTAGTTCTCCATTGTGAAGTATTTTATTCTGGTTTTAAAAGGCATTAAGTATTAGCATTGACTGAGAATAGAGTAACCTTTAGGTCCTACAACATTTTCTTTGAGTTCAGCTCTCTTTCGATTTCTCTGTGACAAGAGCCTCATCTGTACGCCCGTATAAGAGGATGAGGTCTAAACAGAAAAATCAGGCTGCTTCTGCATCTCTTACTTTGGAACTTTCCTTCCAACGCCAGTCCAGGAAATTCAGTAAAAATAAATGCTACTCTGAGTCAATACAAGTACAATCAGATCACAAACCTGACTGAAAACAATGGTGCTATAAAGTTTTTGGAAGCCATCTGCAGCTTAGAAGGCTTTTTCAAAACAAAGTCTTAGTCAATTTAAAATAATTACAAATAGTAAAGCTCCCCCAAACACAGAAGAAACCTTCCTTTCACATCTTCTTTATAAACCTTCTTTATACTGTTTAAGTTTGGAATCTGTTTTGCCTTAAAATATTTTTCCCCGATCCTTCTCTCACTCATGAAAATGAAGTTTTAATTCCCCCTCCTCTGCTCAGCTATAGTAGAAGAAAATCAGTGAATAGTTTTTCGTGGGTGCTTGGCGCTCAATCAGTGTCAAACCGTGACACAGGACTCTATCTACCTATCTTGTTTGTTTCCCACTTTTCTAATCCTTCAAGTTTTTGTTTATATACATTCCTTCCTTTGCAGGTTATTTCATACACTATGCAGCAATACTACCCTGGTGGCCTATTCTATTAACAGTTTATTTAAGAGCCTGGTCTCCAAGCTGCACACTTTCAAGGTTATGTGATTCACAATGGCTATTGGAAAAGAAAGGACAAGACATCACAGGCACTGCCCTCACACAATTGGAGAGAGTGTTATGAACTGATAAGGTACAGAGTTATCTATAATTAATCCTTTGGAAGATGAACTACTCCATTTCATTTTCCAGTCTGGTCAGCAAAGATTCATCAGTCACTTCACTGTTTGAACTGTCCACAAACTTTCACTCTCAGTACAATACCAAAAATCAGCAACTGTCAGAGATTGCTCTGGTGACTCAGCATGTCAAACACTGAAGGAGGAACAAAACAAACTGTATTTTCCATGGATAAAGATGCAAAAGATATCAATAGCAAAAATAACAGAATTACTTGTTTCAACAGAATGAAAATTCATGCTTTTCAAGATCATCTGATCACAGCAAATATTGCTCATACTCTTCAATAAAATGTGTCACTCATTTCTAATACCCAAAACACTGTAGATGACAGTACCTGAGAAAAAACAGCTAAAATAGGTCAAAAAAAAAATCAAAAAAGCTGGCACTACATATCCTCTAAAATGGAATGCAAGCTTGTTTGGCGCCATCACCTGCTGACATGTTAAAAGACACTACTAACAGCATAGGTACACAGTGCTAGGCAGTGGCAACTGCTGCACTTGAACATACAAAATCTTCTTGAAAGCATGTCCTGGAATTTTCACTGCAAGGAGGAAACACAACCTATGATTTCTTAGCTATTTTCACTGCTGTAATCCTTTGTGATATTTCTTTTATCAATGTGTCTCTGTTCCAATTACCTTCTTGCCCTTTTAAATCTCTGATCGCCCTTTTCTTTTTTTGGAAGTTACAACACTCTATGGGAAACTCTGCAAATAACTAAGCAAACCGCCATCAGCTCTGACCACAGGATGGAAATCCCAGATGCCTACTGCTAGAGCTCAAAATCCTACTTTAGACTGTTCTCGTACATAAGGAGGGTAGCTTTTGTCAACTTTGCTTAATAAACACAGGCCTGGATGGTTCATAGTAAATAAGTACATGGCAATGACAAAACATTATGAGTGTGTCCTATTTTAGAAACTGTGATTGTCAAAATATAGCAAGTTTTCTTTTATCTCTTTCCATAAAATTCACAGCACCAAATCCTTAAATATCTATCATTAGTTAAGCTCCAAATTCATCATCAACAACTGGAAGACATTTAAAGCATACATGCAACTGCTGTAAGTAAATTCTATGTACATTATCTTTTAATAATAGATCTGCCACCCAAGCTTAGAGGATACAGAAGCATTTACCAAACATGATTTAACGGATTTACTATTTTTCCATAAATTTGATAAAGAAGGTCCATATTTGTTGTTAAAACAACCAAATTCAATACAAAGATGAGGAATTTTAAAGAGTACAAGGCATGTACAAGTTTTAAAGTGAAAAAAGCACATTGTTAATGAAATTGTTTCCTCCATAAGGGAAAGTTTTTTTCTGTTTTGGGTTTGTTTTTTTTTTGCCCATTGGAATTACTGGAGACATTACATACAAATTTGAGATGGCAATGTAAAAGAAACTAATTATTCTCACTGCTATCACCCACTACCATTCTGCAGAAACCTGAATACTTAAAGCAAGCCTATACCTCCCAAGCACACAGGCACGCAGTTGCATGCAGGCAACATGCAAACCCAACACCTACCTCCATTTTCCACCTTTGGGAAGAAATATAAGCAGGTAAAACAAATATCTTTCCCTTGTCTTTCAAATTGAATCAGGAAAACAAGTGCACATCATCTGCCAAAATGCCTGCCTCTAGCCTAATAATATTATTATCTAAAAAAAAGCTTCAAAGTCAAATTCAGCAATACTGAGTCAATCAAATGTAAAACATAATTTACTTCTGCAGCTGAACTCACTATATGAAGAGGAAACAATAATATTTCCATATTTTTGTACTTCACAATGTTTCTCCTTATGTACTAAAGCATACTTTATTCCCACAAGGACTGACTCCATAGGTAAGGGTACCTGTAAAATACAAACACTTCTTCCCACCTTGCAGCCAGGTGTTTTTTACTGATAGGCTAGTTAGGACACATCACAAATGAAGTTATACAACTTCCACCTTCTGCAATCAGTCTGGTCACCAGGAATTTCTCCTATTAAAGTAAGGCATGATTTTTCCAAGGATTTCTTCCCATTGACAATTCTTTGAAACTAATAGAAGAGAGCAGGCAAAAAGAAAACCAGAAAGTGTCCTATCTTAACAAAACCCATCCACAATTACAGTATAATCTTTTCTCCTTAGAGATAGTTCCTTCTCAAGTATCCTGTCAGACATTTGAATCAAAAACTATATTCTAACTGCAACTGTCTGCATCAGATGCTTTTTACGAAAATGTAAACCTCCCAGCCTGTGCTGAAAGGGTAGTGAGAAAAACAGTTATACAGCCATTTAATTACTTACGTTGTTGTTGCGTGTTTCTACTGCTGGAAACTTCCTGACTATGAATTTGACAGCAGATTCCAGATTTTTGTCAATAAGATAGGATGGTTTGGCTTTGGGGTCACCACATGCCTATAAAAAAATACAATACAAAATGAAGTAGAAACACAATCATCCATGTAAAGCTAAGTGATAGTTGCAAATCTGAAGATAAACTAGAAAGATTCCTCTTTTTGTTTATTTGATTTTAGTGAGCAGGTGATAAAATGAAAGGCAAAGTGCAGGGACTGTCACAGCTGAAATATGCAATGGGAAACAGTACAGAGATGCTCTTCTACTGAAAAAGATGCATGGAAGTATCAAAGCAGTTAGTGCAGAACAGCAGTGAGGGAAAAAACTCAATCCTAAAAGGAGAAAAAAAATGTTTCCTTTTAATGCTATTCCTGTTTTGAGGTAGTATTGTATTCATCTGAAGTTAACAAACTGTTAGAAAATTCAATCATCATCATCGGTGGAGGACAGTGCTAGGTACATTAAATGATTTAACTATCCTTTGAAACAAAACTACATACCCCACCACCAAACTGCATTTAATTTTTTTTTCCAGTTGTTAACTGTAAGACAATTTTCCATCCCACAATCAAACCACCAATATTTGCCTAATATAGTCTATTTCCTTAGATGGGAAGTGAAGTTTAACTCATATTCTTTATTCCTACAGCATCACAGGCTGAGCTTTAAAAGCAGCAATCAAAAAGTTTCACTAAATTTTGATGTGAAGTTGCAACTGCTAGGTCTCCTAAGTAACTTGTAGACAGATCAGAACAGCTTCTGTGGACAAATACCTGAGGAAGCACCAACTGTTACCAGCTACAGTGCATGCTGTCAGACACTACTTTTCTGCTACTCTGACTAGCGAGCCATGCGATACCATTTCATTTGGAGTAATATACTAAAAGCAGCATTACTTACATGACAAAATATGCGCTCAAACTGTAATTCTCTCAAATATTCATTTATTTTTATTTTCCTCAGAGGGGTTTGCAAAGGAGTTTCATATCTCATGCAAAACTGAATTACATGCTAGGCATTTCTGTGCAACAGAGTGAACTCGAATGACAGCTCATTTAAAAACTTTTCCACATTGATTTCTATGACTGAGTTGAGGACTGTAGAGACAGAAGTCATGGAGTATGAGACTGATTCTGAAAGCGGGCAAGCGGGCAAAGGGAAGGTGAAAAGCTTTGCAAACCTTCCAAACTTGTCCTTGCTGGGAAAGCAGTGTAATAAAAAGAGAGAGAAATTACATATAAACAAATGACTCTTAAATTCTAAAATATTACATTTATGTGAACTAACACACTATTACCTACATCCAAGAGAACATTACAACCATCTGTTACTCTAGTCAGTGCACCTTCTACTGGATGTTGATTATTCTAATACTCACAAAAAACTTTACATGTACTGATTAGAATTTCACTATTGTGCAAAGCGCTGTGACTATACTGAGACATGTAACTACTAACAGTACTTCCAAACTAAGTTCAGGTAGAGAGGGAAAAAAGTTAACAAACATCACATGCAACTACAGCGGAAAAAAAGGAGAGAAACTCAGTGAAGTTTTACATACCTGAAAAAGAAACGGTAGCCAAGAAAAAAAACAAAACAAAAGAGTCATTATTGAAAGTTTCTAAAACACCTACCAGTAGTACATGACGATCATGATGTATACTCATGTACTATTCTGATATCAAAACTTTCATGTTTGCTAAGTTTCCCACAAAGGTACTAAATTTTATTACAGTATTGTAGCTATAATACAAGAGGAATTTATAATGAAAAAAATTCAGCAACATCCACAGTATGTGAGATATTAAATTGTTGCTTCAATATCCTTAGAGTAGCAAACCACACATGCCAAAAAAAGAGCTATTTTGTACACATCTTAAAGTCTATACAATTTCAAAAGTACAAACTATACTGTAAATAAGCATTAAACATTAAATAAAGAGTTTCAAATTCAAGAAGCTTTAATTAAATCCACATCATGGGTACCAGAACCTTTGTCAAATTATTTTGATTTGTTGTTCTTGCTGCAAAGCATGTAACTTTCTCTACTAAAAAGATTACTAAGAAAATAACCTAACAGACACATATTTGTGCCCTGTTAAATTTCAATATGGTTGCTGTTATATGGGAGAAAAGAAATCTGCCACCGCTGACTTCATAAGTTTTTCAGTCTGAATTCAAACACTCCTTCCACATACACTCCTTAATTTTCCTAGAAAAATTTGTTTTCCTTCCTATAAATCACCTCTCCAAAATGTTTGCTAAAACTTAGGTTCTATCCAAGCCCTCTACACTCACATTCACAAGGAAACAGAGACTGGAAAATATCAACATGCACATCTTCCTGTGGCTTCAGGAACTCAGGCCCCAGAAAAGACAAGTGTTATCCTCAGTCTAACTGGCAATCCTCTCAATATATGTGAATATGCTCCTTGTTTGCTTCTTTCCATCGACTGTTAGCTCACATTATACTTGAAGCAACTGTAACTCTTCCTACTAATAAACTACACTACACGGATTGGTAAACAAGAAAATTCCTTCAAGATGTTAGAAGTATCCCTCACACACAACAAAATTCCAGCTTCTAGAAAGCTGTGCAAGCCTACCTAGATAGGCTGAATTAAAAGAGGACAACAGATGTCGCTGAATGAGTGGGTCAATGCTTTTCCTTCACTTTCCCATGTTCCACAGCAGCTCAGCTCCTTTCTAAGAACTAGTATTAACAGATTACTAGCTGTTGTTGCATCAATACAGTTTTTATCCATACAGTTACCTGCATTCAGCATCACAGGTAAAACAGTCTCCATAAGTTAAACCTCTCCCAAAATGGTGAACAGACCTCAAACTCACAATAGTTTACCCTATAAAGCATAAAAGAATGAACATAAAAACTCCAAATGCAGCACTTTTGCACAAGCATGGAAGTGTGGTAAGGCACATAAACAGAATTTTGCTCTAAAAAGAACAAAGACATCGAGGGCAATAGTCTTAGAATGTAGATAAGAAATGTAGTTTTTGCTTTTAATGGTTGTATTAGTCAATACAAAACCCATTGTGAGTACTGTAATGGGTAGGAACATTGTGGTAGAACATACAAAGGCCATTTGTCCATATACAGCTCTCCAGTATTCACACAGAATTCTGAGCACCAGCCAAAACCAGTAGCCCTTTCTCAGCCTCATATACCACTTTTTCCCCCTTGTGGGTTGCAATAACCATTTCTCAATTCATTTCTTATTAGGAAAAACCACACAATCCAGAATAACTATAATTTTGAGCATTAAAAAGAAATTCACAAATTAAAAATGTTCTTACTAGTGCAGCATTCACAGAACACAGCTCTGGAGCTATGGGATTCCAGCTGCTTCAGTCTGAAATAATACACTGAAAGAATCTCCCAGCAGTCAACTCTGAATTCCTTTGTATATTACTAAACAGCTGTTAAGCAGCTATGCTGAAAAAGATCACGCAAAGCTATGGTTAGAAACAAATCTACATAATTTAAAAAAAAAAAAAAATTAATGGACTCGGATGCTGGATTTCCTTCAAGTTACACAGCATTTCTTTCCACAGATCTTTAGAATGGTACCCTGCTATGATAAGCTCTCAACTAAGTAAAGTCATTCTGTACAACTATCAACAAGAACAATATGATTTCTATAGTTAAGAAGTTTACTATTCACAATATTCATTTGCTATCATATGCACAGTTATCAAGCTTCAGAGAGATCAGACTAACATGCACTGTTTCCACATGCTTCACTAGGCCACGTTTTGAATTAAAGCAGCATTTTCCCACCTACCCTAGGGAGGTAAATAATTCTATTACTATTAAACAAAATTCAGGTTCTCTTCCTCACTTGATGCAATTAGATTCTTCTATACTAATTTCACTTTGAAAATTTAGAATACTACATATCTATACTTGCTATGTTGTACTGTTGTACTCCCTCAGAAGCAGCCAACAATAAATCATTCAACAACAAAAATCTGCATAAGCCCTATCTAAGATAAGCAGCCTCTAAAGAGGAAAACAGAACACAGTTCAATTGCCTTTGGTCCAGAATACACCAACATTAATATACAGTGAAGAGACCTTTAGCCTCAATACTGTTACAGCTATCACTGCAAAAATCTAAGCTTAACATTTCACTTCCTACTTGAAGGCAGAGGATGTTGAAGGAGAAGCATAAAAACCATCCATCAACAAAATTACTATATATATGCAGCTGAAGTGGCATGAATAAAAGGAAGTTTATGTTCAGGTACCATCATTGTCAGTAGTCAGTGCCCCAAACTTGCATTTAAAACCTCTGAACTTCACTCATGACTCAACATCAACTCATTATGTGCCCTTGAGTAAGAACACTGGGAAGTGGCACCTGAGTTACATGGCTTAGGATGGTAAAAAAATAAAGCCTAAGTATTTATTGTATTATGGAAAGACCTATTATATATTTTCTTTTGTTGCTGCTAAACCCAACCTATTCCAAATTAGCAGCAAGGCTGTTTCTCAATAAAAGAGAAACAGGGCCATTTGAATTAAAAATTTCCTATTTTCATCCCCCAAACCTCCTACATCCTCAGATTATCATAAACCATACTTTGCAGCAATTTAATGTCTTTATTACTTCAAGAGATCTTGATTTAATGTTACTGCAGAGCTGAGATAAAACACTGCTAAGCACAATTCCACTTGACTATGACAACATACTGAAATAATCTCAGTCAACAAATCACTTCACCTTTAAGTTTCATTTACAAATGAATCTGCACTAAAAATCTCTGTGAATTTAACAAGGAAACTAATGGAATTTCCATGACAGTATAAACTATGCCATCCCTCAAATTAGTAACTTGGATTCATAAATGGAAACACTTATGATGTCTCACATTCAAAAACAGGAAAAGCTCCTTTATGTCCTACTTGCAGTTTACTACAGCACTTTCTCTTGATACACCAGAAAGGCAGGCACAGTAAAACTGTTCTTCCCTTGTAAGAGCTGCTGGCATTAAAGACTTCATCCTAAGATATACCTCTAAGTTTATATGCCTGGTTTCCAGGTGTGCATCCTGTAAATTATACTAAATATAAAAGTCAAAGAAACATTCAAAGAGACATTTTCACCATTAATTACATTTTTGTAGGATAAAACCTATCATATACTCTTTGGTTTTGCCATGCATTTAAAACAATTAAGAATATGAACTCAAAATCTCTAATTTCGAAAAAGCACAACTACTGAGAAGGAGAGAAAGGTGAATAAACAATAAAGAGCTGCTTTGAATAGTGGTCCACACTACACTTGCTTTAATATCTCTCATTAAACCTACCACAACTGCATGCCTGCATTTTAGGTTGTGGAAGTCTAAGTTCATTATTAAACAGGCTGGTCCCAGATAAGTTTTGTGAATAAAGCCTTGTCCCTCTTAAAGTCTCTCCAACAACGTGCAAGAATTAGTTGGGCACACATGGACAAATTATTAGAGTACAGTTTAATACTTTTGATGACTAAAATTTAACTGTCCTACACCAGAATCAGTAGGATGATCTTGTTCTAAGTAAATTACATTACTTATTCTTGTAGTTACATAAATGATACATAATGAAAGGTAAACCTGTATCTTGATACAAATTATGCTAATAGTTTCAAGTAAGATCTGGAAGATGAAGAAAATCTCTATGTAACTACTTTATGAAGAGTCTCTAAAAGCCTGGAGCATACCCAAAATATGGCAAAAAAAATATTAGAAATTTAACAGCTGTTGAACTTTTTATTTACTAGGGTTCAAAACTTGAAAAATAATGTAGCTTCATTTCAATTCAAAATTACAATTAAAGGTGTTACAGTCAGTCCAGCGTTTCCTAGATCTAAGCAAGACATCTTCCCTGCATTTACTCATTATTTGCTGTGTGTTGAACCCCAAGTATATACCTTACTTTAAATCCTAGTGTATCACTACTCAGAAATTCAACCAAGTAAAATGCAAATTCATGTGAAATCAGAAGAGAAGGCTACGAAGGACTTCGAGAAATTGCCTACCTACCTCTCTCGTTCCAAGACAGGATCAACTGTATCTGTGTTGCTCCTGGGACATGTCTGCCAAATCTTTACTTACAGATCCCAAACACTCTACATTCAAAAACATTCTCACAATATTTTCCAATATTAAATTCAGTTTTCCAATATTTAATGTAATCCATCACCTCTTGATCTCTGGTGATCATACTGGATGGCACAAATTATTCCCCATCTCTCTACAGCAGTCCTAAATATCTTAAAATTTGTATTACTAATAAGCTGACTTGAAAAAACATTCCCATTCTTCAATGGGTGCAATTTTCTGCACCACCTGTCCTTATTATTCTTCTCTGAACTTTCTCCATTTAGTCCACATCTTCCTTGAAAAGAGTGGTCAACCAGATATGTTTTCAATGAATCTCCATGAAGGAGATATAGAGCAAAAGGATTACTTTTCCTTCTGATTACCTTGCTCACACATTTATATAACGTCATGTCATCCCTGATTTTTTGCAGCAAAACCTACCTGGCTCTTGCTTGCCCTGGGATGTCCCCAATTTTTCCCAGCTATTTTCTCCAGACTTGATATCCCATTACTTCTCATTTTGTCCTTTAAATTCCACTAAGCACAAAATAGCTTACAATCATACTTGCTCAGCCACCTCCAAGTCTGTTAGACCATACCTACAATTTCTAAGCTCAAGCTGAATTTCAATTAGGTTCTATAGCTTGGTCCAGTTTCTTACATATAAATTTATAAAGCCCACTGTAGCTATCATCCAGGTTGTTGATGCAAACAGTGATTAGAACCAGAGGTTATACACAACCCAACAAGACCGTTGATCTCCGTCTGACAACGACATCTTCACAATCATTCCCAAATATGGTGATCCATCTGCTTTCATATCACAACTTCATCCAGACTGTACTTCCTTAGATTGTTCATGAAAACAATCAGATGAGGTCATGTCAGCAGCCTTGCTAAGGTCAACACATAAAGTATCTTCTAAGCTGTCCATACTAGAGTGACCCATCACCTTATCAATGACTGAAATATACTGGGTTTGACACCATCTCTACAGCGAAAAATTCACATTGTCTTCTTGTGTTTGTAGCACCTGTTTAAGCACTTGGTTCTATTAATCAAATATGGGGCAGGTGAAATGCAAAGGATAAAAAAAATTAAGAGAAGTTTCACTGCCACAAAACTTTTCCTCAATTTAGTTTATAAAACAACATCTTAATAAAAAGAAGCAAGGCAATGGGAATGTCTTGTCTATTCTGAACCTCAAATGGTAACTGTTACTACTTTTTAGGTGTATCTCCTCTGCAAACAACTTTAAAAATCTCTTGCAACTAAAACTGGATTTGGTTTTCTGTCAACACAAAATCAACAGTGATTGCAAGGGGCAAGGTAACTTGTATTTGTAAGCCAAGAAGCAAGATAAGCAAGATAATCCTGCGCATCTACTCTTGATACAAAAGGAAAAATCCACTCTGTATATTTTAGAAAATATCACAGGACATTTTTATTTTATTGGAAAGCCTTGCTGTTTCTTTACAAATTTAATTGCTTTTCTGAGTGTATGATATAGTATCACCAGTCGGTGTTTGCTTCCTGAAAAAAGGATTTTTTTTTTTTTAATTACCACCACTGTGAGTTTGTTTGGGGCTTCCTCCTCTTCTTATCAATGAGAATGTATTATAAGCCATTCCTCCAAGATCACAGACACAAACATATACTGCCATTTTAACCTTTAAAGAACTGCTGACATCTATGGAAGCAGTACTGCACCACCCTGTGACACTTCCCAGTGACCTGAAGACATCACCTGACATTATCTGTTCAACACCAACCTTACAATTTAAAACTAAGTTACTGGTGAGCTTTTTCTCTCAGCTCAAAGGTCTGCACCCCAGCACACTTTTGTGTCCAAAGGGTGATCTAATCCTACACCATTCCAAACTTCAGAGCTCTGCAGATTGGAAACTTCCCCATGGTCTTCCAGTCACCTAAAATCTCTCCCACTGTTTCCTGAAGAACCACTCAAGTGCCTGAACAAAACTACTTACATTTAAGTAACATCTTCAATATAGGTAAAAATCCAGTATTTTCATTATTATGTCTTTAAAGAAAATATAAAGTCAGCTAAAGCCTCTGCAAACAGTTATTAAGTTCCTTATCTATGACTTCAGTTTGGTTATGCAGTTCACATCCAAGAATTGGTTTAAGAGTCTCATTTTTCAGATACTATGTAATTGAGTTGGGAAACTCAAAAGAATTTTTTTTGTTAATCACATTTAAAAAACATCTTGCAAACAAACCTATACTGTGAAGAACAACAGAATACTACTAGCAAAGCAATTCATGCTAAATAACAGACTCATCATGTTTGATTAACATATACTCTAAATAATTCAAAACCTTAACTTTCATCCCTAGCAGGTCTGTTGACTGTAGTACTACTTCAACACTCATCAAAAACACACACTCTTGATTTGCTCTGGCTAAATCTCTACTTCAGGTATTTCAAGATCAAATCTCTTACTGTAAACACATTCTAGTATCCAAGGGCTTTATAAACAAACAAAAGACAGGCCCACAAAAAAAGATTATTCTTTGCTGCCACCACTCTCTAACAAAACAGCTGACAGTAACGGCAGCGTTTACACAAGGTTTACCAACACAGGACTGGGTCTCCTCTGGAAAGTGACCACGAAATCCAAGCTTCACCTGACCCAGGATGGCATGAAAAACCCTTGCTGTCTTTGATTTATAGAGGTACAGTTGTACGCAAATAATGACAAAAATTACAGGGTCAACAATAACCTACCTAACCGTGGATAAATTCTTAAAAAGTAGAAGGAACAAACCAAGAGAGAAACCACAATGGTAAGAGTTCCAGGTTCAGTACTAATACCAGTCCCAATGCAAAAGACAGCTGAAAGCAGCAAGCAAAATCCTTCAAAATAACAATAGCAACAAAAAAATCCACCTCCTTACAGAGGGAAAATATAAGTTTTGTCTCATCATCCACTATTACCTTAGTAACCTCACTTTTCCTAATTTCCATGTCACTCTCAGAGGCAAAAAGACCATACAGTCACATACTCTGTCTTAAAAACAACAAACTTTTAACTGTTTCAAAAGACAACAGTGCCACAGAAAGTCAGTAAACAGGAAACTATGAACAATTATAAGCTATAAGCACAATAGCAACAAAACTGAAATTTGTATAGGAAGATGAACTATAAAAAAATCTGTTTCTAACTGCTTTTCTGTGATTCTTTGGGAAGGAAAATTTTCCTGCTTTGATTCTAATAGTTGAGAAAACTCTTAATCCTTTAAAATCTGTGCTCTCTAGACAGCATCTACAGCAATCTCTACTGCTGCTACATATACTTCAACCTCTCACTTCCTCTTATTAAAAAAAGTCTTAACCATTTCCTTTAACCGCAAACCCACATATTGTGTGGTTATCTAGCAGCTTGAGTTTCAGTACCATCTTCAACAGAGGTAGCTATGACAGAATCTTAAACAGCAGCTTTGGAATTTACAGCTTACAGAGATGGAAAAAAAAAGAAATAAACAAAGGTGTTCCAAGCAGTCAGTGATGCTGCAGCTGGGCTGAAGAGAGACACAAAATACAATAATCAATCCCAAGACTTCTGGGCTCACCATCTGAGCTAGCCAGTTCCCCCTGTCAAGAAGTACTGACTGCAGATAAAGAAAACTACTATTTGAATCACAAATCACTACATGAATACACGAGAGTTGTTGTGCCTGGGACATCTCCATATTTGCAAAACTACATGACACAAGAATCAAGCCACTTGGTCATGCCTACTCTCTCTCTGTATGCAAGAACTATCAATTTTGGACTCAGCTCTTGGCATTTGCAGGAAAAAGTGGTGACACCCCCAGTGCTGATGCTCCCCTACAGAGAGTCTGTCCACTTGCATCACTTCCTAGACATAAGTAACAGCAGAGGCTACCACCATGTGGGCCAACATGCTCAGGACTCTGCCATCCAAACATGCCAGTAGGCACCAGACCATTTATTAGGAGTAAGTGTCCCTGTATCAGAACACTAGGAATGAAAACAGAGCCGGGACCCACAATGGCCAAGGCAGAGCTATCAAGACAAGGTTTAATTTCTCCGGTCCTGTTTCCTGTCCCACAAAGCAGGGCTGTGCTGAGGAGAAATTCCCCTTGCTCATTTTCACCCGATATATTTCTCTCAAAGTGGAACAAGCACACACACAAACAACTTCCTCATTTTGATGGTTTTCTCCATAAATTGTGAACTTCTGTTTGTTAAAAGTGTAATTATATTGTTACTATTATTAAACTGAAGTGATTTTCCAATGTACAAAACTACAGACTGAAAGGAACCTTTCAGAAAGACAGGAACTTGTCATCACCTAGTCAGAATGCTTTATTTATGTCAGTGAAGATTTGAAGAAACACTCAAGTGCACATCAAATACTGAAATGGCTTTGGATAAATACTGACTTATAAATACTTCAATCACTTTGTTTGTTGTTTTTTTCCCCTGAAAAAACATCTTAATTAAAATCAACATTGCACTTGGTAGTCTTTACTTCTTCTGCTCTCCCATATGAGCAAAACTTTGACAAAACATATCCTTTACCTCGGATCACTCAGGCCACTCCTGATAGAAACCTGGGTCCAGAAGTCAAGAGGACCAAGTAAGCATGTAAAACTCTCAAACTCCCTTTGCCATTTCAGCTGAACCCAGCACAGGAACAATACTGAAGTTTTAATGTGCTCAACCCACAAAGGTGCACTTGAATTTAATAACTAGCATTTTCTTTGAAATAAGAAAAACCTCTCAAATAACTGTGTTCAAGGCAAAGCAATAAAATCCTAACTAGTATTCATTACTGGAGGTGGGTTGAGGGGCCATACACTTTCAGACGATATTTCACTCACAAGGAAAATAAAGCTGGGAAGGATACAAGCACCCAGTGCAGGGGTTGGAACTAGATGATCTTCAAGGTACCCTTCCAACCCAAATCATTTTATGACTCTGTGGCCAGGAACTACATTCTTTCCTACAGGAAAGCATAACGATTACCTCTAGGAGAGAAATTAACCACGCAGGAAGGCGTAACCCATCCTTCTCTCAACACCCAGACCTACAGCTTCCTGCACCGCCGAGCCACCTCACCTAGGCCAACACCGATCCACTTCCTTCGGCAGCCGGGGAGCAGCTCCAGCACCCATGGTAGCTCCAAACACTCGCTCCATCTCATGCCGAGAGATGCTAAGCAACGGCACGCCTCGAACTTATCGAAATCAAGCTCACTAATTTTACCCCAAACCCCTTTTTCCGTTCGATAGCGACAGGTTTTGGCGTGGGAAAAGACCCGCGGCGCTGCCCACTCGCGGCTCGTGTGAGTCACGCACGGCAGCGGGGCGGCAGCGGCTTCGGGGGCCGTGCCGGGACCAGGCCCCGTTCTTGCGGGCGCCGCGAGGATTGGCCCGGCCTCCTCCATTCCTTCATCCTTTTCTCCTGGTATCGATGCGGCGGCCGCACGAAAGACCCGGCCCTCCCTTCCCGGGCCGGGCGGCGGCGGCGCGGCTCCCGCCCAGCCTCCCGGGCCCCGCCGCTAGGCCGCAGCGCAGCCGGCACAGCCGCAAGCCCAGCGGAACACCGGCCTGAGCGGCGGTGGGGATCGCGCCAGGGCGGTTCCCCGTCCACCCCCCTCTCTGCCGGGGCCCCCCGCACCTTCTTGATGTTGTAGAGCCGGGTGAGCATGCCGACGCCGCGGTCGTTAAGGATGGTGAGCTTCTCCGCCAGCTTCTGCTGGCTCGGCTGCAGAACGGACCGCGACATCCTGGCCCTCCACTGCCCGCACCGCCGCTCACAGCCCCGCGGCCGCCAGCCTAACCCGGCGCTCCCTCTCCGCCTGGCCCGGCTCTCGGTGCCTCCGCGGGGCGTGGGCACAGGTCACGTGGGGCGGCGCTCGGGCTCCCCCTGCGGGCGGGCGGTGGGGGCGCCCCGTGTTGAGAGCTCCCCGGTTCCCGCAGGTTTGGGTGCGCGGATGGGCGTGTGAGGGGAGTTTCGGGTAGAGCCCCAAGGTGTGCTTCGAAACTGTGAAGAACGTCCATTTTTCTTCAAGGTTTATACCAAATATAGTTATGGATGCCCCATCCATGGAGAAGTTGGCTGGATGGACCTGGTCTACTGGAAGCTGTCCCTGTCCCTGTCAGGGAGTTGGAACCAGATGGTCTTTATGGTCCCTTCCAACCCAAACCATCCTCTGAGTCTCTGAAAGCCTCATTTTTTTTTTACTTAATCAACTTCACTTTTCAAATTTAAGTAACTCCATTTTTTCACTTACACGATGAAAGTCCCACACTTTGGCCACAATAAATGCATACAGCTTTTCAGATTGGGGCAGAGTGGCTGGAAAGCTGCCCAGGGGAAAGGCCCTGGAGGTGCTGGTCAACAGCAACTGAACCTGAGCCAGCATGTGGTGCACCCGAGCCAGCCCAGGTGAACAAGAAGGCCAATGGCACCTGGCCTGTGTCAGGAACAGTGAGGCTAGCAGGACAAGGAAAGTGAACATGCTTGGTACTGATGAGGCCATATCACAAGTGCTGTGTCCAGTTCTGGGCCCCTCAGCTCAGGAAAGATATTGAGGTGCTGAAACTTGTCCAGAGCAGGGCAAGGAAGCTGGTGAAGGGTCTGGAGCTCATGTTCCTATGAGAAGCAGCTGAGGGAGCTGAAGTTGTTTAGCCTGGAGAAGAATAGGTTCCAGGGGACCCCAATGTTCTCTAGAACTCCCTGACAAGAGGGTGGAGTGAGGTGGGGGCCAGTCTATTCTGCCATGCCAGTGAGAGAATGAGAGGAAATGGCCTTAAATTGAGACGGGGGATATTCAGATTAAACATTAGAAAACATTTTTTTGCTGTTTGAGTAGTCAGACATTAGAACAGGTTGCTCAGGGAGGTGCTGGAGTTATCACCCCTGGAGATGTTTAAGAGGCATCTGGATCTGTCACTGGGGTGATGTGGTTTAGGATTTACAGTGCAATGCTGGATTGACAGTTGGACTGGATCATATTAAAGGTCTATTCCAACCTTGATGATTCTTAGATTTTTTTTACTTAACCAACTGAAATTAAGAACTGGGGCCCAGCAGACCACTGCACAGAGTAATACTGACACACTGTCACTGTTGGTGACCCTCGTTTTCGGAGGGCACTTCCATCAACACCAGAGCATCACATCTGCTGGGAAGAACTTGGGGATACCCCTGGGGCTACCACTATCCCCCTGAGTTGTTGCTCGAGACCAATGTACAGCAAATTCAGAGAAACACCATATCACCAACTAGGTGAGTCGTATTGCTGCTATTTTTTTCACTTGAAACCATGGAAATTAAAAGCATGTATTTTTAAGGAATGGTGACATTTCTATGTTGCAAACATCAACAAGAGTCCTCCAAGAGAGCCATCCCTTATTGTAACCTCTTAGGGACATGATTGCAGCACTGAGAGGCCAGCACAACCAGCTGGGATGTAGGGATTCCCAGTCTAGGGAATGAGAGACAGGCTTAAGAAATAACCTTCTAATCTCCTTTTTTTTATATAGTGGCACCACCATCTGTGCCCTTTTCTGTGTAATAATACTTCTATTTAATTTTCAGCTCTTGTTTTTGCATAAGAAATCAGAATCAGACAGTCTCCGTCTTCCAGAGGTTTTAATCTATTTTGGAAAGCATAGAAATGAATGTGAGAAGCCTGGATGTATTTAAATTGTTACTGACCTCTCTGTTCACTTTAGCAATTACAAGACAATTTGTGATTCAGAACAAAACCAGGAAGCAGGAACTTAAGAGTTCCAATCTGAAATCTGCTATTTACTCATTCATTGGCCTTTATCAGATGATTTTATTTCTCAGCTTTGTGTGCAAGAGTCTGGAGTACCTAGCAACAACGTTGTAATGATTAGGTCAGACCTGTTGGACCTGACTTTTCACTACTGGAGTCTATGGAAAACATCAAAAATATTCAAATTGCTATTTAAATTTATAAAGCATAAAATGCTATATGATTTAACGTGATTTAATGAATAATATCTACAGTAATATTTTACACAAAGCATCTTCCTTCCACAATAAATTATTTTTTAAAGTATCAGCTCTAATATTTCTAGTTGAAACAAAGATGTTTCTCATGTAGTTGCACTGCAAAATAAGAATCATAGAATGGTTTGAGTTGGAAGGGACCTTAAAGATCATCTCATTCCAAATCCCATGGGCAGGGACACCTTCCACAAGACCAGGAACTCCATTCAACCTCACCCTGAACACTTCCAGGGATGGGGAATCCACAGCCTCTCTGAACAGCCTGTTCCAGTGCCTCACCATTTGCACAGTAAAGCGTTTCTCCCCATATCTGATCTAAACTTACCCTCCTTCATCTTAAAGTAATTTAAGAACAAATATTACTACTTTTTTTGTTCCTCACCTACACACCTACCACTAACACAACAGCATCCTATTTTTAATTTAATAATCAATTATTTTTAGCCATATTGAATGTTCTGGAAGTTTCAAACAGTAACAATCATAGAATTTGTAATTTATATATGGCCAGGCAAGTGGAATGATGTCACCGAGCCGATTCATTGTGAGTTTTTGTGTGTTGTATTGAAACACCCATGACCTAACATCCTAATCTTTCTTCCTTTGGAATTAGCAGAAAAACTGCAGATCACACTGGAGACAGAGCTACTTGGTTTGATAAGGCTTGTGCTTAATGGAGCTAACTGGAAAACTCTCAAACTCTCTGTAACTACTTGTAACTACTGTGAGATCCCTCCATGCTGCACAGATAACATGCTATGGCACAGAAGGGAAAAATTACTGATTCTCCCCTTTGTAGTAGAATCCTGTTTTTAAACTCTCACATTATCCACCAGCCTGTTTACAAGATCCTATTATAAGGAACACCTTGAGTTACTGTAATTTTTTTTTTATGTAAATACTGCCAAGTTATCTGCATTTCTTGAAAACATACTGAAAATTGGAATAGGGAAAAGATCAATATCAGTAAATAAGAACTTTTGACACAAGGAATTTTTAATACTATGCCATCATACAGACCTAATACTAAATAGATTATCTGAATTATCACTGTAACATGGTTACACACAGACTTTTTAACAATCCCGTTGGTCTATGTCACTGTGTGTACTTAAGCACTCCAGAGTTTTGTCACCAATTTTAATGGCAACAGTGTTAAGCCCATGTTGTCATATTACTTTTGCTGCAACTTTTATGTAGAAACTTCAGGAATACATGTAGGTTTTCCAGCAGGAAAATTTATTGCATATTAGATTATAAAAATGTCTGCACCACACAGTATGTTCATCAGTCTAGAAGCAAGAATAGCAATAACCTTGAAATAAAAGTCCTGTCAGTAATAGCACAGCTCCGGTAAGTGTGGTAAAATTAAATTAACAAGAGAGTAAGGCTAAGAATTATTTTTAAAACACACAACTCCTATTTCCTCAATGATTTATTAATGATTAAGATTTGAACAGTTTTCTATGTTTATTCCAGAAGTACGAGTTTAGGGCAAATTTGAAACAGCATTTCAGATTTGGGTCAAGCTCAACTCTGGTCCTTTTAAAGTCATTAATCTATTCAGTACAGGGTTTAATTTGCTATGGGGCTTTCAGACAGTGAAGAAAATCATAAATTATTTGGGTTGGAAGGGACTTTAAAGATCATCTCATTCCAAATCCCTGCCATGGACAGGGGCACCTTCCACTAAAACAGATTGCTCCAAGCCCCATCCTTCCTGGGCTTGGACACCTCCAGGGATGGAGCAGCCACAGCTTCTTTGGGCAGCCTGTGCCAGGGCCTCACCACCCTTAGACTACAGAATTTCTTACGTATCTAATCTAAATTTCCTTTATTTCATTTTGAACCCGTTCCCTCTTGTCCTATTGCTACAGTTCCTAAGGAACAGTCCTTCTCCAGCTTCCCTTTAGACCCTTTAGATATTGAAAGGCTGCTATGAGGTCTCTGTGCAACCTTCTCTTCTCCAGGATGAACAGTACACAGGGATTTATACTTTTCTAGCACTGCTACTTGAAAACCTGTAGTGGGAAACTTACTAGTGCAGAGTAGACTATGTTGCCAGCTAAGTCTTTGCTAAACTTACAACTTACAACTCTGTAGCAGAATTTATATATATTTTTTTTTCCTTTCCTGTCTGTTTTTCCTTAGTTTAATTTCTGGCTTGGATTTTCATATGAAATAGCCATGTTCTGGCCAGAATTTTCAGTGAAACGGCAGTCATCAATATATTCTTGTCCTGGGTTGCAGTGTATTATACTACCATCCTCATGAGCTGGTGGGGCAGTGTTTCTTTGCCTCCTCCCTTCGGACTATCTTCTAATTCCTGGGCCATCAGTGCTCTGCAGCATGACTCATCATCCCATTGTGAGATGCTCCACCCAGAGGGAGGAACCAAGCATTCCATCCGGGTTATAATCTGAGATTCTGAACACCACAGACACCTTTTCCACTGGATTCCCAGAGGACAGGAGCTACACAGCCACCACTGGACCTTCCAAGGAAGGGCAGACCCTTCTACAGGACCACAGATTCAACAGAACCACATCCACCACTTCAGGAGGACTGTAGCCACCATCTTATCGGACTGCTACCACCACCCTGACTAACAGGGTGTCAAGTTGTATCCTGACTCTGCCAGTCTAAACCAGTGTTTTCTACTTGTTTGGTTTTTTGGTTTTTGTTTTGTTTCCTTTTTTTTTGTTTGGTTGGTTGGTTTGGGTTTTTTTGTTGTTGGGTTTTTTTGGTTTTTTTTTATTTCCCTATTAAATTGTTATCCTGACTTGGTGCCTCCCTCTGGTTTGTTTTCTAACTAGTACGTATTTTGGTGCCCAATGTGCAGCAGGGTGCTGAAAAAATTCAGAATTACAATTTTGTATTGTAGAAGCCACCTACTCACTATGATGCTAAACATGCTAACATGGGTCTTGTACTTAGCTCTCTATATCTTTCCACACATGGGGAACTACCTGACAGTTGTAATGCTCCTGTGTAGACAAGAGTATGGTATAAAATTTGCTTTATTGGTCTGTTATGCCTACTGCATGATAACCTCCGAGGCAATGAACATAATTTGGAAGATACTCTCTACTTTGTCTGCTTGTCATACTCTAGGCTGCTACATCTGGGGCTTCAACAATCGCACCCAGCCCCTGGGGGGAGGATTAAGAATGTTTTTTTCTAGCCTTTCAGGCCTGACACAGCAGTTTTTTAAACTATTGAGTTCCCTCTGGATGTTAAAGAATCTTCTTGTCAGTTCTTTTTTCTTTTTTCTCTATGACCTGCACTGTGTACATAATGCTGAGAAACAGAGCTATGGCACAGCATCCTCAGGATGAGAGGAAAAAAAAGAGCAGAGCAACAAACACCATGTCTATACAGACTGTCACAAAGAAGAAAGGAACCAAAAGCAAAGCAACAGCATCCATGTCTACGATGACAGACACAGAGGAGAAAGAAACCAAATGCAGCAAAGCAACAGTGTCCATCTCTACCCAGACAGACACAGAGGAGAAAGAAACCAAACACAGCAAAGCAACAGTGTCCATCTCTACCCAGACAGACACAGAGGAGAAAGAAAACAAACGCAAAGTAACAGCATCTGTGTCTATGCAGACCTTCCCAGGGGAGAAAGAAACCAAAGGCACTGTCAGCTTCTCCACACAAGCTGTCACCAAACCGGTACCAGTTGCCCTTGTTCAGAAGAAGAAATCAAAAAGCAAATCAGTCTGCATAGTGACTGATGATGAGGATGCAGCAGGACCTTCACACCCAGCAGAAGAGACAGAGCCAGAGATCATCACTCAGTCGCTATCTCTGGGTGAGCTGTGTGACCCGCAAAGGAATTCACCATCCAGATGAACGAGTCCATCCTGACCTGGCTGCTCTGCATCTGGGACGCTGCAGCCAATGGCACCATTCTGGACAGAAGTGAGGCCAAGCAGCTGGGATCTCTGTCCTGCGATGTAGTCATTGACCAGGGGATCGGGAGAACTCAAGAAACTCTCAGCCTCTGACGGCAACTGCTGACAAATGTAAAGGAAAGGTACCTTTGTAAAGAAGACTTCCAGGTGCACCAAGGAAAATGGAGCACAATGGAACAAGGTATCCAATGCCTGAGGGAATTGGCTGTGCTGGAAATAATTTTCTCGGAAGATGAGAGATTTCCTAAGAGCCCGGAAGGTGTCCAGTGCACATCACAGATGTGGCTGAGATTTGCACATCTTAATCAGAGATGTACTCCCATTACCTGACAATGCTGCAATGGAGGGAAGGCAAGGACAGGGTGGGTGTCTTGGTCAACAAACTGAGGATTTACAAGGACACTGTCACAGCCCTGTTTCACACCCATGTCTCATCTGTAGAAACAAGGCTGGCTGAGCAAGTCTGGAGCTTGATTGAAGAGGGCCATCAGAAACTGAAAAAGGAACTCAAGGAAGAGACTTACCACATCCCGCCAGAACCAACAAGAGTCTCTGCCATTAGGAGCAGATGTCCCCCAGCCAGGGAGAGAGGATACACTCCACGAGGTAACCTCTGTTTTTTCTTCAGCAACATGGAGAGGACATGAATAAATGGGATGGAAAACCCACCTCCTCCTTAGCAGCCCAGGTACGTGAACTAAAAAGAGGGACAATTACCACAAGAAGCTCATCCAGAGTCAATGCTGCTCAGGTCTCTTGTGTGCAGAACTCCAGACGGTATGGGAATATGACCGATCCTCTTGAAGGTACCTCAGGAGCATATTCACCAGAGGGGAGCAGTGTGTACCATGACCAAGAATAGAGGGGCCTTTCCTCTAGCCAGGCAGAGGAAAGGGACAATCAGGTCTTTTGGACTGTGTGGTGTCGGAAAACAACCGGAGACAAGCTCATCCAATGATGATCAACAAGTCTCATTTATTGATAGTCTCTTAGCTATATTTATACAGGCTCATGCATAGTACAAAAACAAGCTCATAATTGGTAACATCCATTGCAGACAGTTTCACACGGTCCTTCATTCCTGTGGTCGACTTCTCAGACTACTCCCTTCCCTCCTTACTTAGCACAGCTGCCGTGCAGCTGTCTACAAAGACACTATATCTTTGCTTACCTTACTTGCCTAAGCACTAATTAAGCACTAAATTAACTAAACCCTGTGCTTTCCTAGCAAATCCTGCATGTCTATGTGACCCTTCTCTTGTAACCTATTCTCCACAGTGTGGATCCGATGGCCTGGCACATCTGGCCCTCAAAAACACATGGCTTTGGTTGACACCGGCGCTCAATGTACTCTGATGCCATTGAGGTATGTGGGAGCGGAACCCATTTCTATTTCGGGGGTGACAGGAGGATCCCAGCAGCTGACTGTACTGAAGCTGAAGTGAGCTTAACTGGGAACGAGTGGCAGAAACACCCCATTGTGACTGGCCCAGAGGCCCCATGCATCCTTGGCATAGACTTTCTCAGAAATGGATATTTCAAAGACCCAAAAGAACATTGTTGGGCTTTTGGGGCAGCTGCTGTAGAGACAGAAGATCTCAGACAACTGAGTACCTTGCCTGGTCTCTCAGATGACCGCTCTGCTGTGGGACTGCTGAGAGTTGAAGAACAAGTACCAATTGCCAGAGCAACAGTGCATCATCAGCAATACTGCACCGACAGAGACTCTGTGGTTCCTGTCCATGAGATGATTTGTAAACTGGAGAGCCAAGGGGTGGTCAGCAAGGCCCATTCACCCTTCAACAGCCTTATATGGCCAGTGAGTAAATCCAGTGAAGAATGAGACTGACAGTGGATTACCATGGCCTGAATGAGGTCACGCCACCACTGAGTGCTGCTGTGCCAGACATGTTGGAACTTCAGTACGAGCGGGAGTCCAAGGCAGCAAAGTGGTACACAACCATCAATATTGCCTGTACTTTCTTCTCCATTCTTTTGGCAGCAGAATGCAGGACTCAGTTTGCCTTCACCTGGAGGTGATGCCTTATCAGGCCTCATAGAAACAGAGACTGGACAGAAATAAAAAGAATAAAATAGGTACTTATTGAAAGGCATTCTAGGTACCCCCTGTGAGCCACAGGCTATTGCCAACATGGACCCCAAGATGGACAACAGGTCACAAGTTTCCCACACTTTTATGGATTTGGTTCAATGATGTAATTTCCCCTCCGCTTGCCCCCCTCTGAGGTTCTTTGGTTTATACTTTTTGGCTTAGGACAGCCTGGGTGTCCTTGAAGTGCAGGCCCAGACATGCTTTGTTATGTCTACCTAGCATGGGAAAGCAGAAACTACAGGCTACAAGAAACTTCAGAGTTTAAGAAGTAGAGGATTTGAAAAACACAAAGGTCAAAATCTTAAGGCATCAGAGGGGCATGCAGTACACCTGGAACCAGCTGCCCCAGGGGTGAAAGCACAGTCCCACCATCTGCCATGGACTGATCCAGGCTGCACTGGAAAAGGGTGAGGCCCCAGAACATCTACAGTATATTGATGACATCATTGTGGGGGGGAACATGGCATCAGAAGTGTTTGAGAAAGGAGAGAAGAACACCCAGATGCTCCTGGAAGCTAGCTTTGCCATCAAGAACAAAGTCAAAGGACCTGCCTGAGACATCCAGTTCCTGGGAGTAAAGTGGTAAGATGGATGGCGTCAGATTCCCACCAAGGTCATCAATGAGATCACATCAATGTCTCCACCGACCAACAAAAAGGAAACACAAGCTTTCCTAGGCGCCATAGGTTTCTGGAGAATGCACATTCCTGAATACAGCCAGATCATGAGCCCTCTCTACCTGGTCACCCGCAAGAAGAATGATTTCCACTGGGGCCCTGAACAGCAACAAGCCTTCACCCAGATCAAGCAGGAAATCACTCATGCAGCAGCCCTTGGCCCAGTCAGGACAGGACCCGAGGTGAAGAATGTGCTCTACTCTGCAGCCGGGAGCCATGGTCTGTCCTGGAGCCTTTGGCAGAAGGTGCCTGGTGAGACACGGGGCCGACCACTGGGATTCTGGAGCCGAAGCTACAGAGGGTCTGAAGCCAACTACACCCCAATAGAGAAGGAAATCTTGGCTGCCTCTGAAGGAGTTCAAGCTGCCTCAGAAGTAATTGGCACTGAAGCACAGCTGCTTCTGGCACTGTGACTACTGGTGCTGGGATGGATGTTCAAGGGAAAGGTTCCTTCCATGCATCACGCCACTGACACCACATGGAGCAAATGGATCGCCCTCATCACGCATCACGTCCATATTGGAAACCCGAATTGCCCTGGGATTCTGGACATTATAACAAACTGGCCTGAAGGTGAAACTTTTGGATTATCTTTTGAAGAAGAGGAAGAGCAAGCGACCCGTGCCGAGGAAGCCCCACCATATAATGAGCTACCGGAGACTGAAAGATGATATGCCTTCTTCACTGATGGTTCCTGCCGAATCGTAGGTGTTAGCCGGAAATGGAAAGCTGCATTATGGAGCCCCACACGATGAGTTGCACAAGCTACCGGGGAATAAGGTGGATCGAGTCAGGCTGCAGAGTTTAAAGCAGTCCAGATAGCTTTGGATATTGCTGAGTAGGAGAAGTGGCCAAGGCTCTATCTGTACACTGACTCGTGGATGGTACTTAATGCTCTGTGGGGGTGGTTGGAGCGCTGGAGAAAGGCCAACTGGCAGCACAGAGGGAAGCCCATTTGGGCTGCTGAGATTTGGCAGGACATCACCACCCGAGTAGAGAGGCTGACCGTGAAAGTTCGACATGTGGATGCACATGTACCCAAGAGTCGGGCTAATGAAGAGCATCGCAACAACGAGCAGGTGGACCAAGCTGCCAAGGTGAAAGTATCACAGGTAGATCTGGACTGGCAGCACAAGGGAGAATTATTCCTAGCTTGTTGGGCCCATGATGCTTCTGGTCATCAGGGGAGAGATGCAACATACCGATGGGACTGTGACCAAGGGGTGGACCTTAGAATGGACAGCATCTCACAGGTCATCCACAGTTGGGAGACCTGTGCTGCAATCAAACAGGCCAAGCAGGTGAAGCCTCTGTGGTATGGTGGACGATGGTCAAACTATAGATATGGGGAAGTCTGGCAAGTTGACTACATCACCCTTCCCCAAACCCACCAAGGCAAGCGCTACATGTTGACCATGGTGGAAGCAACCACTGGATGGATGGATGGAGACCTACCCTGTGCCTCATGCTACTTCCTGGAATACCACCTTGGGCCTGGAAAAGCAAGTCCTGTGGAGACGTGGCACACCTGAGAGGATGGAGACAGACAACGGGACTCATTTAAAGAACAGCCTTATAAACACCTGGGCCAGAGAACACGGTATCAAATGGATATATCATATCCCTTATCATGCACCAGCTGCGAGGAAAGTTGAACGCTGCAATGGACTACTTAAAACCACCCTGAAGGCACTTGGTGGGGGGATCTTCAAAAATTGGGAAGCGAACTTAGCAAAGGCCACCTGGATTGTCAATACCCAAGGGTCCATCAGTCGAGCTGGTCCCGCCAAGTCTGAACCCTTGCACACAGTGCATGGAATTGAGTCCCTGTGGTACACATGAGGGGCATTTTAGGAAAGACTGTTTGGATTAATCCCATCTCAGGCAAAGGCAAACCCATCCGTGGGACTGTGTTTGCTCAAGGACCTGGTTACACTTGGTGGGTAATGCAGAACGATGGGGAAACTCATTGTGTACCACAAGGAGACCTAATCTTAAGTGAGAACTGTATGCAGAGTTTCACTGTATATATATAAATGTGTATGTGTGTAGAGTTTAAGGAAGGTATTGATTTGGGATGATGTAGATGGTAATAGAATAAGGGGTAGATAATGTCCTGGGTTGCAGTGTATCTATTACCATCCTCATGAGCTGTTGAAACCAGGTGGGGCAGTGTTTCCTTGTCTCCTCCCTCCGGACTATTTTCTGATTCATGGCCCATCAATGCCTTGTCCCATGACTCAGAGATAACTCCCTCCAGATTATTTTCTGTTAATAAGCCCATCAGTTCCTTGCCTCATGACTCATCATCTCATTGTGAGATGCTCCACCCAGAGGGAGGAACCAAGCATTCCCTCCTGGCTATAATCTGAGATTCCGAACACCACAGACAAGCTGTCCACTGGATTCCCAGAGGACAGGAGCTACACAACCACCACTGGACCTTCTGACAAAGAGCAGCTGCTTTCTACAGGATCACTGCTTCAACCACATCCACCACTTCAGGAGGACTGCAGCCACCATTTTATGGGATTGCTACCACCACCCTGACTAACAGGGTGTCAGGTTGTATCCTGACTCTGCCAGTCTAAACCAGTGTTTTCTGCTTGGGTTTGGTTTTTTTTGTTTTTTTTTTTTTTTTATTTCCCTATTAAATTTTTATTCTGACTTGGTACCTCCCAGAAGTACAAGCACAAATTTTTTTTCAAACTTGTACAATTCTCCATAAGCAATCTGGCACATCCCATTGCATGACTTCTGCTCCTTTGGCCAACAAAAGTCAAGAAACACTTTTTACAGACTTGTCTTGTTCCATATTTCCTTTTCAGGCAGAAATAATTCAAAACAGGAAAACAAACTAATTATAACAGACCAGAATTTTTAAATGGTCACAATAACCCCAATTATTTTGGTCATGTCTTAGTATTTATTTGTTAATTATATATAAGCATTTATGACATTATTGAACCTGCATGTAAAAGCACAGAAGCTGAATAATTTACCATACAAAGGCTATAAGATTGTTGAGAGACCCTAAAAACGTAAGTAGCATTAAAAATACAATTGCCTTTTTCAGACATATTTTTAATCTTATGTAAAGAAGCAACAGGTTCAAAAGACCTATCATCCTCACTAAACCAAGCTGACAGATCCATTACATTTCAATCTATAATTTTCTGGATGAATCCAAACCTTTATTACTATTTAATCCATTATAAAGCCAGCATAACTTCAATTTCCCATGTTCTCTTCTTTCTTCTCTTTAAAGGTATTTGGGCATTATTTTAATCTATTTTCCTATCAACATGCAAGCTCATACATGTGCCAGGTCCCTATTCAATTGTGTGTGTGTGTTGGCATCCTTCTAGCTGAGGCTGTATATGAACACAGCAGTTGCTCAGAGATACCAGACCTTTGAACTTAAAAAAACATGAATGTGGGAGAGGGAGAACATAAAAGAGGTGTGCAAAGTAATTTTGAAATAGATGATGAATACCATAGCAGCTATTCTTTCATGAAGTGCAGATGCCTGCCAGTTTCAGAATGCATAATCACTCCTGCTCATACTAAAGGGACAAGTATGACAACTATGCTCCAGGACTACTAAGCCAACACAGTGAATGAGTGTTGATCAGTAGAGAAGCAGGTAGTTATCAAGATTTGAGAGACAGGTTTCTCAGCATGTCCCAGCTCCATGATGAACCCATGATGCTTAACTGGCTAATCAAATGTTAGCCTGCTGGCTGTAGAAGTTTGTGACTGCAAGAAGAAATCTGTTCACATGTGAGTTATCAGCATGACTAAACAGAATGAATTTAGAAGGCATTGGTGGGCTAAGATTTGGCCTGTTCCAGCCTGAGGCACTGCCTATTTTAGAGAAGAAGAGAATCAAGATCCAATTGTTTAGTTACAGAGTTAGGATTACAATTAACTCCTGCAGAAACCATTGAGCAAACAGATTAAACTTTTTCCACCAGCTATGAAACAAAACTTAGGAGGGCTGTCGGAATGAGCTACACAAATAAATTAAGTTCTTGAACTGATACAGTTGTAGACCTTAAATTAGCTTTCTAAGCAGGCATTGCATGGCCAGCTTTAAAAATCTCCTGGCAAATACTGAAATCAGAAAGGGTACTGGATGAGTCCACCTAGATTAGAAAGGGCATTTTATTTGCAGTTTCCCTACAGGCTGAAGAGTGAAGTATACCCAGTGGTGATCTCCAAGATGTCTGTAAGGCCACCAAATATACACAGAATGCTTAATGGCCTTCAAATCTTTGTCACAAAGATGAGCTAGCCTATGTTAACTGCCCACTGACCAGAATAAACCACAAATACCCAGTTTGCAAAGAACAATCTCTGAATTCTTTGAAACTGGGATGTGTTCAAAATATTGTACATTGATGCTGGAATATAGATGGCAAAGCCCTATTATAGTGTTCCTTCACACAGAAAAACTGTAGGGCTTCTGTTGGGCCTACAATTTAAACTACCTTCCTGTACCTACAGAGCCTTTTTTGGCAGGCACATACAAGCTCCTGTGCTCTGATCTACTTTCTTCAGCCTGAGTTACACTTTTGTCCTAGATAAATGGGATAGCACAAGTTGCTACAGCTGTAAATGTACAAAAATAACCTCTAGAGGTTACCTTCCTCTCCCGTTCTTTCATGAGAACCCAGTGGAATAGCATGTCCCTCTTTAAATACAGTAGCTTTTATGATCCATCCAGCAAAGACTGAAGAAAAAAAAACAGCTCTGCCTTAAACGTACCTTATATTTAAGGGAGGAAAATTTAAATCAAGAAACATTCAAAGAATAAACTGGTTTTCACCACTGTTTCTAGAAATCACATTTACCAGTCAGTGAGGATCTTTAAAAGTTAGAGGTTTACATGTGACAGAATAGTGCAACTGTAGATTTTTGCAGATAAAATGTGTGTCAAAAAGCAAGCTAGTGCAGAAGGATGACATGAGTACCACCCAAATTGTCACACCTATGATCAAACTGGGGGAAAGGATTGAAAAACCACTACAGTTATCTTCCACATTTCCATTTGTAATGTTTTTTCCATTTGACAAAGAATTATGAATTTTTTAGAGGATATAAAAAACCCCATTTGTTTCACACAGCACAAAAATATACAACTTACACCAGAAATGGAATATGATATGACAAAAGTCTATCCCAATATGCTCTGTGACACCCTGTGTGTGGAGAAAGGTAGGACAGGATAAGGCTGTGAACACTAAGGAGGGGTCATACTTCAAATAATTGTAGCTAAGAACTGAGGTTCAATGGTTATTAAGATTGCCACAATAAAAAATTATGTGCGGCCATCAAACTTATGTCACTTAATAAAAAAAGATGGGCTGAATCTGCATCTTAACTTTAGCTGTTCAAATAGCTTAGTTTGAGTTCTTCTTTGAAATAAGATGCAGAAAATTTTGCTTATGGGGAAACCTGGTACAGTAATTTTCCTACAGGAAGCATGAGTACTTCAAAAGTACTTATTTCCTAACGATTTGCTCTCTAGAGAAACAGTGCATGACTTCTTTTACTAAAGCAGAGGACTAGATATCAAAGAATTTGCTTGCATAGATGAGTCAAACAACTTATATTTTGTGTATTTAAAATTTGTTTTTTCAACTTAAGTAATATTGTTAAGAGTTATAAAGCAGAATGTCAAATAACAAAAACAATTTTAAGAATTTCTAACAAGTAATAAAACCATTCATCAGAGGATCAATACCAATTATTACTAGTGGATTTCCTTTCATAGATTAGTTCTACTGCATTTAGAGCTTTCCACATACATTTCTTTAGTGATAAAATGTTTAGGGGTTTGTTGTTATAGTTGTTGTTGTAGTGTTTAAGGTTTTTTAATTTTCAAATTTTTTTAAAGGATGATAATAGCATAAATATCTTTTAACATGGTTGAAAAAAATTTTGCTTATAGGTATAACTCATAATATATATCTTCCAGGCTTGTTTTGGTTTGTTTTCCCTGCAACAATTTTTGATGATGATAACAAAATCGTTAATGATCAAGCATTACACAAAATAATCATATCTAATCCAGAAAACTCTTTTCTCTTTATAGTGTTCATGACAAAAATAATCTCTTGTTCAACTTGCTGCATTAACAAGGAATTAACAAGGAATGCCATTAGCAAAGTAACATCAGAGATTTCATCTGCTTCAATTAATGAAGCTCATTGTTTAGAGCTGGATCAAAACCAGCATTACATCTTATGAAAAATTGTGACAATTTAACATTAAGATGAAGCCAAGAACACTCAGTGCTGCTCACAAAGAGTTATTGACTGGTACTCTAAATACCAGAGGCCCTTTTTGGTAGGACATTTGTCCTGTCAATCAAACTTGAATGGAAATCTTCGGCATTTGAGGACTGTTCTTTGGTGAGCTTTTGATGATTTTGAATGTGTGGTTAAAAATGTGGGATGGAAAAGGAAGAAAGGAAACACTGTTCATGACTTGTTTTTACAAGATAGTCCCGAAGGAAAGAAATCTTCCTAATTAAGACTTTAACAAGATAGTAAATTAATTACATTAAATCTATTCATAATGACATCCAAATCTCATTTTATACCATTAAGTCTAACTGATTTACAAGTTTTTTTTTAAAGTAAGTCAGAAAACATGGCTACATCATCCTGAACTCTGTTTATGGTCTACATATAGAAAATAATTTCATATAAAAAGAATCAAATAATGAATCAATTACTTTAATAGGCAATCAGAATGGAAACTTTCAGCTACTTTAAATTAATGATAAAGTAAGGTAAGCTTAGGAACAGCTTTTGAGTTCAAGCAAAATGCTTCTGTACTTTTTTTACTGAAATATCCAAAGAGAAGACATATTTAAAAACTCTCTAACCTTTCAATCTGTCTGGTTATTGAAGAAAAAAAGAAAACAATTAAACACTAAGAGACAGTTCGGGTCAATCTGGTTCATTCTTTGACTCTGGAGTATACCAAAAAAACCCATTTTTTTTCTGAGTGTGCCTATGTGGATGTGTTTCAAGGTGTCACCTCCTTTTCTATAAATGCCTTTCCTTTAAGTTACCAGTTTTCTTCTTTCTGAAACCCTGGTTTTCTAATACTTTCAGCTATTCTCCAAATATTGATACATTTGTCTCAGTCCTCACAGAAAAAAAAATTCCAGAAGTACCATTTTCTTTGCTGATACATGTAATATTTTATTACAAACTTGGATTACATAGTAGTTTTTACCCCATCAACACTATTTACAAGTTTGCTTTACTCTGTCACCTGCAATATAAATTCTCTTACAGTTCACAGATGTAGCCTCTGGAGTCAGGGATTTATGTAAATAAAATATGATTTAATGGAATTTTTAAACTTTATAATGTTGATCTTACTAATTTTTATTATTTGCCTGACCAGAAGGAAAATAAAAACCTAAGAACGGCAGATTAAAAGCCCATCAAGTTCAGTATCCTGTCTATATCCTGTGGCCAAAGAATGGAGCACTGAGGAAGAGCATGAGCACATATTACTGCTTCTGCAGAGTGTACTCTCAGACTCCAACAGGTTGCAGCTTAGGGACTTTGACAGCCAGAGACACTGTCTTGCATTTAATACTTGTTGATCTACTTCTCTTTTATGAATGTGTCAGAAGTCTATGCAAACCTATGCAAACCTATGCAAACATCGAGGATCCCGTAGCAAAGGCTCACTTAGCTTATACAGGAATTTAAAGAAATAACATAAGTCATGCCCTGCCTCAGTATTTTGAGAGAAAAAGGTAGATCTCTTCTTGTGAGTGGAACGGAAGTCATGAGGCAGCTCTGGGTTGGCTGGATCAAACTATAGACGTTTCCTTTCCCGCCTGCAGGGAACTGCTTCCAACACACAATTACCAAGCACAGTGCAATGTTAGTGATTTGGTAAGGCAAGAAAAGAGTATGCCCAGGAAAAGTATTGTTTCTAGCATGTTTTTTTCAGGATGTGAGATGCTGTGTTTACTCATGTTCCACTTCGCCGTCACTCTACTTACAGAAGGCATCACTTCATGATGAACAGTAAGAGCAGGTACTAATTACATGCCGAATTACACTGTGTTAGTTTAAAACAGTCTAGGTTTTTTTAGTAGGCGTGAATCAGGCGGAGGGAGCCACAGGCTCGGCTACCGAAAGATGAAACCACTCAAAACTTCCGCTATGTCCTGCATAGGGCGAATTGCTGAAGGCTCTGACGATGGACAGGTTGTTGGTCCAATTAGAGAAGTTGGTAACGCCTCTGTGATGACATATTTAAGAATGAATAAAAGTGGGGGGGAGGGGGCGTCTATATCGTCTTTCCGGGGTGTCGAGTCGGCTGTCGGCCCCGGGGGTGGGGAGCGGGGGGCTGCCAGTATCTCGGCATGGCTCGCAGTGAACTTTCCTTGTTCAGCTGCTTTAAACTAGCCGTGCTGCGAGCAGGAAGGCAGAAGCGGCGGCAGCAGCTTCTTTTTTTCGGTGCCCTACGGGAAGAGAGACGCTGAATAGGGCTGGCGCCGCGGTGGCCGACAGCAAGGGGCTTGGCGAACAATTCCCCGATACGGAGCCCAGACGAAATCAACTTTTTAGCACTACAAAACCGTATAAGAACTTCCAAACTGATAGAACTTGCGAAAAAATGAATCTACGAACAACAATTTTCTCTCGAGTGAAAGAAAAGCAAAAGGTAAAGATAGGTGAGGAGAACAACATGGCAACACTAAGGTCAGTGAAAAGAGGGAGAGGGAGGAGGTGTCCCGGGCGTGAAGCTGAGATTTTTCTACAAAGTCGTAGTGAGGAGTATAATGCAATAAACTGTTTCCTTGTAATTCATGAAATGCGTGGGAGCATGCAGAGATCCACTCGCAGCCGGTGAGAACAAGTGCTCACACTGCAGTGAGTAGATGCTGAAAAAGCTGTAATCTAGTAGGAAATTCGGACACAGAGAGAAGGTAGAAGATGGAGAGGAGAGGACCCTTGGCTTCCAGACTAAAACAGCTCATCTTTAAAAAACTACACCTCATGAACCAATGACCCATGCAAAACAGTTGTGGGAAGACTGTTTGCCCGTGGGAGCCACTCACGTTGTAGCAGGTTCGGGCCCGACTGCTACTCGTGAAAGTTAAAACCACTCTGGAAAAGTTCACAGACAACTGTCTCCCGTGGGAAGGACGCCACAGCACAGAAGAAAAAACCCTCCTTTCCCTAAGTAAAGTGAAGAAAGATTTTTAGAAGGGACAAACTGACTAAAGATCCCATGTTTTGTGTCTCTCTGCTGCCTGGGAAAGAGGGAGGGACTGGGAAGAAAAGGTGTTCTAAAGGTTTATTTTAATTCTCATTACCCTTTTAAAAATTATTTCTGGTAATAATAAATTTTCTTTATACTGTTTAAGTTTTGAACCTGTTTTGCCTTAGCGTGTTTTTCCCTAAGCCTTATCTCAACTCATGAAGCCTTCGTTTCGTTTTCCCCTCCTCTGCTCAGCTATAGCAGAAGAAAATGAGTGAATGATTTGAGTACCTGGCGCTTAACCAGCGTCAAACCCCGACTTACACTATCTATAAAATAACTTTGCTACTGTATTTGTTCTATGATGCTGACTAGAAGTTATAATGGTTTCCTCCCTGAACTCTGTGAAACAAAAAAACCACTTTGCTTCCTGGTACAAATGGTAACATTAATATTGTGTTATGTGGAAGCTACACATTAACAAAAGCTATACATAAGATATTACAAAAACTCTGAAATAAAATTTGATTTTTACCTTCTTTGATTTTAATTTTTGAGGTTGTAAGCTTGGTGTTCACAGCAAGAGAAATTTTTGCAGATTTTTGTGAAGTAGCTCTCCTGTCTTCAAATGACCACTGAAACATGTAGAGAAACAGAAAGGTTGTGAGACAGATTAATTGCATTTTTACAGAAATAGACTGTTAAAAGCCGAGGTACAAAATGGAAATTTGAGCATTCTTACAAAAAATTCCCAACAGATTAGGAGCAGTCATAATAATCGTAACTTTAACTTTTACTTCACCACTGCCACCTAAAATAGAGAAAGAAAATCTTGTTTCAGGTTTCAAAGGACTTGAAAGCATTACATAAACTCACGTTAATGTCATCTCTGAAAGACAAGCTCAGATTTTATTATTCCATTTTGAGAGTCCTGACCCTTACAGGCTTTTTTCAGGTTTTTTTGCAAGGTTAACTTCTCTTAGGTTGGTTTTTCTGAAGTGAAGGTATACTTAAAAGGGAAAAATACACAAGTGGTGGAGAAAAACTGCCTTGGTGACTGGTGGCCTGTGCATAATTGGTCATCACTCTGTTGCAGAACAGCCAGCCTGGATGGAAGATATTTCATACATGTGCATTTTTGTTAAAAAGTTCTTGTAGTCTCTTGATATTGTTCCTTTCCCTGATTAACTTTGCCTAACTACTACTGAGCTGGCATACCTGATTTTACACCAAGATACATGAACATGTGAACAATTTATATATGTGTGTTTATGTGTATATCTATATCTTCATCTACCTTTGCTAACACTTGACTGCAGAGAAGCAAGTCCAAGTCCACCTGGAGAAGAGAAACCTGAGCACAAACTCAGATCCTACTTATGTTACATAGACATGAGTGCTGCCAGATCTTCCTCAAACCAACAGTACCCAGGGGTACTCCCTTTGGCTACTAAATATTTCAGCTTTGCATTCTACCCTATTCCTCAGGGATCTTCATTAAGAACAATCCCTGATACACTATAAAAACAAATCTGCTCATTTGTATGGATTGCTGACAAAGTGTGGTGAGAGCAGAGAGGAATTCTCTGGTGTTTGTAGGGCCATGCCTTTGGTTACGGGTGTGACTGCTTCCAGGGAGATTTCCCTGCAGCAGGATGAGGAGATATGCCAGTGGAAACACCACTGGCTCAGGATAGCTTTATAAAAAACAGCAAACTATGCTGCTTGAAATAAAAAAAATTAAACAAAGAGAATCTGCCTACCCTTCAGGCTGGGGATAAAAGGCAGCATTTGAAAGTCACAGACTTAATATTCTTAGTATCAACCATTGGGCCTCTGCTCACAGTCATTAGCAGTCTGGACTGGGCTTCCACATTGCACCTTGTCAGAGTTAGATCACAAGCTCTGTCTCCCAAACTCCAAAGAGTTGAGGACTGGCTCTGTTTCCTGGCTTGACCAAGCTGCATCCTCTGCTCTTACCTAACACACTACATAGATAAAGCTGGTCAAGAATGATGGAGCATACATTAGCAATGTGGCTTTAATGGGTGCTTTGATTTGTATGCCAAAGGAATACAGGAAGAGAGAATATGTAAGTGTGTGCTTAGGATATATACTTCCCCTTACAGTGGAAAACCCTCTGCAGCAGTACAAGAGCACCACAATTATGAAGAAACAAAGCACAAAAAATATATACAGATGATTGCCACCACCTCTGGCTTCACCTTATTCCCACACACAAGTAGCTGCACTTTGTTTAGCCAATAAGGTCTAGCACTTCCAATGTGTTACAAACTGGCAGAGCCAGAAATCCAGAACAAACTAACACCTTCCAGCAAAGCTTGGCTCACTCACAACCAGGTCACAGTATGTGTAACTGCAGCACTTTGTGCAGGAACACCCTGTTAACTTTCTATATACAGACTTTAGCATGGTCCTGCTTCCCATTTGGACCAACTACTACAGCAACACATTTAAAATGCTATATACTTAATCTGCCCCTGCCTTCACCCCTTATTCCTGACATTCTAGGAAAAAACCCCAAAACCCACAATAGCTGGCAAACTTACAGTTTCTTAGGCCTTCACAAGTCACCTTACAAATGATCTCAGTACACGAAACTGAGAATCCCTGTGGACATTTCACTCTTCATTATATTAAGTTCTGGAAATGGTCTTGCTACAAATTCCTTCTTCCTCGTAGAGTAACATTTCAAGCTTTTGTCTGCACTTCACTAGCTTTTTAAAATCTCACTTTCTAGTGAGGATTCCACTTAGGATAGATTTTCCAGGCATGTTACTGGATACCAAAACATAGGAGTTAATATTTGCATCCTCATTCAGGATGTGGGACAAAGGTACACAACCAGGCTGGAAAAGAGGACAAATCACTCCATCAACATTGCTCGAGTTTTCTTCCAGAATACTCCTTCCCTACCAGATATTGGCAAGTATAAAGGATGAAAAACAAACTGATGAGAACAAATAAGTGGTTGTCTCTCAGCCAAAACCTCTCTACATGAAGGAAATGGCATGGAGAACAGACATGCCACTGAAGGGAAATGGGAGCATGTCATACTCTAGCTGTCCTCCCATGTACCATCTTGCCCTGTTGCTCAGGGTGTGAATGATCCTGAGCTTGTGACTCCAAACTGATTCAGAAAGGGAAAGCCCAGCAGGAGTAGGCATCATGCCTTGACAGCATTGCAGAGGTGAAACCAAGACTCTGCTCCAGCTAAGGGCCTCCAGGCTATGTGGGACACAGCATCCTGGAGTGTATGAAGCAGGTAAGTCATTGCTAGAAGAGCTTATGTGTTTTTTTGGCACAAATGATGGTGAAATAGTCCTTCTGCAGGAGGCTACTCTCTCCCAAGTCATCATGGACAGGAGTTGCCTGACCCAGGGGATCCATGTACCACTGAGTGCTTTGATGAGAGTCTGACATACGCAGTGCAATTTAAGCGTTAAACTATTCTTTGCACTTGTTTTAAGTATGAGATCAACTTTCCTGAATACTGTCATCCCCAAATAGCACACTGCACTTCCAAAAATGCTTATTAGAACTTTATACAATGGCATTATTATTTCCTTCTCTCTGTTTTAAATATTTCCTCATGCATTCCACCTTCACACTTGCATTTCTCATCACTACACTACATTCATGATTCACAGTCATCCAGTTACCAACTGGTGCACAGAGTTATTTTCAACTTCTCTGTTATTTTCAACTAAGGAACATAGAGTCTGAAGCAGAGGCATTATTAGAGTTAGACATTAGCTGACAATAGTTTGATTTTCTCACATATTTCTCTTACTCCTCAAAGTCATCTGGTAAATGCAGTTTGAAATGTGATGTAATCAGTGTAATTAGGCTTCAATTCTCCAGTTAAATTACCAATGTAAGAATCAATTGTCAATTTTCAGTGCATTTTACAATCAATCTCTACCCTCTAACATATGCATTTTTCAGAGTGCAAGGCTGCTTTTTCAAAGTCAGCTATCTGGAATGTCTGGTTATCACTTTTCTGACAGAAGCCAGCTCTTTTGTATCATTAAGTACAGGCAGTACCTACACCAAAATAATAGTGGAAGGAAATAGATACAGCAGAAAGATGATGTACTGCCATATGGGCTTTTTAAATATGTACAAGCTGCTTTTTGTAATAATTAGTGATTACAGTACATATTTCTTAGTTCATACCCATAGAACAGGTTATGCTGAATTTCTGGGGAGACAGAAGAACCATAACATTAAAAATTACTTTAAACTACTGCATTTGCATTGATACGTAGCTTATTCAAAACCTGAAGATCCAGAAATACCATAAATACATTCAGTCAAAGACGTAGAGAAAGCATCCAGCTCCTGCCACACATTTAGAGAAGTCTTCTACTCTCAATAAAGCATGCAAGAGGAATAGAGGAATTCATCTGTGTGATAAAAAAAGAGTAGTCTTTGTTTTTTTCGTTCATTAACCCGAGACATGAATTGAATCCGAACAAACAGAGGAAGGTATTACTGAAAGCTGCAAAGGAAGACAAATAGCATAATTATGCAAACCCTGCTTGCTCAGCAAAGAGACCTGTATAACCACATATGGAAAAGGTTATTCACAAGTCAAAGCTGCCTGTGAGGAAGAGGATAGAGCCTTCCTCCCGACGACCACCGAAGGGCAGAATAAGACCCCCTAGCAACCCACCACGCAGATGCAGAGTACACTGGAAAGGAATCACGTTAACTGGAAGAGAAAATGTATAAGAACTGGGGTACTGAGGGGGCGGGGGCACGCCGTTGGCGGAGCTGAGACTCCCCGGCCGCCCAGCGCTGTTTTGCTTGGTGCCGCTGATTTGCCCCAAGCCAGGCCAGGAGACACTTCAGAGACAGAGTCAGAGAAGTGGGTATTTGCTTTATTCAGCGCCGGGTGTGTGTGGGATCGCTCCTCCAAACACACACACTGGTACCTTCTACAATACAGTACTTATGGGTTAAATTATGAATATTCATTACATTCATTGAGACAGGTGTGGTTATACAAATTATTTCGTGTAAGCAATTAATATCATTAACATACGGGTCACGCATGCGTTGTGTGTCCTGGTGGTCGCACTGAGGAAGGCTTCTCTTTTTCCTTGGGGGTCTCTGTGATGAAGATCAGCAGTCTTCTTCATAGTGCCCTTTTCACCTTTCTCTCTGGGGCATGCTTAGTCCTTTGAGGAACGATTCAGCAGTTTCTGAGATGATCTTTGTCTCTTCTATCTTGACAAGATCAGAGCGAATCTTACTTCCAAGGTTTTGTAATTAACATTTGCTGTCTGAATTAACATTTGCTGTCTCCTAATAGTTAACTGTGCTTGCATGAGTTAGCCATTGACTACCCTTTACTCACCGCTTGCTTAATGATTCAATAAATTCTGGATTGATTTGTGCCTATATTGGCTCTTGGTCATTTCAATCTATAACAAGTACAGCCTGAGAATAGACATGAAATTCTATGTAATTGCTGGCTTGGGCCAGCTTCCTTTCTGATTAACTTCATCAAAATAACTGATAAGGCCTTAACAAAAACCAATCAACTTCTGCATCATTACTGTTTTAAGTTAACTGCTATGAAGCATAATTCACTTTCAGAGAGGCCACATATCTACCATGCAGAATGTTATAAAACCTCTTACTTGTATGTAAAGGTGCCTTTGTCACCTGAACCAATCTCTGTTCTGTTCCTCTCCCTACAGTAAGCATCTTTGATTTTATCTTAGACTCTAGCTTCTGCAGACAGTGTGTGGGGTATTCTGCCTTTTTTAGATTACCTTGATTTTATGTCTAATTTGTGTTAGAACGGTGCCTCTGGCATTCCCAGAAATAACCAATGCTCTTGCAGTTCCTAAAAGCACTCTCTGCTTCTCAAATTGGCAAGGAATTTGTAGACCTCTTTACATGGTACTAAGTTGCCTTTGGTCTGTACTGCATTCTGGGGAACTATCAGGAGGATCTTTTCAGTCATCATATCCCTCCAGCATAAATTTGAGGAACATTACAAGAGGAGAAATACTGTAGTAATATGTGCTTATTCTATAAGCCAGCACAGAGGATTGTTAGCAAATTGAAATGTATTTCTGGCAGCATTTAACAGTATTACCATCTAACTTTGCAAACAAACATTTCACACATTTATGTAGCCTTTCATTATCTGAAGGTACCTACAAGGAAGAGGGATTCTTTATCAGGATCCTCAGTGACAAGACAAGAAAGAATAAGTTCAAACTGGAAGCAGCGAAATAGATATCTGGAAGAAATCCTTTACTGTGGGGGTGGTGAGGCACTGGAAGAGGTTGCCCAGAGAAGCTGTGGATTCCCCATCCCTGGAAGCATTGAAAGCCAGGACGGGACTTGAACAACCGTCTAGTGGAAGGAGTCCAGGCACAAGGCAGGGGGGTTAGAACGAGATGATCTTTAAGGTCTCTTCCAACCCAAACTATGCTGTGATTTTATGACTGTACCAGCTGTGGGACACTACAAATGGTACACTACAGAGAATCTGTGAAAACATGGGCATTAATTCATTTGGGAATAAGGGGGAAGCAGCCTCACCTTGCCTCCCTTTTCTTCATTTTGCCTCTTTGGTAAACATAAGAAGTTGATTTTGTTTAGTCTTTGGTCACAAGTTAAATGACTCTGGGGAAAAAAATAGACCCAATATATTTAATTCTAATATCTTCCATTTAGCTGCTTACAATGTTTTCCTATACTTCTCGACAAGCAGGTCCCAATTAGAGTCAGACAGGCGTTGCTGCATGGCCTGTTGCCCAAAACAACAGAGCACTGGAAATATGGATTTTCGATTTAAAGGCAGCTTTATTTCCGACAGGACGGCACGGGGGGAGCACCGCGCGCCAAGGCACCGCCCCCGGGGGCCGCGTCACCGACGGTCGGCGCAAGGCGGTCGGTGCGGAGCCGTGCCGGCGGTCCCGCCATGCACTCCCTCACCCAGGAGATCCGGAGCTTCTCCAGGGCCAACCTGCGGAAGCAGCGCACTCGCGTGACGACGCTCACCGGCCGCAGGATCATCGAGACGTGGCGCGGCGCTTGCTTGCACATGGAGGAGGAGGAGGAAGCGGCGCCCGGCGGCGGCTTCGTGCAGGACCTCAGCGCCGACCTCCAGGTCGGCGTGGTAAAGCCCTGGCTGCTGCTGGGTGAGTGGGGCTGGGGCGGCCTGCATGGGGGGGAGGGGGCGGTGCGCCGGCCGGGCAGGGGCTCAGCGCATCAACGGGCACGTTCTCTCTCTCTCCGTAGGGTCGCAGGATGCTGCTCACGACCTGGAGACGATGAGAAAGCATAAGGTAACGTTACAGGGACATAGAAATGCATCTCGGGTAATGCGTGCAGTGAGTTTCTCTGGTAAATTAAAAATTCTAAAGTACTCTCTAGCAAATCTGAGGAAAACTGTATTCCATTTGCATTTTCAAAAGGCTGCTCCATTTGCAGGTGGATGGGTTTCTGTTGGCTTCACGAGAATCTGCTTTCAGAGAATACCAGAATCTTCCAAGGGACTTCTGGAGATTATCTAGTCCAAACCCCCTGCCAAGGCAGGGTCACCCAGAGCAGGTGACACAGGAACGTGTCCAGGTGGGTTTGGAATGTCTCCAGACAGGGAGACTCCATGGCCTTCCTGGTCACTTGTTCCTGTGCTCAGCCACCCTCAATCTAACTTCCTCATATTGATGTGAAACTTATGTTTTAGTTCATGGCCACTACTCCTCATCCTGTTGCTCGGTACCACTGTAAAGAGTCTTGCTTCCCTGCGAGAGTGATGATTGTTTAGAGCTGTTAAATGGAAAAGATTCCTATGCTGCTATATGTATTTCCACTTCATACACTAAGCAGCACAATTCCCCCTTGCCTTACAGGGATTGATGAAACTAAGCAGCTTCTCTAAGTCTGTCCCTAACTTTTGTCTTTTCTCTATTGCAGTAATGGGGTGATAAGGCCTTTGGGCAGTGGTGCTTCTGCAGGACAGGGTGTGCACCAGGCTGGCATCTAGTGCCACCTAAATGTCACTTTACTGTAACTTAAAATAACCCACAACATGGCTGTAGCCTGGACAGAGCAGAGATGGCAGGAGGCCAGAGGTGGTGTTTCCTGCCAAGAACAGTTTACTCTGTTATCTTTCTGCTTCAGCAAGTGGTTCTGGTAACCAACCAGAAGGAACATTAAATTGATGGGTTAGAGCAGGCTTGAAATTTGGGGGATTGTTGGGTGGTGTGTGCTCTCATTCCTATTGCTTTCTCTTTTGTTTTCCAACCCTGTTCTGACAACTCCCTTTTCTGTTGAAAATGCACTTTTTAGTGTGTGTTTGAGCAATGATCTTTTCCTCTCAGAAAAACCCAGAGATTTATTACAGTATGTTCTAGCACACTTTGAAACTTTGCTTGGAGAAAAGCATACCACAGACAGCATAGGTATGTAAAACTGAACCTTGCGTCTGTGTTAAGTAAAGTCTCTAAATGCTTGAAGATTAATTCACCTTTGTTACTGCTCATTTTGTTTGCTGTCTTCAGAAAATACCTTTTTTTTTTTTTTTTTTTTTTTTTTTTGACTTAGGTCACTCACGTTCTAAATGTGGCATATGGAGTCCAAAATGCCTTCGGGAATGACTTTATATACAAGACCATTTCCATTCTGGACCTCCCAGAAACTGATATTACCTCCTATTTCCCTGAATGTTTTGAATTTATTGAGAAAGCCAAGATCCAGGTATGGTCTATCAATAATTAATGTTAGTAGTTATCCTGTTTAGATTATTTATTACACTATTCAAGAACTGAAGCAGCTTCTTTTGCTAAAAGAAAGTATGGTACCTAATGAATAGTTTTGCCATTGTCTTTTTAAATTTTAAATAGAAAATCCAGGTAAATTCTAAGCATTTGTAGAGGCATGGCACTGCTGTTAATCTTCATTCCCTCCAGCACTGCTTTTTCAGGATGACTGTCTTGAGTTTTAGAGAAATGCTTCTTTAATACAGTTGGACTGGGGCTAAGTTTAGATTAAAAAATTGCATCCTAAATCCAAGTCACTACCCGTGACAGAAGGAAATGGAGAAAATTTTCTTATCCATTGGGGATGTTGTTTTGCATTAAAAACCAGTCTGGATTAGAAGCAAGAAACAGGGCTTTTACAGATCTGTGGGGTTTATCATCAGCTGTTCACCATCCTTGTGCTTTTCATCATTGAATCATTGAATGGTTTGGGTTGGAAGGCACTTTAAAGATTATCTCGCTCCAGCCCCCTGCCATGGGCAGGGACACCTCCCACTAGACCAGGCTGCTTGAAGAAGAGGCTATGACTCCACATACATACCAAGAATATCAGAGAATGTGTTAGTAGTTTTGAAGTCAAAAAGGATTTAACTGCTCACAAAATCCTGAAAGGATGCGACATAGAAAATAGGCTGAAAAACCCTTCTGGGGTTGCTTGGCAGAGTTATCTGTAACCAGGAACATGATCAACTCACAGCTGTTAAATTCAGGTTTACTGCTGAATTTACGACAGCCATTGTTTTGGTCTCCAGACTATAGCTCAACAACCAAACATTATTGCATGTTATTCTACCATATCTATCAGGTTCACTGTTTATGTAGATTGGGATTAAAGATGATCTTGCCCCAGTTTTCTTTGTGTCGCAGTGTTCTTTCCTTCTCTCATTTATAATTTATAAGCTATGTGATAACATATTGTCACTTGATGACTTTTTAAAGGTTTCTAATTACAGTTTCCAGTTCATTTCTAAATGAGAGTTTCCATTCATAACTGCTCAATTTTGCTTTCTGCCTCTGGTGTTTATGTCCCAGTTACTATTTTGTAAGTTAAGGAGTTGTCAGAAAACTTTTACAGCAATATTAGTAGTTTTCCAATAGGAGAAGTGGATGAAAGAGAAAGTAATTGATGGAATAGTTGTTCTCTAGGATCCGTTCAAAATGCACATGATAGTGGTATACAGAGACAGATCTCTGGGTGGTTTGAATTACTTTATTTGCTTTGTCAAAATAGTGTTAAAAGAGCTTATGATAAATTGTGTCACGAAGTGCTCTTCTGTTTAAGTAATCACAGAGATACTACTGTTTCATCTCCTAAAATGGGGGAGGAAGAGATGTTCACTGGTGAGAGAACATGATATATGAGAAATTATTTCTAGAACGTGGTTAACTCAATGAAGGAAGTATGAGAGCGTGTGAATTTGAGGATGCAAGTGAAGCCTGCACTGTTCTGTAAGTCACTGCCAGCTGGGTACTTGTAACAGGATTCACTTTTCTAAGACTGTAATGGCTCAAGTCTCTAGACACCATGGTACAAATTCTGATACTGATCAGAGCTCAACTTTTCTTCTAGGCTCCAAACTGGTAGGCAGGTTTTCCATTACATGTTCAGTGACCCATGTCAGGTCATCATACTATGAGTGAGGGATACTTTTTTACATGTTTAATATCTAATAATAAAACTTCTGAAATCTTGTGTTTCCAAAGAGAAAATCTTTGCTTATTCATGAACAATGCTCCTTATTGCTCCCTCTGTCTTTCCTAAGGAAAAAGCCTCTCTTCTACTGTAAAGTAAAATGGATCCATAAAGATTACATTAGTCTTCAACTTCACCAAAAACTTAATGCTTCTTTTAAATTTCTTTCCTTGATGAGGCTTTTTGCCCACTGTGTATAACCACTGTATAATCACCTTTTCTGTTGGTGGAAGGTGATTTTGCTTCTATATTTGCTTCTAAAATTTTTTAAAAACCACAACTTGTTCTTGAATCTTATGTGGTCCTTGCAAGTCCATAAGCCATTTCTGGGCAGGAAATCTTAGGGTATCAGGATCAGAGCAAGGAGTTCTTGATAAATAGAGATGAATTTCCTATTTGCAATCTGTTTCTCACTTTTATTCTGTACTCATAGCTAATACAAAATTAGTTAAGAATGACATGCCAAATTGGTTTTGTATGAATTGTAAATAATGGGATTTAGCAAGGAAAGATAAATATTCTCAGTATTAAAGGTGATTTAATATTATGGCCAAAATTCATTCATGTTCAATAATTTTCAGGATTCATGAGTATCACTGTATAATTTTTGGCAGTGCAAAACAAACCAGTTATTTGAAAAGACACAGCAAACTTAAATGTGAAAGAGGGAAACAAAGTATGAACTGTACAAAGGAAAAGAAAAATTGCTTCCAATGCATATTATTTACCGATGTTATTTTTGTCTCTGGGTAAAATTCCCATGAAGTAATTTGTGCCTGTTAAGGGCAGACAGAACAGGTTGTTTATAACTAGAATAGTTTTGTTTAGCCTGAAGTATCTGAGCACATCATGTCATGTTTCAGTATCTTCATTCAGAATATGGAGGTGCTGGGGGTTTGGTAGTTTCTTTTTGTGTCAAAGGGGCATTTGGTAGACTCAGTTTGGACTGAGCCCTTTCCAGATCATAGTCTGGCATACAAACATGACAACATCACAAAGCCTGGGCCTTGCAAATATTGCTTAAGACATGCTAGATTGTCTAATTGTCTTTCCGTTAATTTGGGTGTGTTATTTCTTAACAAAACTTGCAGTGCCTAAAAAGAGCCATTCAGGTGTCTCAAAGGTTGTGTGGGAAATGTTTAAGTAGGATAAAAACCATTAATTTTATATATAATTTGGGATAAGCCTGAATTCAACCCCCAGAAGAAGCATTTGTGAATTTATGGGAGGTTGAGTAGTTTTGGATTTTGCACCCTTGTTCCCAGTTAAGGATCGTTAGTTGTACCAGGTATACCAGCTGCTGCAGTTGTACCAGTTGTGTGATGGGAAGGGAGAGATCTGTTGCAAATCACACAGTATCTTTTCTAATTTTTCTGTTCTTGTGCATGATCCCTGTTAACCCAAAATTTTCACTGCAGAGCACACAACAGACATGCAACTGGTACTACAAGATGTTCTAAAATCTGCCTCTGTGCCTAGCTGTTTGCTCCCTTGCTATGTTTTTAACCTTAAACAAGATACTGTCAAGTTCCTTTCCATATTGCAAATAAAATCTATTTCAAAATTGCCACCCAATTAGATCAGATACTTTAGTATCCCAGGTGTCTGTGATTTAGTTTTTACTTGAAGGGCCTCAGGAAGAAGGACAGAGGATGTTTTACCACTACGGTATGAATTAGGTTTGAAGAATTTGTTAATAATAAAGGATTTGGGGTAGAAAAATACTTTATTTCACACTTATATCATGCTTATATCTGTATTTGGACTGACTTATATGTGTAAATATTTGCTTTGAGCTCAGCAAGGAGCTTTCAGTAAGTCTTAAAAGAATTATATATAACATTTCTTACACTTGTTATCTACCTAATGAATATCCCAACTTAAATTTGATTTCTTTCTTGGAGGATGGCGTGGTACTGGTTCACTGTAATGCAGGAGTCTCCCGTGCAGCAGCTGTAGTCATTGGTTTTCTAATGAATTCAGAAAGACTGAGCTTTGCCAGAGCCTTTTCCTTGGTGAAAAATGCAAGGCCTGCGACTTGTCCAAATCCTGGCTTTATGGAGCAGCTTCACAAGTACCAAGAACAGATTATAACAGCAAATGGAAGCCTAAACAATCATGACTGATCCAAAGGGAGAAGTGAAGTAATCTGTTTTGACTATACAGGAACAGATGTTTGATGTACTTTAATCTGTCATTTTGAAATCCTCTTTCACATGTGCATTTTCAAGTCTTTATGTACCCTTCTTTCACTCTCTTTTTTCCAGCATATCAAAAAGCCAAATGGTGTACTGACTTCAGAGAAGTTTTGCCTGAAACCAGGGCACTAATAAAAAGATAAAGCTCTGTTTTCCTTGAAATAGTAGAAAACAATAGAATTATGGTTTGCTTACTGAACCATCAGAAAATGCAGGCAATAGAGGAAGGAAATAAAATAACTGAGATAAGTTGCTTTCTTTCCAAATCTGTGCATTCCTAGTTGGTTGTAAAATCTACATAATAAAATGTTCATATAATAAAGTACCTTGGTATTTGATTTTAAAATGATATTGCAACTATAGATGATATTATTGAATTTTGTGGGCTAGCCAGCCATTATTTTTTTTCATTAAAATGATGGTCTTTTGAGGATGCCCCAAATGCATAGGATGCTTTAATGCTTTGTGTATTTCTACTGTTTCTCATCTAGTAGTGATGATTTTCTCATAGTAGTGATTTGAAGTGCACTATCATGATGATTCCAGTCTTGGAACTCACAGGTTTGGGGGTTTTTTAATATCATTTCAATAGCGATAAAAAAAATGTTGATAATGATCTGTCTCTGTTCATGCTACTGTCTTTTCTTCACATTTGGTCCTCATGCTATCCCCTCACTCCATTCCACATCATATGTAAAGAACATACATCATAGGGTATGTAATTTTGACCCTCCTGAGAGACCCCAGGCTGAAATTACTGTCTTAATATGTCATGCTTAAAAAAAAAAAATCTGTACAAGATTTTAATCATATTTTGCGGCCTTCATGCCAGCTCTTAATGTTTTGATATATTAATATGCAACAAAATAAAGAGAATACTGTGTTTGGATAAATTGTCTGCTAAAGTGGTTTTAAAGGTTTGTTTTCAAGGTTGGTGTTCTTTCCTGGTACCAGTAGTTTGAACTGTAGCATATCATTGTGTTTGAACCACAACCTCTCTTGTTCTCAATATGAATTGCTCATGCTCAAGAACATGTAGTGCCAGGACAAGGGGGAATGGTTTCAAAGACAGTAGGTTTAGATTAGATTGTTTACCGTGAGGGTGCTGGGGCCCTGGCACAGGTTGCCCAGAAGAGCTGTGGCTGCCCCCTCCCTGGAAGTGTCCAAGGCCAGAATGGACGGGGCTCAGAGCGACCTGGGATAGTGGAAGGTGTCCCTGCCCGTGGCAGGGGGTGGAACTGATGAGCTTTAAGATCCTCTCCAAGCCAACCCATTCCATGATTCTATGCTAAACGTTAATGCGAGGTTTAGGCAACCCCACTGTATCTGATCGCTGGTCGTGGTCATCGTTCCCCCGTGTCCGTGCGGGTACAGATTACTGCGTTGTCCCGGCGGACGCGGGTGGCTGTGGTGCTGGCAGCCTTGGCAATGACTGACAGCCGTTTCCCTGGGGAGGCAATGTAGAGAAGCTGCTCTGAGTTCTCAGCCTGTGGAAGCAACCCAGGACAATCCCCGTAACGGTAACTGCGGTTCCTTCAGCACCGTTCAAGACTTGGCGCTCCGCGGGGGAGACCACTTGCCGGGGAGCTGTGAGGCAACGGCCCGGGCCGGCCCCATGCACAGCCCCGAAGGCCTCACCCCCGTGACGAGGTTCCGCCCGCCCTGCTTCATCACAACGTGACAGGGGGCGGGTCGGAAGTGACGGCGGCAGGAAGCTCTGGCTCGTTTGAAAGCACCCGGCGGAGGCGGTGCTGTCGCCTTTTTCCCGCCATCCGGGCCGATATGGCCGCCTTCACCATGGAGCTGCCGCCCGCAGGTGAGCTGGGCCCACGGGCTCCCCCCCACTCACGCCGTGCGTGCTTAGGCGTTGCCAGGCGCCGCTTCAGAGGGCTCCGCTGCCTGGCCGGGGTGCCCGGCGGGTCTCCCGGCGCTGCCTGCGTTCCTGTGAGGGGAGTGGGGCCGGGGCCGACCCCCTGCTCTAGGCAGGGGAGTGTGGATGCAGCTGAGCTGGAGTGGACTGTGGGAGATGGCGCCAGGAAGGGCCGTTTCGCGCTGGGGTGAAGAGAAAGGGGAGCGGGGGTTAAATCGATCGTCCGCCACTTGTAGTTGCGAAAAACGCAAGGTGATAAACTCGGCTTACCTGTAAAATGAATGATTAAGCCGCCTTTAATCTCATCAATACATGTAAATATCTCAAAGGCGGGCGATGCCACGCTCTTTTCGGTGGTGCCCAGCGACAGGGCGAGGAGCAATGCCCATAAAGCATAACACAAAGAGCTCTATCTCAGCATGAGGAAGAACTTACTTACCCTGTAGGTGGCCGAGCAGGGTGGAACAGGCTGGTCATGGTGGTTGTGGATTCTCCCTTTCTGTGCACATTGCAAATTCACTTAGAGACGTTTCTGTGTCACCTGCTCTTGGCAGGGGGTTTGGACTAGATGTTCCCCAGAGGTCCCTTCCAACCCTAGCTATTCTAGGATTCTGTGATCTTAATCACTTATCGTATCTTGTGCTACATTTCTTTAATAGAACTCACAATGGGAAAAGTTGTCTTTTTCATCTTTTAAAATTTTGTTTTCAGGAGCTGAACCAATGACTCTTGGCTCCCCAACCTCTCCAAAACAAGGAACTAGTGCTCAATTTCTCCCTGGGTTTTTGATGGGTGACTTACCTGCACCGGTGACTCCGCAGCCACGTGCTTTATTTGGCCCTTCAGTTGGTGTAATGGAAACAAGGTCTCCACTACTTGCAGGTTAGAATTTGTAAAATGCTGAAAAATTGTCCTGAAAGCAAAAAAATTGGTTTGTCTCATTGTTCTGCATGACTGTTGCAGACTTGAATTCTTAGAGTTTTATATCTTTCTATAAGCAAACTCCACTGATTGAATAAGTGGTGAACTCAGTGTATTAGATTATAATAAATGTTTTAAATGTGCCAGTTTTGGTATCAGGAAAATTTGTTTTACAGGGAAGGTAACAGGAACCTCTCCTAATACAAAATCAATTTATATGACTCTTTACAGAAGTCAGTTACACATATATCGATGTGTTTTCTTTGTTTAAAACAGAGATATCTGCTGGCAAACTAAATGCAGCTTGTGCAAGCTGCTAATTTCTTTGCAGAAATTTTTCTATTTCTTTGAATTCTGAAAGGCCATTTACAGGTGGTCAAACTTAAAAAAAACTTGGTGGAGAAAAACTAAAAACATACTTCTTAATTAGTATTTATTGGTTGTAGGTACAGTCTTGATGTCTGCTGTCATTGGACTGGAGTAGTTACTTTTCCTAGCTGTAGATGCTCATTTCTCTTCAACCACCTAATTCATCAGACTAGGAGAAGTTCTTTATCCATGTTAGTATTGTATGTCTGTTTTCTTCTCTGGGAAGAAGCAGTGAGTAGTTGACATGTCATGGATGATCTTAGCTTTTGTACTAAATCAGTTGGCATAATTTAATATCTGATGGTGCTAATTTACTAGTCACTTTGAAGGAGAAATTGAAGATTAAAGTACTGCAAAAATTTATCTTCTTTGATTGTCAGGCAGGATTGGACTCGATCTTCTTTCTAGGTCCCTACCAGCTTAAAATGTTCCATAAGCAGAGGTTTGTTGGTCTGTTTCTTGCTCTTATCTGCCTGCCCTTATCCATCTGGGGGGCAAACCTCTTATGAAATTATTTATGAAATTCAAAATAATCACGTGAATTTCACCTAATTGTTTTTTAAAGGGTTTATTACAGCCTCAATAATCACGTGAATTTCACCTAATTGTTTTTTAAAGGGTTTATTACAGCCTCAGAGTATCAATTTTAGGAAAAGGAGAGCCAGTAAGATACTAACACAGATTTCCCAAAGAGAATGATCAAGTACATAAACTGAAAACCTTGATGGGAGAGTGCTTTACATAATGCACATTATTCCATGTAACAGTGGCAGTTCTTGTTAAACAGATGTGTTACACAGATCAGAGTGGAGTCTTGAAGCAAAGAATTTAGGATTTAAGAGTAATTTGGAAAAGCTTGGTTTCCCAAATGTTTTGCAAGTGTAAACTTGATGCAAACTTCTTTTTTATTCCCTGGGGTAAATCCACAGGAAGTATTAAGATATGTGAAGTTCTTTCAGGGAGTTTAATTCTCTGTTATACTGGAAGTCCCAAAGTTTACAAAATGGGAGGGCAGCTGATTTAGCTTTATCCTGGCTATATGCACGCTAGTCCCTGCTCTCAAGAGCTTACATTTCTATTTATTATGAAATTAAATGGGAAGCCAAGGAATTTGGACAGTGGGAATGTGACAGCAATGTGCAATGTCTCTCTGCATTTTGCTGTCGTCCTTTAACATGTAGGATATCTCAAGTCTTAAAAATCTTGTTTTTCTGTCTCAACTATAGGCAAGTTAGTCTCTGAAGCAATTAAAATAGACTTCTAGCCTGGCTTAAAATTGAAAGGTACAACCATGCCCAGAACTTCAGAAAAAGAACCTGTAAACAGTGAATAGAATGGGTTAATAGGAGGTCTGAAAGTTCTAAATGGTACCTTCCATAGGATGCCGTTTGAGACATATGTGATGCTCCTACCTAGAACATTCAAACCTGAACAGATGGCTTTGCAAACCTCCAGTGAAAAAATCAACAGTCTCAACAACAATCAACATGAGAGCATGGTTGAATTTATTATTGAAGAACAAGTAGCACCAAAGCAAAATTAAAAGTTTTCTCATGCTCTTTTGTTCCTTTGAATTGCAGGAGGATCTCCCCCACAACCAGTAGTTCCTACGCCTAAAGATAAAGGTGGTGCTCCACCAGTTAGAAGCATGTATGATGAGTTATCTAGTCCTGGGCTTGGATCAACACCTCTATCCTCAAAAAGACCAGTAAGTGTCTTAAATACTGCCCTGTTCTTAGCAGAAGATGTGAGGCAGCTTACTGCATCAGTGAATTCTCAGACTTAGTTGTATAAACTGCTGTAGCAAAATGGTGACTTTTCAGATCATGCTGTTGCTTAGTCTGGGTTGTTCAGTGTACCTGTTCCTGTGTACACTAAACAAGAGCTGTGGTCATGAAGTAAATTCCTGTTGTTGCTGATTTTCAATACAGTAGGAAAAATGCAAGTCATGCCTCAGTTATGCTTTGTACATACAAATTCAGCCTTGTTGCAGCTTTACACATTCTTTTAAGTTTATTGAGCTGCTGATTGCCAGAATGACCCTTTCACAACCTGAAAGGAGGTTGTAGCAGGGTGGAGGCTGGTCTCTTCTCCCAGGTAACAAGTAATAGGACAAGAGAAAATGGCTTCAGGTTGCACCAGAAGATGTTTAGATTGGATATCAGGAAAAATTTCTTCACTTAAAGGGTGGTCAGGCATTGGAACAAGCCACCCCGGGAAGTGTTAGAATTGCCATCCTCGGAAGTGTTCAAAAATGTGTGGATGTGGTACTCGGGGACATGGTTTAGCGGTCAAGATAGCAATGTTAAGTTAATGGCTGGACTCGATTTTAGAGATCTTTTCCAACCTTAACAATTCTGTTTTTCTGTGATTATATTTTAGAAGGCAATAGAGGCACTTATTGAAACAGAAGGATATTTTTTTTCCAAGTAAAATATCTAATCAAAATTTCAGTAGACAGTTGGGGTTAATTTTGAAAGAGGAACACTCAAATTCCTACAAGGTAAATTTTATAATAAGCTCTGCTGCTTAACTGGCTAATCAAGCATTACTAGGTCCTTTTTCATTGAATGCTTTTGATGCAAGGAGAACACTTTTCACTAAATGAGCAGTCTTTCTATTGAGTGCTGCCTTCTGAAAAGTTTATGCTGAAAGCTGAGGTTCTCTGGGAAGGACAGAATCCAATATTGTCTTAAAGGACTGGATATTAAGTTTCAAAAAATGTTGAGCAGCTATCAGAACACATCTTCCTAGGTCTACAGGTACTTCAGGTTGTTTGATTTTGTATCTAAGAAACGCCATGATTCAGGCTAAAAATAGACTAAAATTGTTTTGGGTGTTGAAATCCTATGTTAAAAAGAAAACAACTGCCACCATCTAAAACTCAAAGTATACTTTCCTTCTATGCACTAAATAGTTGAGCAGGAAAGTAAGTCTAGTAGTAGTCTCCCTACAAGTGGAGCTTATGTTTCCGTGATTTCTGGACCCTTTAGGCAGTGAAAATGCTGATAAACTTATCCTACTAATATCCTTCTCATCAGGATGCGCATGAATGTGTGAATTATTAATAGAGCAGCAATAGTGACATGACTATTTTGAGAAGTTAAATTAAAAGGTTTCTGAATATTGATACTTAGAGGTGCTTTGTTTCACAAAGCATGTGTCAAATATATTGTCAAATAACTTTTCATTAGTACCTCTTGGTAACACTTAATTAAGCGTACATGCAAATATCTGTTCTCACCCTTAAAAGTTAGGAATAACTTAAGCCAAACAGTTAATATTATTACCTGAATGTTTAAATCACTTGAAAAATGCCTCTCTTGATCTGAGCAGTCTACCTGTAAGAATGATTTGTTACTTTCTGTATCTTAATGCAGGCCAGCTTTACTTTAACACAGAGCCCATCAGTTGGAATTCTGCCATCGACTCCTGGAGCAGGTAGATGTCCTGTCAAAATTTCTAATCTTTTTTTCTTACTGCTTTCTTTAATACAGAAAAATCATCATTGTTCAAGCTACATCAGTTTCTTGCTAATTTATGAAGAGGTTGTGTATTTTTTAGTTTTACAAAAGGTATATGGAAATGAGTAGGAAATAATTATCCGTTCTGAGACTGACTGAGTTTCAATCAACTTTACACATTCCTTGTTCCAAATGTGGTGTTGAACTGAGCACGGAGGTGGTTGTAATTGAATGAAGCAGCTGAGACTGATGGATTGCCTTCTATCTTCACAAGGTTTGATCTCTTGTGTATGAACCAGTATCTTCTTGCTAAGCTTTATTCTGTTGGCCTGTTTCTGTTTGGCAATTGTATTAAGCTGTTGGTGTTTAGAAGTCAAAGAGAACACTAGGTTGCTAGTCATAAAAATTTATTAGTGTGTTTGCAGATGTGAAATTATGACTGACTTTCTTTTTGTGTCTGTGAGTAAATCCCCATCAAATTCCTCCATATACAAGCAAAATGCTTGACATTGAATTTATTCTTTTACTATAAACTGTCTTGCAAAAGAAATTTATTCAACAATTCCAACAATTTCAATTTAACAGCTTCAAGTATGTTCAGTCCTGTAAGTATTGGGCAGCCTAAGAAGACTACTCTATCTCCTGCTCAGCTAGATCCTTTTTATACTCAAGGTGATTCCCTTACTTCAGAAGATCAACTTGATGACACATGGGTAACTGTATTTGGGTAAGTTGATTTTTAAAGTATTAGAAAATCCTGGGTGAAGTCTTTACAGCATACGGAGAAGAAATACTTGGGCATAGATGTTGTCTGGCATTGGTAGGTGCAGTAGGAATGCAGCAATGGTTAAAGCAAGCAAACACACATTTCAGGGAGGCATCTTAGCTTAAGCTACACATTATTTTTTCTAGTTAGAAAGGCACCATTCTGCTGTTGGGGTGTGTGGTAAAGTTCCTAGAAGGTGATATTTCTCAAGTCACTGCTTCTGATGTCATTACAGTGGTCTCTTCTGGATTTCTATAAATGCTTCATAGGGCTGTATCTTAACACCTGAATTCTTAAACTACTCATAATTTTTGGAGTATTTTTTTCTGTCTTTCAGATTTCCTCAAGCATCAGCTTCCTATATTCTTCTACAGTTTGCTCAGTATGGAAACATATTAAAGCATGTGGTATGTCTTAGTTTGACACGTCAGAAAACATTGCAAATTATGCATTTAAAAAACTACATTTCATGATTTTCACTTAATTTCATGCAGATGTCCAACACAGGAAACTGGATGCATATTCGATATCAGTCTAAGCTTCAAGCCCGGAAAGCCTTAAGCAAAGATGGAAGAATTTTTGGCGAATCTATCATGATTGGTGTCAAGCCTTGTATAGATAAAGTAAGTTAATAGTTGTTTTTAGTTAAATATAAGGCACTCTGCTTTTGGTCTTTCTTTTTATTTTTCCTGACCTCTTTAATTTTTTTTTTCTTTTGGAATTGCAAATTGTAGGTAGTTCATCTATATAGATGTAGTCTGTTACACATTTACGCAAGATTTTTCTTAAGTATTTGTCAACATTTCCTGCTGAGAAGGATCATTATGGGCAATCTCTGTGCTTCTTGCAAGTCAAAATGCACAGAATTATATTGCTGTATGAGACAAGGAAGTGAAACCATAATATAAGAGACGAGATAAGTTTCCTGACTGGAATTTCTGGCTTTTAGGACCTGCAGTAGAGACGTAATGGCAGATTAAGACTGTTGCTGCTCCTGATTGTACCTCTCTATTTTTTTATGTGACTATGTGCTTCTGGCTCTTGAATTTATCTTAGTACTTTGGGCTGCAAATTTGTTAGTAAGAAAATCCCAATCCTATTCTCCCACCTGCTCCTAGAAAAACATGTCTCTTGTAAGTAGTAGTTGGGGTAGACATGGCTGTCTTGTAGTCTTAATATTAACATGAGCTGCTAGTGTCTAGGTATTGGCAATGCCCTGACCTTTAATTCTTGCAGTGCTTTGCACTAGGTACTGTACATTAGCTTAAGCAAATAAGTCATTCTTCTATACTGCACAAATTATTTGTTTTGTCTCCTTTAAGGATATGTGATACCAAAGAGTAGTATAAGCTTTCCAATGTAAACCCTTCTGAGAAGGCAGCCCTAGAATTTGAAGCAGTCTGAAACATTTCTTACACTCAAAAAAAGTCAGAAACAAAAGTACTTCCATGTACCTTTTCTCTGTGGGCTTCTGCTGGTGGTCTATCCTTGCCTTTTTATTATTTTGGTGTCCAGTTTGTATCAATGAATGGAATTGCCTGTAAGCTGAAGCTCTAGAAGTAATGATCAAAGAAATATAATTGCCAGGCATCTGATCTTCATTGCTTTTGAATTCTCCTGATGTCTTTTGTGGCTAGTATCCACTTTTATGTACCAATAAATAAACCCATAGTCATTAATTAGTATTTTTGGAGGAAAAAGATTTCAGGAGACTAATCCATTGAAGGTTTGGTTTTGGTAAGACTTTATTGCAACTGAAAACTAGACATTATGGGTTTGATATCAGCACTTAGGCTTCTGATTTAAAAGTATTAGTTAGTTCTATGGGTTCCCCTTGTGCTAAGCAGAGAGTCAGATGCCACCCACAGTGTACACCAATCCTATTGTTTATTTTGGAAAGCACTCTTCTACCAAATGTGCTGCTAAATTTCTGCTGTCTTTAGGCAGGTTGAATGCTACACTCCACTGAGTCTAAAGGCAGCAAATCACATCTCCCATTTACCATCTTATTTCCTCTGGTTTGTTGTGGAACTTCTGGTTCCCATCAAGTCACTTGCTACCTCTTCCATTCTACATGGATTCCTTTCTAAACATAAGCTTAGAAAACAGAGCCTTCTGACTCCTTTTCTAGCACTTGCTAAGGGGACTAAGTGAAACACCTTGGCAAGTTGAATCTGAGGAAAAAGCTGTGAGTTGGTAAAGGCTTGGAGACTGTACTGTATGGATCAGGTTAAATATTTTAGAAATATTTAGAAAGAGGGTGTTAGGCTACTTAGTTCATCTGGGCCTGAAGCAAGTTACTACTTGAAGTTTATTGCAAGTCATACAGGATATTTTTTCTACATTGTTCAAACTTGGTTGACATATAGTACAGACAGTGAACAGATTCCAACCTTCCATTACTTTGCAATGGCATAATTCAACATGTAAATGATTGCAGTGAGTAAAATGCTTGGTGGTCGTGTGTACCTGTATGCTCTGTACTGACATGACTTTTATCTTTTGTGATCCAAATATGTTTTATCAAAAATTTTTAAATAGTAGATAACTTTAGATGATAAATGTTGGAGTACTGCTTTTCAGTATTTGTTTACATTATATTAACCCTCTATTTAAGAGTGTGATGGAAAACTTTGAAAGAAGCTCTACATCCTCAATGTCTTTGATTTTCACTCCACCTACAAAACCTGCTGGCACACCAGTACAGCATGCAAATAATACTACAAGGATTTCTACAATGAGACCTCTTGCAACAGCATATAAGGCTTCCACTAGTGACTATCAGGTATTTTCAGGGAAACAGAAATGTGGTTTTGTGTCGTCTCCCCTTAGCTCTGTGAGGCTGTACAGACATGAATTTCAATGTGACCTTAGCTTTTATCTTTTGCTGTTAGTTCTTTAATGATGTGGTTCAAGTACAAGCTCAGTCTGTTCAGTCTCTAAAATAATAATAAAAAATACTGAATTAATGATTTGTCACTTTTCTAGGGATTAAGGGCTTGTTTTGAAAATATTTCAAACATATTTTTTGTAATACAGTAGTGCTTAGGAAAAGAAGAAATAAATGGTTAGTGTAAGACCTATTAACTATATGTTGACTGATTCTCTGTATTTTCTCTTTTTTTTTTTCCCTGCCTTGTAGGTGGTTTCTGACAGACAAACTCCTAGGAAAGATGAAAGTATTGTATCTAAAGCAATGGAATATGTTTTTGGCTGGTAATATACAAGAGGAAATAACACACTAAGCTGGTCAGGGTTTGAACTATACTACTGGCATTTGTAGTTAGTTGTATAACTACTGGTGGCAGTATTTTATCTTACTTAGCACCTCTTAGCCTTCAGTTAATTCAGAAGACATGTAGCTTGCACTTTAAATGATGATGATGTACACATGGTTTTGCAAACTGAGTAAGTGTAAATAAAAGTGCTTTAGCCCTATTTGTGCTCTGATGGCATGATTGTGAAAAAATACCAGCACTGAATTTTCCTCTGTAATTGCTTTCTGTGAATTACTTCACAATAAGTTGGAAATGCTTAGAAGGGCAGCTAAATTTACTGATGCCTTTAATTTTCTTTCCCCCTTTGGGAAAGGTGATTGGCAGTTTGCAGGAAGAATACTACGTGGAGCTGTCTACCAGGGATAGCGCCTGTTAGTAGTAGTTGTGAATTATTTAAAATTAGGATTCATCGCTGTTTTACAATTATCTCTGGCATACTATTCTAAATGTCATAGTAACCTTTTAACTCTCTGTTTTATTAATAAAGTTAAGTTTCTTTTCTTAGGTAGTTTTTTAAACAAGTATGAGTTCTGTTAGGAAAAACTAATAGCCAGTATTCTTAACTATTAAACATGTTGTTGCCTTATGTTTATTTGTCATCAGCAGAGCAGGTGCTGCTGGTTTTTACCAAAGTAGTACCAAGCAGTATTCAAACAATATGGATATTGTATACCATTGTGCACTTACCTGTAGCTTTCTCAACTATAAAATTTTTATTTGAAATAGCTGAAGTGAAAAATGCAGTATGTCAATGACCAGAGCTTCTTTCAAACGTTTCAAGATATGTTTAAGAAAATTTCACTAGGGTATTGGCTGAATGGCAATTGATTTTCATATTTTTTTTTTTTAAAATGGAATTTTCCCCCTTTGAAGTTTTGGAGGTGAGCCTCTCAAGTAATCATGGGCTCTTTCATCTGGAAAGAGAACACATTTTTTCTGTAATACTTGGGAAACTACAGGCCACTGTTCTTTTTTGTGATTTTGTGTTTGTGTGAGTGTCGGTGAACATCAGTCTTTTATTCTGGGTTGAGAGCATGTTGGCCAGGTGACTTTCCAGTAATATCCATTTCCATGCCTTCCTTCATGCTGCAGAGTAATTTTGCACTTGAATGAAATTAGATTGAAAAATTAGACCAGAAGCATGCCTAATGTTCCTCAAGTGCTAATGACACAGTCCTGAGTAAAATCCCCAAAACACTTAGTGAGAAGTCATGTTCCTACCTCAGATTCAGAGATTTTGAGATCCCTTTTACTAATTTGCTGGCTTATGCTTTCAGAGTATTGGTTACTACTTTGGTTGCTACAGCTTGGTTGTCTGCTTTTTGATCAAAGGGAGCCGCTCAAACTTAGTATCTGAACGTGTTTTCATAAAATACATCTGGCTTTTTATTGACAAAAAATATTTGTCATGCAAGTGGCTTCAAAAGCAAAAGGTAGTTCAACTAAATTCTTTTGCTAGTTGCTTTGTAGAATACACTTTTGTCTTGCTTCATAGTTGTAGTGATGTGTACTGGATTTGTTATTCTGAAGTGATACAGAACAAGATGGAACTTGGACCAAGTAGCTGTGAAGCTAAATATATAACAAAGAAGTTGGAGCCAAAGCCAGTAATTTGGCTGATCTGTTTTACCAAGAAGTACTAGACATAAAACTGTACTATTAGTTTTCTCTGTTTTCTTTCTTCTAGCTTTAGCAATGACTCTACTAATTGGTCATTACAGCTTCGTCTAGAGTAAAAGCACTTGGGATGTTGTTTGCTTTGCTGTGGAGTAAATAGGAGAAGAAAATTCAGAACATGTAAATCTGTGTACTTCTGAACAGTATCATTAAGAAATTGTCATCATGTGGCTTTTGCTGGTGAAGACTGCTGGTAAGACTTAATGTTCTGTCATGGTGTTGAGCGCTACTTAAATGCTGGTATCGATGATTTGGGCTTAACAAGTCTGAGAACATGACAGTCCCACACTGCACAAACCACTATGCAGCTTTGTTTCAACAAACCTGATTATGGTGACTCCTCAAGCTTAGAGGCATCAGCATCATCCATCCCATCATGTCTCTGACTTTCTAATACCGGAGCCTCATATCTGTTATGTAAGGGAAGTTAGGGAAGGCAGGTTTAAAGGGTTCTCAGTATACTCATTGCTAAAAGTATTGCTATCAGTAATCCTAATAGCAAGAAGCTTGGGCAACAGTCTGAGAAAAAAAATTTCCTGATTGCTGACTCAACTGCCAGGTGGTATGGGGAATACTTTTATGCCCATTCAGTCCATGGGCTATTTAGCTGGCTGTATTACCTCCCTGTGCCCCCCAGTATATACCAAGTGACACCCACACCTTCAGAAGCACTGAGGCAGAGGCAATAACCACTTTGCATGCTCCTGATGCTGTGGACCTCATCAATCAACAACCATCTTTGATGCTCATCAGCTTCATTTTTACATAGAAACTTTTCAGCAACAAATTACCTGAAATGAAAAAATTGCTGTGGGAGGGGTCACAAGGGTTCAATCCTCCTTTTGTGGGCTTTCAAATCAAAGCTTTGTCTGAATTCCTGCTACCCAACATTATCTAATGAGACTGCTTCCTGCTGCCTGGCAGCGTCTTTGTAGGCGGCCCTGTGCAGAAATGTGTGAAAACAACTTAATGAAGGCACAAAGGTGGTACCAGTGGTTGCTCTGACTTACCAGTTGTTTCCCCAGCATCGGGGCCAGCAGGCTGAAAATAAAATCAAAGAATTACAGATGATCTTGTGTTGGAAGAGACCTTACAGACCATCTTGTTTCAATCTCCCTGCCATGGGCAGGGATACCTTCCAGAAGACTATAGAGTGTTTAAGCCCTGTCTAACCTGGCCTTGAACACTGCCAGGGGTGGGGAAATAGAGGCCCATGGGTGATTCCATGGCCTCACTGGTATGAAGCAGGGCACACCAGCTTTTACAATCTTGCAGCAATGTTACTGCAAGGTGTCCAGATCTATGTAATCCTTTCCCAGCTGTGAAAAACTCCAGATAATGGAGACTGCAATACTGGAATACCCCCAGCTCAGGCCAGAGTGTACCACTGCTGTAACTCCTGCCTCCTCTCAGGCAGCAGGCAAACCCTCACTTCCAGGCTGAGATGCTAGGGCTCCCTTTCTTCAGGAGACATGTGAAATGAGGAACTCCCTCCTATTTTACAGCTTTGGCAGCTCCTGGCCCCACGTGCAAGTTCATGGGGGTGGCCTCAGCTGGGCTGGGCACCCTTGGAGTTGCCAGAGCCATGGAACCAGACCTCACCTCAACTTCTTCCAGGACCTGAAACACCCCATACACCAGGGATGCGGGTGTTTCAGGTCCTGGAGGAAGTTGGCCCATCTGCAAGTCCCAGAGCAGCAAGCACAATCTGGGCAGGGGCATGAGACAGCCCTCCTACCTCCCCTGGGTGATGCCCCATCATGCCCACGGACTCCCAAAAGCACCACATCCTGCTCCCCAGCCACAAACATGAGCACCAGTATCCAAGGGCCCCACCAGCTTGGGACACAGCTTCAGTAGCTTGCATGAAGACCCAGTAGTGCTTATGGTGAAAGCAGCCTGCTGGCACAAAGCAAAGCCCTCCTCTGGGATGGCCCTAGCTATGGGCACTCACCAGCAGAGTTCATTTCACCTCCCTGGCTTCAAGGAATACTCAAAGGTGCTGCAGTCATCTGTAGCCTCGATGGCACTGCTGACCTCAGTGATCCTCTGCAACAAGGAGCACTTGAGCTGCAGCTCCTGAGGTCAAACAGCAAAGCACCTCCTGAACTCTTGGGAGGGGTGAGCATTGCCAGGAGCAGCCTATGGTGAGGATGGAGTGGGGGTGGGAAGGGCTTTGATCTGGACATTGAGGACAAACTCTGTGGGCTCAATAACAGGCATGCCTGCACCTGTGTCCCATACTTCACAGGATGTTGCCCAGGATTTCTTAATCCACACAGATAAGCAGCTGCTCCTTGGGGCCATACAGCATGGTGCTACAGTAGGTGCACAAGAGCAGTACAGGTGTCCTGGGACTTTCTCCATATGCTGCTGCTTTACTTGTGCTGACAGATATGGCAAGACATCAACCCCAGGACCCTGTGGACTCCTGCAGTAGGTTGCTGCCCTATACCTTCAACACCTCGGTTCCCTGCACACTTCCCAGCAGCTGCCCAAGAGCTGTGGGCCCTGGGGTGAGGATCTGTTCCGTTCTTGCAGCAGACGCTGCTTTCTGTTTTACCACTGTTTTGTTGCCAGATAAAAAATTACTTGCACCTGGAGAGTTAATACAATGCTCATTCTTTAAAACTCATTGCGCTGTGGACCTTCACAATGCTTATTCTGTAGCAAAAAGAACTGGAAAGCAACCAGCCCAGTTGTGTCAACTTTTACCAGTTCACCAGGCAGTCAGGTATGACTTTTTGGTCAGGGACCACCAAAGAGACCCCCAGGACAGAAGAACACATGTGTAAAGGAGAGGTAAGATATGCTAATAATTTTTGGGAAATTATTATCATAATGTCTTGGGGTGATTTTATGATAATACTGTATTCCCCATAATCTGCTTTATGCCCAGAAATGGGTCCTGCAGCTTTAAGCTGGGTCCAGGAGATGGGGAGAGAGCCGGAGAAATTCTTCAGTGTGGTTTGTGTTCAGACACACACACTCCCCCATGTTGCTCAGCTTTGCCGCAGTAGAGAGTACATTCCTGCTTTTAGCTAGTTTCTTTCCGTTAGCTGAGGCAAGAAGTTTTTTCCCGAACTACAATAGCATGTCTCCAAGTGACTTCTGTGGCTTCTTCTGAGCTGTTCAGTTTAGCTGTAATCTGAGAACCAGATCATCGGAGGCCATGGACTGGGGCGGAGGCCACAGGGATACCACATACCAGCCCAGACCTTGGGAGAAGCCAAGCTACAGAAAGAACTCTAAATCTACCAGCTTTCTCTGCAACGAAGAGGTTTAATGTCTAATGTTATTAATTTTTTCCTTGTGCCTTGCAGGCACTCTGCTTGTTAAATAAAGTTTTTTTTCACTTTCATTCAAGAAATTCCCTTTGTATTGGTAGGGGAGAGAGTGCCGAAACCAATTTTCTTTAGAGGAGATGTTCATTCCAGAGTGTTTCCCTCCTAAACTTGTCTCAAACTGACAGAAAATCTGCCCCAAGGTGGGGCAGGAGAAAGTGAAAAAAAACAGTAATAATTGCATTCTGGTTTTAAACACTTTGTATTGGGGCACAGTGGTCAGTAGTCACCATGCTGTTTGATGTTACAATGTGTCTCTGGTCCCTAGGCATGTTTGCCTATCCCCAGATAGGGGCAATTTTGTCCCTGGCATGTAACTTTACAGAGCAAGGATACGAATCAGGATTGGCGTACTGATGTGTTTGGTAGTAATGGTTTATAGAAGGTTAGCAGAGGTACTGGAAGCTGTTGAAAATGTGTATGCTCTGTTGTTTCTCCCTCCTAGTCTCGGTAGCCTGCTTTGGGGGTTGTCGTGGTTTGACACGGAAGTGGGTTTTTTTGCACAAAAGTCCTTCTAGTTCTGATCAGAACCAATCAATTGTCTGGCTTGATTATTGGCAAGTTTTAAGCCGCTTAGGAGTTTGACACGCCTCTGGGAATCACATTTTAAGATAGACAGAGCCCGGGAAAGCTCTCTGGACTTCTGGCCATCAAAGAGGCAACTTGGGCCCCCGGGCCCTGCGTCCCACAGGGCCGGGCCGGGCCCTGCAGCCGCCCCCTCCTTGGCCCTGCTCTGTCTGGGCCCCCAGCTCTGCCTCATGCAGGTAGAGCTGGGCTGGCAGCAGCCCCCCTTCACCGCCACGGCAGAGCTCAGCTCCGGCTGCCCGTCAGAGATCATGGGACCGAGAGAGAAGTTCCAGCCGCAGCCAGGTGAGATTAACCCTATTAGTGCTGTTAAGATTTCTTCAGAACAGATGGGCCTGAAAATGCTGATCCTCTCCCAGAGAGAAAGGTGAAAGGATATGAAGAGACACCCTAAGGAATAAGTCAGTAAAGACGGAAGGGCTGAAACTCTGAGAGAAAAGAAAGAGGACATGCTTCAAACCTGGAAGCTGAAATTCTGTTGCAAAAACCTGAAGCGATACGCGGAATAAATAATTAGACTCCACAAGTCGATGTAGTTATGAAGTGGGTATGTATGCCAGCGCCTGGCACAAGCGAGATAGTTCTCCAAAAACTTGTGCCCCGAGCCTCAGTTTGACCCACATCTTTATTCACAAAGGTGTTCCATATGCAATACATTACACAACTTTTCCATGCATATTCAACCCCTGGCCCCGCCTGTCCTCGCCTCTCATGCTAAATAGGTCCACGCCCTTCTGGGCATGTGTGGTTTGCTGTGGTGGTCGCGCGGGTGGTCTCTGGTGGTCCCTGAGGCTGAAGATTGTGGTCTTCCTCAGGACCGAACTTTTGACCTTTTCTCCTCTGTGCATGCGCTTTTGGTCCTTTGGTGCCTATCTGAGTAAGTCTGTCAGTCTTGATAAGCTTGGAGACAGAGGAGCCCCTTTATCTGGGTTCTTTGCTTCTCCTGGTCCTCTCTGGCATTGTCCTTTATGCAAGAAGCTTCAGAGATTTGCATTTTCTTATGCCCTTTGTACCATGGCGGAGGTTTCTCAAGTAAAAGGTTAAAATTCAACACATAATTCTACAAGCTAAAATTTAAGTGTTTTAATTTATTTTGTTGATTCAAGTGAACTCCAAAAATCTCTATTTCAAACCCTTTGGGGATGAACTGGACTTTTGGAGTCCCTGCTGTAATTTCACAGAGCATTGGTGGGGGTAGAGCAATAGGGAGCTAAGATGCCTCTGCATTTTTTACCTTTTATTCTTTTTGGCTCCAGAGTGTTTGGACTCAGTTTTACCCTCACCTGGAAGGGTGTGCAGTACACCTGAAGTTGATTCTGCCTAGTGGGTGGGGGGCATGGTCCCACCCTCTGATATGGACTGACACTTAGAATCTTTGGCTGCCTAGTGGGTGGGGGGCATGGTCCTACCCTCTGATGTGGACTGATCCACTGATTGAACCGACCGTACAAAGGAACCAGGAGGGGTCAGTGCGAAGATGACCCCAGTTCCTAGAGATGAAGATTGCTCCTAGAGATGAGTAAAGAAGACCTTGCTTCCGAACGGCTCAGCCTTAAATTGACACCCCATGTTAGCTCAAATTGAAACCCTTGAAAAGCAGCTGTGGAGAAAGCGGTGATTCGAGGTTAAGGATTTTTTCACTGCAAGCAGAAACCTCCCAGGTGCCTGTGTTGCTGTGATGTTGAACCCATAAGAGAGTTGTCTCAAGTGGGAATGTCTCCATAAGGTCAGCAAGAAAGACTCAGAGACTCCTATCTCTTTATGTGAACTGAAAAGATTATAAAGGTGGTAAATGGACTGAAATCTCAAGGGTTGTTTCTACATTATCAGTGTGGAAAAAGTGAGGGGAGGAAAAGTGTTCTAAGGGTTTAGTCTGATTCTAACTTTTGTTTCCTTCTTTAGGTCTGCTAATAAACTTCTTAGAGTCTTTTAAGTTTGTGCCTGCTTTGTTTTCTCCTAATTCTTATGTCACAGAGGTAAAATAAGTAAGTAAGAGATGATCTGAACTAAACCACTACAGGGCTTTATTAGTAATTACACCCAGTCTGGTACAGAAAAAGTAGGGGATGATGTTTCCCAGCCCTTCATCTCTTTCTTCCCCTTGCAATCTGGTATGTCACCTTTTGAGAATGTTCAGTTTCCCCTGAACATTAAAGATACCACCTTCCTGGTGTTTTATCTGGTAGGTTTCCTCTATACAGTCTGCAGCTTGTCTAGAATGAGAGCTGAGATTTCTAGTGGGGCTGACCAGACACTTGCCCCAGGCATGGAAAATTCTGTGGTGTGGGATATGGGAAGACACAGGCCAAACCCTGAAGGAATTCTCTGCCCCAATGGCCCAGAACAAATTCAGAACCCAGCTGTGGTGGGGAAATATCTGAAACAGAAGTGCAATGACCATTCTAATGAGAAGAAACTCATTGCAATATGCTGGGCCCTGGCTAATGCTTATCGCACCCTGCTAGATACTGTAGGGCAGCAGGTACAGACAGAGGGGCAGGAGAATGAATCAGCAGCCACCCCAGTCACTCAAGCTGCAGCTAAACCAGACAGGGAGCCTAAGCCAATAGTAATTGCCCCTATCCAGAAAAGGAAACACAAAACCAAACCCATTCGCCTAGTGAATGGTGGTAGGGAGCTGGGATCCTCACAGCCAGCAGAGGAATCAGAACCAGAAATCACTATCGAGTCTCTGACCATAGACAACCTTCGTGTCCTAAGAAAGGATTACACCTGACCGTCTGATGAATCTGTTATTAAGTTGGTTGGTCCACATCTGGGATGCTGCAGGCGATAATACAATTCTGGATAGTACTGAAGCAAGCGATTTGGGATCTCTGTCATGTGATACAGGTATCAACCAAGGGATGGCAAGGAGGCCCAAAGCTCCCAGTGTCTGGACACAGCTCTTAAGAAGTGTGAAGGAAAGGTACCTGTGCCCAGAAGATCTCCAGGTGCAGCAAACCATGTGGAAGACCATAGAATCCATGCTTGAGAGAACTGGCAGTGATTGAGATGGTTTTCTCAGATGACCAAACAATTAAAAGTCCAGACCTGGTAGAATGTTCACCAGTGATGTGAACATCACAAAACTCATACAACTTGGCCCACAAGAATATGCCTCTGCTTTAGCAATGATGAAGTGGAATGAGGGGGATGAGACTGTGATTGCTATAGTGAGAAAGCTCTGGGCATACATATGCAGATACCGTGCATGGCCCAACACATGCAAGAATCGTAGCTGTGGAAACAAGTCTGTCAGAGCACATGCAGAAAATGGAAGATAGGAATGAGAAGGCTCACCAGAAACTCAGGAAGGAGTTTAAATAGGACCTTCAAATCTCATTGGTGCAGACCAAAGGCCCTGTTACCAGAAGCAGATGTCCCTCAGCTAGGGAGAGAGGGTACACCCCATGAGTTGATCTGTGGCTCTTCCTGTGTGACCGTGGGGAAAACATGAAGAGGTGGGATGGAAAACCCGCTTGAGTCCTGGCAGCACAGGTGTGTGAATTGAAGGAGGGCAAGACTCAGAGAGGAAGTTCCACCAGAAGGGAAGTAGCTCCAGTTGACCATAGCCAAGCTGCCAGGCATAATGGAAGGGAAGATTATATGTCCAATCCTCTTGACAGAACCTCTAGAATGTATGCCCAGGGAGGGAATGATAACCAGGACTAGAGGGGCCCTGCCTTTAGCCAGGTAGAGGCCAGGGAAAACCACTTCTTTGGAACTGTGTGGATTCGTTGGCCTGGCACATTAGAACCACAAAAATATGAGGCCTTGGTCGACACTGGTGTGCAGTGCACGCTAATCTTGTAACATGTGGGGGTAGAACCTGTTTCTATTGCTAGTGTGACAGGGGGATCGCAGGATTTCACAATGGTGGAAGCTGAGGTGTGCCTGTCTGGAAATGAGTGGAGGAAACCCCATTGTGACTGCCCCAAAGGCTCCATGCATTCTGGGCATAGACTTCCTCTGGAGCAGGTATTTCAAAGACCCAAAGGGTGGCCATTTGAGATATCTTCCATGGAGACAGAGGGCATTAAGCAATTGAACACCTTGCCTGGATTATCAGAGAACCCATCTGCAGTAGGCCACCTGAAGGGGGAAGAGCAATGAGTATTAATTGCCACCTCAACAGTGCACCGCTGGCAGTAGCAGACAAATCAAGATGCTGTGATTCCCATCCACAAGATGATCCGTGAGCTGGAGAGCCAAGGGGTGGTCAGCAAGACCCACTCACCCTTCAACAGCCCCATCTGGCCTGTGCGCAAGTCTGACGGGGAATGGAGACTGACCGTGGACTATCGTGCATTGAAGTGACTCCACCACTGAGCGCTGCTGTGCCGGACATGTTGGAGCTCCAGTACGAGCTGGAGTCCAAAGCAGCAAAGTGGTACGCCACCATTGACATCGCCAATGCATTTTTCTCCATTCCTTTGGCAGCAGAGTGCAGGCCTCAGTTTGCCTTCACCTGGAGGGGCGTGCAGTACACCTGGAACCAACTGCCCCAGGGGTGGAAGCACAGTCCCACCATCTGCCATGGACTGATCCAGGCTGCACTGGAAAAGGGTGAGGCCCCAGAACATCTGCAGTACATTGATGACATCATTGTGGGGGGGAACATGGCATCAGAAGTGTTTGAGAAAGGAGAGAAGATCACCCAGATTCTCCTGGAAGCTAGCTTTGCCATCAAGAACAAAGTCAAAGGACCTGCCTGAGACATCCAGTTCCTGGGAGTAAAGTGGTAAGATGGATGGCGTCAGATTCCCACTAAGGTCATCAATAAGATCACATCAATGTCTCCACCGACCAACAAAAAGGAAACACAAGCTTTCCTAGGCGCCATAGGTTTCTGGAGAATGCACATTCCCGAGTACAGCCAGATCATGAGCCCTCTCTACCTCGTCACCCGCAAGAAGAATGATTTCCACTGGGGCCCAGAACAGCAACAAGCCTTCACCCAGATCAAGCAGGAAATTGCTCATGCAGTAGCCCTTGGCCCAGTCAGGACAGGACCCGAGGTGAAGAATGTGCTCTACTCTGCAGCCAGGAGCCATGGTCTGTCCTAGAGCCTTTGGCAGAAGGTGCCTGGTGAGACTCGGGGTCAACCACTGGGATTCTGGAGCCGAAGCTACAGAGGGTCTGAAGCCAACTACACCCCAATAGAGAAGGAAGTCTTGGCTGCCTCTGAAGGAGTTCAAGCTGCCTTAGAAGCAATTGGCACTGAAGCACAGCTGCTTCTGGCACCCCGACTACCGGTGGTGGGGTGGATGTTCAAGGGAAAGGTTCCCTCTACCCCACCACGTCACTGATTCCACATGGAGCAAGTGGATTGCCCTCATAACACAGCATGCCTGTATTGGAAACCTGAACTGCCCTGGGATTCTGAAAATAATCACAAGTTGGCCTGAAGGTGAGAACTTTGGTCTGACAAAGAGGAGCAAGAACAAGTGACACATGCTGAAGAAGCTCCACTGTACAACCAGCTGCCAGCAGAAGAAACACACTAAGCTCTTTTCCTGTCACATTTTAGGGATGAACCAAAAGTGGAAAGCAGCTGTATGGAGCCCCACTCGACAGGCTGCAGAAGCTTCTGAAGGAGAAGGTGGGTCAAGCCAACTTGCTGAGCTCAAAGCCATTCAGCTGGCCCTGGACATTGCTGAAAGAGAGAAGTGGCCAAAGGTCTACCTTTACACTGATTCATGGATGGTAGCCGGTGCTCTGTCCACCGGGGATGGAAAAGTGAAAAAAGGCTAATTGGCAGCATAGGGGACAACCAGTCTGGGCTGCTAAAAAGTGGAAAGACATCGTGGGCCAGGTAGAAAAGGTACCTGTGAAAGTCTGCCATGTGGATGCCCATGTCCTCAAGAGTAGGGCTAATGAGGAGCACTAAAACAATGAGCAGGTAGATCAGGCTGCAAAGATAGAGGTGTCCCAGACAGACTTGGATTGGCAGCACAAGGGGGAGTTGTTCCTAGCTCGATGGGCCCACGATGCCCCAGGCCATCAGGGCAGTGATGCCACCTATAAGTGGGCACGAGACCGAGGGGTGGATCTAACCATGGACAGCATCTCCCAGGTGATCCATGATTGTGAGACATTTGCTGCCATCAAACAGGCCAAGCGGGTGAAGCCCCTGTGATATGGTGGACAATGGTCCAAATACAAGTATGGGGAGGCCTGGCAGATTGATTACATCACACTGCCTCAGACCCGCCAAGGCAAGCGCTATGTGCTCACCATGGTAGAAGCCACCACTGGATGGCTGGAGACCTACCCTGTGCCTCATGCTACTGCCCATAACACCATCTTAGGTCTGGAAAAGCATGTCCTTTGGAGGCACGGTACCCCCGAGAGAATTGAGTCCAACAACAGGACTCATTTCAGGAACAGCCTTATAAACACCTGGGCTAGAGAACATGGCATTGAGTGGGTGTACCACATCCCTTACCATGCACCAGCTGCTAGGAAAGTGGAGTGGTACAATGGCTTGTTAAAAACCACCTTGAAGGCACTGGCTGGGGGAACTTTCAAAAATTGTGAGCCGCATTTAGCAAAGGCCACCTGGTTGGTTAACACTTGAGGCTTCACTAACTGAGCTGGACCTGCCCAGTCTGAGCCCCTGCATACAGTAGCCAGAGACAAGGTCCCAGTAGTGCATGTCAGAGGTCTGTTAGTGAAGACTAATTCTGCCTCAAGTAAAGACAAAGCCATCCCTTTGCTCAAGGACCAAGTTGCACATGGTGCATAATGCAGAGGGATGGAGAAATGTGGAGGTGCCTACAAAAATACCGAGTCATCTTTCCTTCCAACTCCATCGCTGTCTTATATATTGTTGTAAGGATTGCCCGTGCTACAACAGAGATACACGTTGTATACCGCAGGAAGATTTGATGTTGAGTGAGAACCACATGAAATGTTGGAATGCCTATAAACCACTGCTTGCTGAATATCACTGCCACTATTTGTACATAGCTGTATATATGTATAAATGTGTGTGTTTAGAGTTGGAATATATATTAGTTTGGGTGTTGCGGTGGACCCCCCTGGGCCCCCGCCCCTCTGGGCCAGATCCCTGCCATGTGACTGAGCCAAGTCTATCTTAGGTTCAAGCCGCCCGGGCTCTGATCTGGTTGGTTGTTTGTCCCAGCTCCGCCCCTGGTATCCCCTTTCCCCCTGTCTCTGATAAAGCCAGCAGGGGGGAAAGCCCAGCTCTCTTACCTCGCCGACTGCTGCCCAGGTCGGGTGCTCTGTTCCCCCCCAGGACAGAGGGAGTGAATGACTTGACATCAAGGAGGTATGAGCTGTATTTCTGTTCTCAACTTCTGCTCTGGGGACAGCTGCTATTAACACTGCCTTGGGTGGGGCTGCTCAGTCGAAGGAATATTAGGCTGTTTGTGAATGGTCTAGAATATTCCGAGGCTTAAGAAGCAAGCTTGCCACAGAATTAAGCAGTGGACAGCTGATAACCCCCCACATTTGGGCATTAAGCTAACGATATGGAATGAGGGGTGGAATGTCTTGGGGTGATTTTATGATACTACTGTATTCCCCTATCGTACGCTTATTGCCCAGAAATGGGTCCCATGGCTTTAAGCTGGGTCCAGGAGAGGGGGGAGAGAAGCCACGCAAATTCTTCAGCGTGGTTTGTGTTCAAGGACTCACACACACTCCCCAGTGTTCTCACTGCTGTAGAGCTGAGGGACCACCTTCCTGCTTTTAGCCAGCCTGTTGGCTGAGGCAAGAAATTTTCCCAGGACCGCATACTGAAACCCTCCAGTACGGAGCTAGAGTCCAGAGCAGCAAAGTGGTACGCCACTATTGACATTGCCAATGCATTTTTCTCCATTCCTCTGGCACCAGAGTGCCAGCCTCAGGATGAGTTTAAGTCCTGCCCTTTCTGATGTCAGAAGCATGAGAACACAACACAGCCAGCCCTACCCATTGTGATTTCACAGGCACCAGATTGTATCACATTTAGCCCCTCACCTTGTGATGTCACAGGCAGCAGAGGTTATCGAAGCCAGCCCCACCCCTTGTGATGATCCAGGCAACAGAGCATCACAACCAGTGTTAGCCTTTGTGATGTCAGAAACTCCAGAGCGAAACAGAGCCAGCCCCCACCATTGTGATGTCTAATTCAGAATGGGCCATTACAGCCAGCCCCACCCCTTGTGTAGTAACAGGCACCAGAATGCCTCACAGCCAGCCCTGCCAGCTGCGATGTCACAGGGCCCATAGCACATTGTAGTACTCCTGCCGCTTGTGTTACCACAGGCAGAAGAACACATCACAGCCACCACGGTCTATTGTGATCACACAGAGTAGGTAGCAGAGTGCCTCATGGCCAGCCCTGCACAAAGGGATTTCACCGGCAGAGGGTTGCCTCACAACAAGCCCTACCGCTTGAGATATCACAGGCAATAGAAAGCATCACAATAGACCCACTCCTTGTAATGTCACAGGCATCAGAGTGCCTCACAGCCAGCCCAGCCCCTTGGGATGTCACTGGCACCAGAGCATATCACAGATAACCCCAACACCACTGATGTCATAAGGCACCAGAGGGCATCAAAGCCAGCCACACCCTATGTGATGTCACAGGCACGAGAGTGCATCACATGTGGTGACTGAGAAAGCACAAGTGAGTATTGGATGCAACTCTAACTAGCTTTACTTTCTTGATTAGCTCTTCGATAAGATTACACAGGCGGATCCAACTATGCAGCATTCATATGCAGATCACACATTCATGCCCATCTACACACCAACTGGTCTTCCAAGTCGGTGCATACATATCATTCCTTAATGGTGGCCTTCCAGCCCAGAGACATACGCCATACACTCCCTTTCAAACAGCTCATTCAACTTGTCATGATCTGTACAAAAGATACAATTACAATTAATTTAGTCATTGTTCTTTAATCATCCACTAGATTCATGCTTCCAGTCCAGCTGCTCCCACAATCACAGCCAGTCCCACCCCCTTTGATGTCACAGGCATCAGAAGACATCACAGCCAACCATGCCACTTGTGATGTCACAGGAACCTGAGGGCATCAAAACTAGCTCAGCTCTTTGTGATATCACAGGCACCAGAGCGTATTACAGCTAGACTGACCTCTTGTGATGTCACAGACATAAGACTGGAACTATGGCATACCCACCACCTTGTGTTGTCAAACATATTAAGGGCATCACTACCCCATTTGGCGTGGCATCACAGCCAGTTCTGCCCCTGTGGAGGTCGCAGGAACCAGAGCACATTACAGCTAGCCCTGCCCTTTGTGATGTCCGAGTCACCAGAGTGCACCACAACCTGCCCCTCCCCATCTGATATCACTGGCATCAGAGCGCTTCACATGCCCTCTGGTCCCTTGTGATGTCACATACATCATATTGCTTTTCACCCAGTCCCACCCCTTGTGATATCACAGGCACCAACACACATCACAGACACCTCTGCTTCTTGAGATGCCACGGGCACCAGAGCACATCAGAGCCAGCTCTGTGCCTTGTGATGTTCCAAGAAAGAGTGAATCAGAATCAGAACCAGCCCCATCCATTGTGATGTCACAGGAACATCTTGGGGGCACTTATGCCCCTTCTGATGTCAGAATCAGCAGAGTGTAAAACAGCTAGGGGCACACCTTGTGATGTCACAGGCACCAGAGTGCATTACAGCCAGCACTGCCACTTGTGATGTCACAGGCACCAGGGGGCATCAGGATGAGCCACACCTCTTACAATGTCAGAGGCAGGACAGTGCATGACAGCTGCTTCACCTGGGATTTCATAGGCACCACAGCACATCACAGACCACCCCACCCCATGTGATGTCACAGGCACCACAGCTTATGATATCCAGCCCTGTCCTTATGTCACAGGCAGTACAGGGCATCATGCAAACCCCACCACTTGTAACGTCACGGGCACCAGAGCAGATCACAGGCAGCCTTACCCCATGGGAAGCCATAGGCATGAGAGCTCATCACACTCAGTGCTGCTCCTTGTGATGTCACAGACAGCAGAGAGTCTCACATCCCACCTTGCCCATTGTGATGTCAAAGGCAGGAGTTCCTATTAAAGCTAGCTCTGCCCCTTCTGACATCAAAGGTACCAGATGGCATCACATCTGGATCCTCCCCATGTGAAGTCACAGCCACAATAGGGCATCACAGCCAGCCCTGCCACCTGTGATGTGGCTGTGATGTCACAGGCACCAGAGTGAATCACAGCCAGCCCCATTTTTGTAATTTCAAAGGCAGCAGAGCACATCACAGCCAGCCCTGCTCTTGGTGAGGTCAAAGGCAGTATATTTCTTCACAGCCAGCCCCAGCCATTGCATTGTCACAGGTACCAGAGCTTATCATATCCAATCCTCTTCTGATTTCATAGGCATCAGAGTGCATCACAGCCAGTCCCTCCCTTTGTAATGTCACAGGAGCCAGAGCACACAAGAGCCAGCTCTGCCCCTTGTGATATTCCAGGGAAGAGAGTGCATCAGAACGGGCCCTGCCTATTGTCATATCAGAGCACTAGACTGCAATACAGCCACCTCAGCCTATTGTGATGTCATAGGCACAAGAGCGCTTATCAGGCAGCCATGCCCCTTGTGATATAAGAAGCAGCAGAGTGTATCACAGACAGCCCTGCCCCTTGAGATGTCATAGGCAGCAGATCTCCACAAGAAGTCCCTCCCCTTGGGATTTCACAGGCACCAGAGCAGAGCACCCCTGTCCTTTCTGATTTCCCAGTCACTAGAGTGCATCATGGCCCACCCTGCAACATTGTGATGTCACAGAAACAGAGTGCATAACATCCAATCTGGCCTCTTGTGATGTCATAGGCACCAGAGCATACCACAGCAGTACCCACTCCTTGTGACATCACTGGCATCAGAGTGTGTCACATCCAGTTAGGCCATTCGTGATGTCAAAAGGCATGAGAGCACATGAGGTCCTGCCCCACCCCTTGTGATCTTACAGACAGCAGGTCATATCACAGCCAGTCAGTCCCTTTGTGATGTCACAGTTACAAGAGCACATCTCATCCAGCTCCTCTCCTTGTGATGTCACAGGCAGCAGAACTCATCACAGCCAGTCCATCCCCTTGTGGTATCACAGGCATAAGAGTGCATCATGGCCAGCCCTCCTTCTAGCAATGTCACATGCACCAGAGTTTATCACACCCAGTCCAACACCTTGTGATGCCACAGGAAGCAGAGTGCATAACAACCAGCCTTGCACTTTGTAATGTCACAGGGATCAGAGTTTATCACAGACAGTCCTGCTCCTTTTGATGTCACAGGCAGCAGAGTGCCTCACAGCCAGAACTGCCCCATGTGATATATGAGGCTCTAGAGCACAACACACCCAGCCCCACACCTTGTGATGCCACAGGCACCAGAGTGCATTCTATCTATGCAGCTCCATCCTTTGTAATGTCAAAGGCAGCAGAGAACATCACAGCCAGCCTTGCACCTCGTGATGTCACGGGGACCGTATCACTGCCAGCCCCTCTGCTTGTAATATTAAGAGCATCAGAGCACATCAAACCAGCCCCAACCCTTGTGATATCACAGTCAGTAGAGAGCATCACAATAGCCATGCCCCTTCTTATGTCACAGGCACCAGAATACATCAGACCCAGACCTGCCCCTCTGGATGTCATTGCCATCAGAGCTCATCACAGCCAACCTCATTTTATGTGATGTCATATGCACTGATGGCATCACAGCCAGTCCTGTCCCTAGTAATGTCAAAGGTACCAGAGCACGTCAAAGCCAGTCCTGCCCTTTGTGATGTCAGAAGCACTAGAGTGCAACACAGCCAGCCGCTCTCCTGGACCCATCACAGGCACCAGACCAAGTCAGAGCCAGCCCCACGCCTTCTGATGTCAAAGGCACTGGAACGCGTTGCTGGACTTTTGTAGCTTGTACACTGCTTAGTTTGTTGGTAACCTTGCCTCTGTATGCTTTGGAATACCTCAAGCTGTCTAGAGAGACAGCATAGGCAGTCCCGCAGCTAGGTAGCTCTGCAGTGAGCTAGTGTCAGCTGTTAGCTACTCACCAGGAGCAAAGAGGAGAAATATAGCTCAGACCCCACCTATGTTCCCAGAGTCATGTATTTCCTCTCATCTTGGGAGACAAGTTACATCTTACCAGCAGTGGAGGCAGAACCAAAGAGGGTGGAGCCTCTGCATGAGGTTCCTTTTACCAGTGGGAGGGGAAAGGGGATGCCAGGGGTGGAATTGGGGTAAACAGCCAACCAGATCCTTTCTAGGAAAGTCCGGGCTACTTTGAACTGTACCCACACTTTAAACGAAGGAATATCTCAGAGTCACATGGTAAGGACATTCTAGGGGCTGCTTGGGCAGAAGCCCAGGGGGCAAACTGCAACAATGCATCACATTCATTCCAGCCCCTCTGATGTCACAGCTGTCATAGAGTCCATCACAGTCAGCCCCACCCCCTGTAATGTCACAGGCAGCAGAGTGCATTGCAAACACCCCCGCCCTTTGTGATGCAAAAGGCACAGGTTGCATCCTAGGCAGTCTGCGCCTTGTGATGTCACAGCTACCAGAACTCCTCACAGCAAGCCTGATCCCTCATGATGTTAGAGGCACCAGAGTGCATCACAGCAAGTCCCACTAATGTTGCAGGCAGAAAAGCAAATCACAGCCAGTCCCGCTCATTGTGTAGTCACAAGCATCAGAGTCTATTCCAGCCTGCTCCACCCTTTGAGATGTCAAAGGCAGCACACTACATCACAGCCAGCCTTGTCTTGTAGAGGAAGATAAGATGGAACTGAGCTACAGACTGTGGGATGCGCCTGTAGAACACTATGGCAGCACAGAGAAGCTTGTTTCTGCCTGACCTTCAGGGGAAGAAATGCAATGTGGCAGATGCCCTATGGAGAAGAGCCTGACAGACAAGTGAATAGTGCATGATCACCCCCATATAAGAACACTAAAGTATGTTGCTGATGTGGCAATATGTAATGGGTCGCTTAGTGAAGAATTACCATATAAGGAAATACTGTGTCTCAAAGAAGTGTCTAAAACCAGCTTGTTTCTCGCAATAAGTGTCTTGGTATCCCTGCCAATCTGAGTCCATGCAATCAGTCATCACAAATGGTGCCCTGAACCAGAGACTTAAATAGGTAACTAGTGGTTGTACTGGTGACAACACTTGGCTGAACTTTACAGGGGGCTGAAACAAAGCCTAGGGGTCTGAAACTAAGCCCAGTGGGCTGAAACAAAGCCCAGCAGCAGAAACTAAGCCTGTGGCATGCCAGTTGACCTATCCATGGGACAGAGGGTAAGCAGCCAAGAATGATGAAGAGTGGTATAACCCAGGACAAAAGGATGTCCCAGAGATGATGCAACTGATTTTGAAAAACCTCAACAAGAAAATTGAATCGACAGAATTGAATCTTGTTATGGGCTAAAGACTGTGATCTGACTCTAAATAGCACCAATGTTTTTGACCCTCAGAAACGGGATGCTTCAGGGGGGACCAAGCTACATGAGGCAGGAGAGTGCTGGTGGAGCTTTTATGTCCGTGGTGGACAGAATTCGAGGCACTCATGGTGCATGCAGCACTCAGAGACTGGAAAAAGAAGGAGCCTTGTGCCGCCCTCAGCAGCTGTACCAGCCCCTTCTGTGCCACTGTTGAGCGAAATACAAGCTTGTTAATCATAAGCTTGTTGGGGCTGTGGGACAAAAACCGGATCATGGCCACTGATCCCTGGATCTATTTGATCCTGGAGGAGACTCTGATCTTTTCCCCCTGATCTGCATTGATCAGTGGGCAGTGGTGAGAAAACAAGATGCTGCAGAGGGAGATGCAGACTTACTGCATGCTTTCCTGGTCATTTACCAAGCAGCCCAATCAACCACTCCAATGGGAAATCTTGTCTTATGATATCATAAAACAGCTCGTGCTGCCCTGCGCCATGCAGGATCAGCTGGAGCAGTGCCACAGCAAGTAGCAGGAGCTGGGGCAGCCCTTCCTGGCAGTGTATTCCCTCTCTGCCTGCCCTCTGCAAGAGAATATGTTGGCACAGCAGTGACAGGGGGCAAGGAGGGTGGAGGGGTGCAGCACCACAGTAGTGGAGGCAAGCATATGGCATAGCTGGGGGATAGCAGCAAGAACCGGGCTGGTGTCACAGCGGGTCCAGCAGGGCAAGCGCAGTTCTCTGCTTGTGAGAAGTGAGGAGACGAGCCAGGGAGCCCAGCAGCACCGACAAAGGCAACACAGCATCCCTGCTCCCCACACATGGCAGGATTTGTCCAGGGAAGGGAAGAAGCATGACCAAGAGGAACTGCATCCTGCTGACCACCTGCGTTGTTCTGATTGCTTTTTGTGATGGATGCTCCTGTAATAATCCTGATTTGTAAGATGTCCTTTCAAGCTGAAATTATTTTCAGTTCCTGTCCATAGGCAGAAACATTCCCTTGTAATTTTGTTTCCCTAGTGTTGTTACTAGTTACTGGGCTTTTTGATCTGTCCCCCTGTTCATGGGGAAAATAAGCTCTTGTGAAGTCATGTTATCTTGCGGAGAACCTGGGCAAACTCGAGCAACTGATGTGAAGGAGTTGATGCATATGTAGTTTACGTCCTCACCTAGTTAGCTTTTGGTTTTTATTGAAAACAGTGATGTGTGAACTTAATGCTTCACACTCTAGAAATGTAGCAAACTGATGTTACACATATTCCCGAACTTGGTAGGTTGAAATACATTCATGTTGCGATTGATGCCTTTTTCCACATGTATCTTTGTTTCTGACCATGGTGAATGTGTGAAAGATGTTCAGCATCATTTTTTGTCCACTTTTGCAGCCCTTGGAGTACCTGTATCCATAAAGACTGATAATGGGCTGGCCTATGCGTCCAAAGGGATGGCCAATTTTTTTCATTTGTGGGGGGTATGCCATGCCACGGGTATTCCACATTCCCCTATGGGTCAAGCAATTGTTGAAAAGCAAAAAAAAAGGGGCATGCAGAGATGGGATATACCCACCATGAAAGACTGCAAAAAGTCTTATATGTTCTTAATTTTTTGAATTGCATTCAAAATTACCTAACCCTCATCCAACACCATTTTAGTGGATCATGGGCTCACTCAGAAAAAGCTCAAGTACTTAGAATTTTGAAAGTGGAAAATGGGAAGGACCCTTTCCCATTAACCTGAGGGTGAGGATATGCTTTTGTTTCTACAGATTCCGGTCCATGATGGGTACTTGCAAGGGTGGTCTGACCAACCTTGGTTACTCTCCTTCCTCATCAGCTCGTGGGGAAACTGAGGGAACAAGATGAATAGAGTGAGTCAAGATTATGAAGAGTTAAACTTCAGCTAGGAGTTAGAAGTAATTTGTACTGATTAAACCAAAAGATAAGTTAACAAAGAGTTAGAAATTTAGCCAAGAAGTATAGTGCTATTCACTATTATGTACCTGTCTGAAACTTTGCTTATAGTAAATGAACTGTCATAAGGACAAAAGAAGCTGATATAATTATAGCTAGCACCTAGGTTACATGATTAAATACACGCAGGAGGTATGGACTGTCTCCAGAAGTCTTGCTGAGTCTTGCGCACAATAGAAGGTAGAAAGTTCATGGTGACGAAGAGCTCCCTGACTTCGTCTTTCAAGACCACTAACTTAAATCAAGACCACCAACCCAAATCAAGAAAAGAATTGTGCACACGCAAAGGACTAATAACTTCATTTTAATAGGAAGTGGGGAATGGGAGGTACTGGAGATATGTATATGATTATATGTAATACTTTGGGAAATAAATAGAGGGCAAATAACTGTGTACGGTGCTGGCATGTCTCTAGTAGGCAACTCCCATGCCACCTGCCAGCATAATAAACATATTGCTTTCTACCTTTAATTAGTTAGAGAGTTTTTCTCTGTGAATACCATTTTTTTTTAACAATTCAGGAGCTTGGTTTTTTTGGGCCATGGGTTAAACATTTTCTAATGATTGGAGTGGTTTGGCTTGTAATTTTTGTTCGTATAGTTCATTAAACATTGAAAAAAGTAATGGTAGTACAGTTTTAAAACAAAAGAGAAGGAGGTACAGAAGATGGAACTGAGCTACATGTTGTGGAACATGCCTGCAGAACACCATGGCAGCATATAGAAGCTTGTCTGCTGTGGTGGCCAGTAAACTTACGTTACAAAGAACAAAGAGTTCTCAGTGAAACAAGTCCCTAGTGTTGGGGTTTTTGGAGTTCCCTTTTTCTCTTGAGGAATTTTCTCCCATATATGATACCGAGGCAACAAATTGCTGGGTACTTGGGAGAAACAAAAAGAACTGGCCACGGAGAGGAGGAGCCAACTTTGGGCTACTGTCTTCACCTGGGTATGCCCTGGGACTCGGGACTCAGTGTGGAGACAGGGAGAGACCATTCTCGTCAGCACTGCAGGCTTCCTGCTGTTTCTCTTCCCTACTGGAGAAACCCCAGGATCCAAAACCTGTCCTTCCCTGCCTCACTGGGAGCTGAGCTGCAGACCCTGCTGCCCCACCCTTTGCTACTCTGTAGCCCTGCCTGCTGAGACCTCCGGGGATCCCTATCACAGCTCCGCAGCTCGATACATCTCGCCTGCCACCCGGAATTTGTGCTCCTACTGCTGCTCCAGCCTGCCTGGACAGGAGAGCCCAGACAGACACCAGGATCAGCTGCCCAG
>JACBWW010000058.1:3795397-3807839 GCA_020086605.1 Lanius collurio | reverse complement strand
TGTGCCAGGACAGAAAGCATTCGCTGACCTTTCTTCTTACCTGTTAAAACTGGTATTCATAGAACCATCACTTTCACACCAGTAAGTGCTTCTCTCCTGATATATTTTTATCCTAGTGAAATGGACACTTTAGGACCCTAAAACCACAGGGTGGTACTCAGGTGGCTGAGTATGAACTTGCAGAACACGGGGTGTGTGCCGATTACAGACTGGGAGAAATTGGTGAATGCCACTTTAATGCCCACCAAATGAAAGTTAGCAATTGTAATGGGGAAAGTCAATAAAAGCCTTCTGTGCAAGCACATTTTTCTATGTGAGGTCTAGCTAAAATCTATTCAGTTTAGCTTCAGAATCTGCGAAATTGAATGTGATGTGATTGCTGAGAAGAAAGCTAAATAATAGCAGTGTTTTTTGTGGGCTTTAGGTGCAAGGGATATAGGCAGGCCAGTGCAGAGATTTTGTTCTCAGTCCATTCTTATGCTCCTGGCTATTTTAGTTCTACAGTTAGGCTCAGCAAGAATGAAAAATGTGAGAGTACATGTAGCTGAGAAGGAAGGTAAATACCCCACTGTGAATCGTCTGTTGTTCAAATGCTGCTGCGATAAAGATATACTGAGCAACTGCTTCTGTTCTGGCACATCTTTGTGTACAAAAGTATATGAATGCATTGATCTTTGCAAAATTGAAAGTCCATGAGGTTACCCGAATCTGAACAGTAAATTAAAAAATAGCAGTGTGCAACTGCATGATTGAAAGAAAGAAGACGATAGTGAATTTATTTGAAAGAAAAGCTCCTAGCTCCTTTTCTCATGGTGGTGTTGATATTCTTCAAAGTGAATGCTAAATTCAGTGACTGATTTCTTTTCTATTTTTTCCTGAGTAAAATTTTATGGAGCTGGTCTCAGCTAGAGAGCAAAAATTTAAAGGTGCAGGTGGTTGAACAAAAAAAGAAATATAATAAAAAAAGGTGTATTGTGCAGTTTAAAGCTCCACAGGAAAAGTAATGGCCAGTGTAGAAAAATATAGAGGCCGCGGGACTCAGTTGGTTCGGGGTGATTTCTACAGTTCAAGGCAGCTCCTGAAACATGCAGTTTATTTGCAAGGGTCGTGGGTGCAGGAGCTCTGCTTAAGCTGCCAGCCACAGCTTAGAGCATGCCCCAGAGAAAAGCGAGGGAGAGAGCATAAGATAGAGCATAAGAGCATAACCAGCTAAAAGTCTGGTCACATGATATTATATCTCTTCCTATACTGAATATGGTAATAGTACAATATCCAATCAATAGAAGACAGAAATCCTTATAGAATTTACATACAACCTATCAAAACTACTACATTACCATACTGTGTTATATTTTAACTCCTAAAAACTATTTTCTAAAACTACTTAAACTACTTTTTTCTTCCCTGCCACGCTGGCAGGGTTTTTCTGACTCTTGGTCTTTTCTGTTTGCTGAAGCATCTTCTTCTTTGCTAAAGACATTGCTCAATCAAGAGAGATTCTCCTTCAGCTGGCTAGCCTATTGTTTTTTAGTTGTACAGTAACTTAACAGCTTGGTATCTTATATCTCAAAGCTAGCTTTCATTTCTATTTCACTTACAGGTTTTATATTTTCAGAATCTTTTGCCAAGCAGTCATATTTATAAGATTTCCTTATTTCATCCTCCCCAACAGGCCAGCACTCTCTTTTTTGTTTAAGGACTTCTTGTTAAGGCGGTGGATTCTGAAGTCTCTGGACAAGACTGAAAGGATTCCACATGCATCTCTGAAGAAACTTCACCTTCCATTTGAAACCTGTGATTAGCACTACAGTCAGGGAGCACTATGAATTCGTGACCCCTTTATCCTTGCAACATTTCAACTACTCACCTCAGTCTCAGTCTATGTGCATTGCTTCTCAGCTAGTTGTACTGTTACATTAGAAGCCCAGGGACAGAATTGCGAAAGTCCTGCCAAAAGCTCTTTCATAATCAGTGTCAGCAGAGAATGCTCTTGCTAGTATGTAACTCACACTCATTAAACTCCATCACAGAACCTGGAGATATGCACCTTCATGTGCCTTCAGGGTTACAGAATCCAATCAGCTTCTTCTCCACAGGTAAGTAAGTGTCAGAACAGAAGGTGCTCCTAAATTACCCCTTTCTCTTACCAACTGTTAAGCTGTACATAACACACTTTGGCTCTGTACTTTTCTTCTCAGATGTATGAGCTCTCACCATTTTCATTCTTGCAGCTCTCCTGCAAGCATCCAGCAGTTGCTTTCATAGAAAAGGCTCTAGAAAGAAAAAGCCATGGCTGGTCTACACTTTCCCCTTGCTGCATGTCAGCCACACCAAACACACTTTTGCACTATGTACTTATTTTCTCAGCATCTTCTGCCAAAATATTATTTGAATCTCAGAGTCTAAAGCTAAACAGAATTGTTTCCACATAGGGCTCAGATAGAAATATGTACCAGCACAGATTGCTGTCACTGACGTTCCCACTTAATATTGATAACTTGAATTCAGCAGACAACCGAGTGACGCTCCTCTTGCATCTTATATACAGTGCATGCAACCATGGTGCTCCACAGGATTGTTCTCAGCCTCTTGAAGCATCACATCTTTTCATTGGCCCAGAGTCCAAAATACCCACCTACTTCTCACACAGAACACTGTGCCAGTGTACTATGTGTATTGAAACACATCTGTACCCATGCACTTTCCTTCTCACTTCTACATACCATCACATCCTGTCTCTTTTGTAGTCTGAATCAAAACTGAACATTTTTTCAGGTGGATCTAGCACAGATAAATAAGATAAGCCAAGAAGCTTGCTCAGACCATGCCCCTTACTCGTGGAAACTTGTATCATTCGTTCCATAAGTGAAGTCCTCTCTCTCTATTGCGTCATATGAATTGCAGTCACACTCTGTTGCTCTGCAATTTTCGGCTCAGCTTCAAGTAAGGTCACGTGCTTTCAAATTTGCAGAAACCAAACATGTCAATGTCCTTTTGTACACAGATGTGTGCCAGAACACAAGCCCTTGCTAGGTATGTCTTTGTCACAGCAGCATTTCAACAGTCTGGGCCAGGAGAGAAGCAGTTGCTGAATTAGTCCTTCGATATCCAAAGCTTTCAACAAACCGCCAGAATCTCGGCAATGAGAAACTGTTTTCATCCTGACACATTTTTCTGTGTGACAGGTATACCCACATCTTTGGTCATTACAAGGCTGTAAGTGCATGATGATACTTACAGCAGAGAGGGAATGTGCAGAGCAAAATAATCTGGTGGCAGTTTGCAGGTTGTAAACGATAGAGGATTGCCACTTGATTGTGGTGTAAGTACAAGTTTCCACCCATAAGGGGCAAGCTCCAAGCAAGCTTCTTGTCCCAACACAGTTATCTGTGTGAGACTTAGCTGAAAACTCTTCCGTCTAGATTCAGACTACAAGACAGATAGAATGTGATGGCACATAGCACTGAGAAGGCAAATGCATGGCACTGGAATGTTTTGACAGAAACAATGCACTGGACTGTTTCTCTGCCAGCACAGCATTCTGTGCAGGCAGTGGATGGACATTTTGCACTCTGGGAGAATGAAAGCATGGCTTTTACATAAAGTGAAGAATGAAGCAGCAGAGGACCATGGTTGTGTGAGCAGCGTACAGGCTGCAAAAAGAGTGAGGCTGCCACTCAGTTGCCTGCCAAAATCAAATTATCAGTCATAGATGGGAAGGTGAAAGAAAGCTACCTGTGCTGGCACATATTCCTCTCCAAGCCCTAGTGGAAATAATCTCATTTAACTTTAGTTAAATCCAGAGAACATTAGGGTAGATGTCACGGAGAAGGAAATACACAGCGCACCGGTGAGTTTGATGCAGCTCACATGCCGCAAAGGGAATGTGCAGACCAGCACTGTTGTTTTCTTTTAGAGCAGATGCTGGACATTTGAAAGGGACCTGAGAGAGTGGAAACGTGATGGCACATACATGTCAGAAGGAAGGTGCTTAGCTTCAGTATGTTGCATGCAGTTCAAAGGCTGCTAGGAGAAGGGAGTAATTTAGGAACGCCTTCTGTCCTGACACTTACTTCTCTGTGAGACATAGCTGCTTGGAATCTGTGATGCTGAAGGTATGTGAAAGCAATTGCACAGCAATTATACATTTTCACAGGTTAGAGGGAAGGTCAGCAAACACTTTCTGTCCTGGCACATCTCCCAGTCCTCCAAACTGATGCTGGAAATGCTTCGGTTTAGCAATGGACTTTCCCACCCTGAGAGAATGTGATGCTATATATAGTTGAGAAGGAAAGTGCAAATCACTAGTGTGTTTGGTCTGCTTTACAGACTTCAAAGGGAAGATGAAGGCCAGCACTGGCTTTTGCCTCTAGGACATTTTGTAAGGGAGCAGTTTGATGGCAGTTTGGAAGGTGTTTGGGATCTCCAAGAGTCAGAGATTGAGGGAAAGAGCGTATCTCCAAAGAGTTCGATGCAGTTCAGCTGTTGTGAGTTACATGTTAAGTCAGCAGGACTGTTGTCAGCTGACACTGATTGTGAAAGAGCTTTTTGCTGGATTTTTGCAGTTTTGTCCCTGGGCTTTGGATGTTCCTTCCTGAGAAGAAATACTCGTAGAGTGATACTGTGGTGTCTAGTTCAAAACTTTCCAGGAAAAGGGGTGATCCAGCTGTTACTGTTTCTTTCCTGGCACATGAATTCATCTTGCCCCTAGATTGTGGTGCTAATCAAGAGTTTCAAATGGAAGGTGAAGTTTCTTCTAAGTGGCATGTTGAATCTCACCTAGAAACCCTCAAGATCCACTGCCTTAGAACAAAAGAGGCAGTGCTGGATATAACTTTCCTTGTGCAGCTTTGAATTGCACAACACAAATTTTTATTTTGCTTCTTCATTTCAGCTGATGTGCCTTTAGGTTTTTTCTCTCTCAGTGAGCCCAACTCCATTAATTTTCATATGGAAACAATAGACTGGGCCTCACATTTACTTCAAAGGATAGCAACACCATGCAACCAGGATGATGAGCTTTCCTTCCAAACTAAAAATATGATCATGTTTCTCTTTCAATCATGCAGAGCTCCTGAACTTAAACTAACTGTATCAAGTGTAAATATTGGTCCAAAAAGGTGCTTGCTCAGCAAATTGTTGCTGTCTCCACATTTAACTTGTATTCTGTGAAAAGCAACACACACTCTAGAGTTACGCTCTTTCCTGCTCAGCTACACGTCCCATCCCATTCCTTCAAGCTGGCCAAGCCCAGCATCAAAACTTACTATGTCCAGCTCCCATACCAAAGCTCCTTGAACAAAAAGTAAGCACTGGCCTTCACTTCACTTTCTCCTTGCAGCTTATAAAGTGCAGCAAACACAGCTCTGTGCACTCAGCTCCATGGACCCTCATGCACTTTCAGGGTCCCACAGTCCAGTTACAAAGCTAGAAATGTTTAGCAGCTGATCCCAAAGAAAAGACCTACAAGCTGCACAGCCAATGAGTTGATTCGTTTTCCTTCCCAGCTCTATGCAGGATCATGTTCTTTCAGGCCCAAAGAGCCAGGGTCCACAATGGTCCAACTGCTGCCGTGCAAATGGGCCCGGGCCAGAAAAGCACTTGACTTTTACAGGGGCACTGTAAAGCTGCTGGTGCTGGGCTCTGGAAGGGACTGAGGGCCGGCTGCTGCCCAGGGAGCTGCAGTGCCACCGTGTCCCAGAGCCCAGCTGGGTCGGGGCTCCATCAGCACCCGGCTCGGGGCCAGAGGAGCCTGGAGAAGAGCCCGCGTGGCCTTGGGAAGGGAGCAGCCTGTGGGGCGCAGGCTGGCGCCCCTGGGTGCAGCACTGGGCAGGGCCACAGCTGCCAGCCCCACACACTGGGCACCAGGGGCAGGGGGCTTCTCAAGGCTGCAGCTTGGGCTTCCAAGCCATCCTTACCAGGCACTCAGCAAATATCCACAGCTGCTCCTTCTTTACCAGCTTTTCAAAACCCTTCCTCTTCAGGAACCTTACCGCAAAAAGCAGCATTTTCTGAGAAGCCTGGAGAGCAGCAGAGACCCAGAGATGGCACTGCAGCCCAGGGCACAGGGCCCGTGTCCCTGTGCCAAGGCCAGATGCAGCTGCAGCCTGTGAGGCACTAGGGTAGGAGGCAGCCAGCCCCCTCCTAGGAGGACACATCAGCCCACACGTCCTCACCTCTGCCACGCTCTGGTTCTCATCATAGCAGTAGAAGAAGAGTGGGACCAAGCTCTGGCACACTTCAGGGGCTTTTTTCCTTCTTGTACTCTAAGTGACATCAAAGACCGGAAGACAAGCACGGAGAGCAGATGCCATCCTGTATGAAAGGAAGAAAAAATGACCTTAGCATCAGCTGCTCCAGGCCCACCTGGGCGCAGGCCTGAAAAGGCACAGGGTACAAGGGAGCATGGCAGCAGGCCTGGGGCTGACATGGCAGGGCTGGGAAAGGGAGAAGCCAGAGGGCCCTGGAATTCTCCTTTTGTCAGACACCTGAGGCAGGCTGTACAGGTTGATGGGCTGGTAGGCCCTGAGCCCTCTGGGCAGCTAGGCCCCACACCTGTCACACAATACGGCCACACACAGCAGATATCCCTATGTCAGCTGGGTGTGCCTTGGTCAGCTCCAGCAGGGTCCTGTCCAGCCTGTGCTCATCAGACTCATTGTCCATGAGCCACTGGTGGATGTCCTCTCAGTGAACCTCATATTCCCTCAGTAACTCACATGTCCCCTCAGCATCACTTGGGGCACCCAGCTTTCCCTCACTGACCCTCACTGAGGTCCCATCAGCAAACTGAGGGGCAGTCGCCATCACCGTCCATCGGGTCGTGCTGGGCAGAGGCCACCAGCAGCAAGAAAGCTGCCAGGGCTGGGGAAAAGGCCCTGCCCTGCATCCAGGGTGGGCTAGGAGAGCTCCGTTTCCCTCCTCAGGTTTCGGAGACAGGGCCTCTCACCCTTCTTATAGGGCTGCCTCCATCTCCAGGCAGCCAAAGGAGCATGACGGCAAAAGGCCAAAAACAGCAAAGCAAAGACTCAGCCCTGCTTGCAAGGATGTTGCTCAGAGCAAAGCCAGCTGTAGCACCCTGAAGGTACCCAGCGCACTCTCACGTATCCATGCCCCAGAATGGCAGGAATAGCCTTTGCCCAGAGGGCCTTTCTGTGGCCCCTCTTGGGTTCCAAGCTGCTTCACTTCTCACTTGCTCTTGGCTTAAACCACAGAGCTCGGCCTCCCTCACTGCAACTGCTCCACCTCTTCAACCTGCTCTTCTGGGGAAGCTCCAGGGCCTTCTTCCTCCTTCTTCACCCAGGCCAGCTTAGGCACGCTTGGGAGGGTCTCTGCTCCATGTCACTGATTGGATTTAAGGTGAAGAGAGATTGTACTAGTTTGAAAACAAACCAGTGGGAGGCACCAAGTCAGAATAAAAATTTAATAGAGAAATAAAAAAAAATAAAGGCAGAAAACACTGGTTTAGACTGGCAGAGTCAGGATACAACCTGACACCCTGTTAGTCAGGGTGGTGGTAGCAGTCTGATAAGATGGTGGCTGCAGTCCTCCTGAAGTGGTGGATGTGGTTCTGTCAAAGCTATGGTCCTGTAGAAGGGTCTGCCCTTCCTTGGAAGGTCCAGTGGTGGCTGTGTAGCTCCTGTTCTCTAGGAATCCAGTGGAAAGGGTGTCTGTGGTGTTTGGAATCTCAGATTATAACCCGGATGGAACGCTTGGTTCCTCCCTCTGGGTAGAGCATCTCACAATGGGATGATGAGTCACGCAACAGAGCATTGATGGCCCAGGAATCAGAAGATAGTCTGGAAGGAGTAGGCAAGGAAACATATGAGGATGGTAGTAGTATACACTGCAGCCCAGGACAGAGATCTGGGAAGAGCTCTGACTCATCATGTCCTGCAGTCGTGCCATGAAGGGACCTGCAAGACAGAAGTCTTGAGAAGCCTACAGAACAGCAAGTCCTGCACTCTGGTCTCAAGGGCCCCTGCCACAAGGATGAACTGTGTAAAGGACTGTAGTTAGCAAATCCCATGGTCATTTTGAGATTAGTGTCCTGGGAATGGCAGGCCCTTTGCCCAGAGGGCCTTTCTGTGGCGCCTCTTGGGCTCCAAGTTGCTGCAGTTCTCACTTACTCTTGCCTAAATCCACAGAGCTCAGCCTCCCCCACTGCAACAGGAACTAGACTCCACATTCGGGCAGTCAAGCTCAAGGCCTAAGGCTGAGGGGCCAGGCCTCCAGTCCGCAGGACAGGGAGGGCACACGCCCAGCCCCCCAACTCCTGGGCCCACACCTCTGAAAGGCCGGAACCAGGGTTACATGCCTGATTACAGGGGGTCCCTCCAACCATCCGCTGAGGGAAAGGCCTTGGGGAAGCGCCAGAGCAGCTGGGTGGCAGGAACAAGGCGGCTGCCTGGGGGCTGCTTACGGCCTCTTATACTTAATTCCTCAGACCTTAAGACCACCCTTCTCTCAGAAGCCGCCTTTGTGGCTTCCCCCCCTACCAAAAAAACCAAACTCAGGCTGTGTTAAACTAACATAGTCATCCTGAGAACTAGATCAGAACTGGGTTTCATGGTAAAAGGGTCTGAGGAGCCACATCTCTACATTTAATCTCTGTGGTTAAAATGAAGTCATAGTCCCAGACGCTGATGGTTTCTGGTCATTCCTGTTCCCAGTTGTCCTCAGCATGCTGCTAATCCAGACAGATCTGCTTTGGTTTCAGACTGTCCGTGCTGGAGCATCCTGGTCACTGCAGTCCCAAATGCTTGAGATACAGAAAGAGCCCTGGACCAAGTGGCCAGTGTCAGTTAAACAGAGAGGGAAGTACAATGTGCCAAACCTTCTACGAACAGGAACTACCCTATGCTTGCTTAAGTTTTAAAATTTTGAGTAAATTTTTGAAGTGGCTTTTTTTAAAATTCTGCCTCTAGGAGAGGGATTTTTCTCCCCTCTATTTATAGATTGTTATCTACATATGCACATAACTTTTTTAAGGAAAAGAGGAAGTAAAAACCAATACCCCATGCTACATAAGATTATTAGTCTCTTGAGGCCATTTATTTTGTCTTAAAGCAACCCTTCCCCGTGTGCTTTGGAGTTTTAGATATTTGGGAAGCATTTCAGCTGACTCTGCAGTGAAAACTTGAAGGTGAGGATGAGTGACCAACACCCTGGGAAGGGTTGCAGATACGACTGGGTTGGGAGCAAATGGTCAGGGCTTATCTTCTCCTGTCTTGAGACCAGGTTTGGCAATACCACAACATTCCAAAGCAGGATCAATGCCACAGGGAAGGGCTGCACAGCAGCCTTGAGCCCCAGCTTCTGCGTCAGCAGGGGTGGGCAGGTGCAACTCACCTATTTCCAGATTCAAATCACTTGGTTTGTTACTCCGGCTCATTTTTAGGCAGTGAAAGCTCATTTCAGCTGTTCAATGCTAACATAACGTTCAATGCTTACATTTAACTCACAGCACTAATTGGTCCATGGATTTAAGGAAGCAGCCAGTCTTCAGAAATGTGCATTGCCATTCTAGCCTTGTCCCATGAGAGGGCATAAGGGGACAGGAAGAGGAGAGGAAGTTATCACTGGGCCTATGCTCGTGGGCTGCAGGGGACATCTCCACTGAGGAGGAAATGGAAATGGAAATGGAAATGGAAATGGAAATGGAAATGGAAATGGAAATGGAAATGGAAATGGAAATGGAAATGGAAATGGAAATGGAAATGGAGTTGCCTTAGAGGTCATAAGAGGCCCAGAGAGGCCCAGAGAGGTCGTGACTCCCCATCCCTAGAAGTGTTCAAGGCCAGGTTGGAGAGGACTTGGAACAACTTGCGCTTGTGAAAGGTGTCTCTGCCCATGGCAGGGGGGTGGAAGAGGATGAGCTTTAAGGTTTTTTTCCAACCCAAACCATTCCAGGGTTTTATGAAAAACTTTATTCCCATGGTCCAGGCTCCAAGCCTTGAGGCTGGCCTCTCCTGTGCTCTGTGCCACACCTGCTATTCCAGCGAGGGGATGGGAGCAGGGACAGCCCTCAAAGAAAAGCTTTGGGGAGGATCTGCTTTTGCTTGAATCCAGCCCTTGCCATACATCCAGCACTGTGTGAATCCTTCTCTGATCACATGCAGGTAAAATTTCACTATAAAATATATGGTTATAAAAAAAGTGCTTCATGCAATATTAAAGCACCTTTCCCAGTGGGACATGGTTTTACTGTCAACTCTTACCAATGGTGTTCAAGGAATTGTCACTCTGATGGCCACTGGATCCCAAGGGGAGCTCTGTTCTTTCTGGCCTGGGCTGGGGATCATTGCTTTCCTTCCCTTTTTTTCTGCACTACTTAAGGCTAAGAGCTGAAATAAAGCAGAGGGGTATTAATGAGTGGAATCAATCCTTTCCTGCCAATGCTTCATGATTTCTTGGACCTGTGACTCCCCTCTGCTCTTTTGGAATGGAAACAAAACAGGAAGTTTGAACCTGAACTTCAAGCTGTAGTTAAGTTACAGTATTTAATTAATGCTATAAAAGTCAAGTGAGTTTCAAAGAGATAAGTGTTATCGGTAAAAAGCAGATTAATTAGTGGAAACAAGGGGATCTGCCCCGTGGATATGGGGCTTTTTTGCTCAAAAGACTCTTCAGCATTTTTAGGTGTGGTGTATTTGTGGTATGATTTTGGTTGCATTAGGGTTTTTTGGGGGTTTTTTGTGTTCTTAAAATGCCTGTTTAATGAGTTATCTGACACTGCTTGTACAGGTCCCCGTTCCCCATTTTGACCTTCAGAATTCTATCAGGAACAAATGTGTTCAGGAAGACCACTGTGGTTTTCAAGGCTGGAGAGTCCCAGAGTAGAATGGGGGGTCTTCCCTTTCCCCCCAAGCCAAGACTCTCCCTTTATCTTTTGAAACCTCACTTTCTCTTTGGGAGAAACTGGGATTTCTTCAGTTCTTCTCCAGGATGATGGAGAGGAGGGATCACAAAATCACAGCTGAGGTATCTAAGAAGTTTCTTTATGGTTTCTTGCACCATAACTTGCAAGAGAAACTCATTCTCATCTGTTTTGTGTACAAATTTACATTGGGATCAATCTTATTTCTTGCGTTTCTAACTTACTCCGTTCCTTCCACCTCATACAAAGGACATAAAACCCCTCAACATCCACTAGCTTCTGCTGAAGGTTTGCTCAGGAATGTAAACCTGGCAGTGTCTTTGCTCCCAACAGTCCTGTCAAGTGGTGACAAGGGACAGAGTCCTGTTCCCTGATGTCTGGTGTAGCTGTTGGGTTTTTGCTTCCTGGGTTTGAGTTATTTAGTTCTCTGTGGGCTGCTGAAATAAGAAAATTGCCCTGCAGCAAGAGGGGAAACTCCCAGCCCCCATGAGGCAGTAGAGCTTAGGAGCAATAGACTCTATGTTTTTGAAAACCAGCCTTCCCTTTTTCTGTGCCCCTGTATTGCCATGTGTGGTGGCCAGTGAGCCGACAATACAACGGACAAAAAAAGTCCACTAGTAAGACAATCCCTAGTACCAGAGATTCCTCCCTAGGTTAGGGTGAGAAAAGAAGCTTCCCCAACGGTGCCTTGCTTTGCTATGTTAATATACCCCAGTTCTGCTTCTCTGGTTGGCCGTTGTCCTCTCCGCCCCCTTCCCACCTTGTTTTTCCCATGCCCTAGAAGGTTCTCCACTCCAAGTTCCCCTCATTGGCCCTTGCCCCTCGCGACTCCCACAGAGTTTCCCTATTGGTTCCCTTACCCTAGTCCCACTTTTGTACTGCCCTCATGCCCTCATCAGATCATTGGTCTCTGATGCTCCCTCCACTCCAACATAAAACCCTGGACCCACCACTGTTCTCTGTCTTTGTCCTTATAATGCTTCATGAGCTTGCCTGCAATCAACCTCCATCTGTGGAACCCCCTACGAGGACCTTTCCTGCCTCTTCGCTGTCAACCCATATTACTAGAGTTATCTGTGTGTTTTTATGTGCATGTGGGTGTGAGTGTGTGGTGGTCCTGCTGAGTGGCTTCACTAAGGAGACGCTTTAGGGAAGACTGCGGCTCCTCACTATCCGGCACGTGCAGCAACCCAGAGTGCAATAGCCATCCATTTTCCTCCTATTACCCCTTGACTGTTGCCTGATGCGGAAGGACAGTTCTGTGAGAATCTACAAGTGGAGATTTGGGATTGAGATCTTTTTAGTCCTGTCTACTACTTCTAGTAAGTAATTTACTGATCCCAGTGCTCAGAGCTCCAGGTTTACTGAGAAGCTGAACAGAAGCAGCAGGAAGCACAAACTACGAGTGAGGAACACACTCATGAGATGAGCTTGAACGTCCCTTCCAACCCAGGCCATCCTATGATTCCATGAAAACTCCAGTGACACGTCATCTAGTATCACTTTTCCCATCAAACTCCTGACAACTTGAAGAATAACTCAGTGTTATGAACACATACGTGT
>JACBWW010000058.1:3663088-3745421 GCA_020086605.1 Lanius collurio | reverse complement strand
TGATGGTGGGCACAGGGGAGGCCCCAAATCCCACACTCTTGGTATAGATAGACAGCTTGCAAAGATAAATGCAGCCTTGCAAGCCAGGATGAGTCTGTCCAGATGTGGAATACAACACAGCTTGGCTGCTTTGTCAGATCTTCTGAATGGTATGAAAAGGCACTTCACTCCCCATCTGGGGATGGAGAATATACCTGGAAAAAACCTTAGAAAGGGAATGTTTAGAAGAGGTTTAACAGCAAGCAGAGCTTCTACAGTGCTGGCACAGCACCCCTCCCTGTCAGAGGCAGCAGTCCACATGCTAAGGTCAGCACTGAGATAACCCATGCAGCATTCACCCCTATGGCCCCATGGAGATGCCGGCATCCAAGACAAGTCCAGGGTCATGGCATCCCCAGCATCCCAGGTTCAAGCAGACAGGGCTCCCTGCTCCTCCTGCCCCACCCCAGCTGAGGGTCTGGCTCTGGCTGGCAGCTGCCCAGCCAGAGGGCTGTTGGGGTGCAGCCGGCAGAACCGCCCTAGCGTCCAGATGGGGAAGATGTTGCGGTACGCGGTGTAACTGATGGCACATGACTTGTTGAACACTCCAGCAATGTTCTCCTGGGAGACAAGCAGAGAGCAGAATGGTGTGAGTGACAGGGGACTGCTGTGTGTTCAGGAACACCTTGGAAAGGCTAAAGGTGTACCTGAGGCCAGTCCCCATTGGGCAGCTGCTTATCCATCAACACTTTAATGCCCCTTTCCAGCACACTGATGTCAGGGTACCTGCGAAGCACAAGGGAGATGTGAGCATCTTTATCCAAACCATCTGCAAGCCCCTATCCACGTGCCTGGGGAACTCAACCATCTCCAGGCTGCCCCGAGCTTTCCCCAGGCATGCTCCCCACAACCCCAAGACACTAGATATTATGAATATGGCCCCATTTTCCCAGGCTGAAGGCCTGTAGTCATGATCAAAAGCTTTGCTTTGCACTGGGTCACACTAGCCAGGCCCAGTGTCACCCAACCCAGCTTGCACCTCCCTTTTTCCCTGAGCACTGGGGCCAGGTGGGGTTGCTCTTACCCGACAGCCATGAGCCCCAGCAGGGCCCAACAGGTGTTGTGGATCTGCGACTCAGCACTCTGCACGTATGTGCGCTGCTCACAGGACTCAAAATCCTCTCCCCACCCGCCATCTGCCATCTGCTTGGAGATGAGGAACTGGCAAGCCTGGGCCACCTCTCGGCAGACAGTCCTACAGGGATGGGTGCCAGAATCAAGACAGGACTGGGGACACAGAGTGTTTGCATGCCCACAGTTCTCAGCTGCAAAGAGAAATGGTGCCCATGGCCAGGACTGCCCCAAGTTTGAGGGTCAGACAGCAAGTGCCCTGGCCGTACTGCAGACACAGGATTTGGGAGGAGCAGTCCCTGAGGTAGTAGAGTCCATGTGCAGCGAGAGCATCCATCCAGCCCCACCATGGAATCCTACCCTGGTCCAGGAGGTAGGTAGGGGCAGGGCACCCAGACATCCCCTTCTCACCCATCATGGTACGTGTGCTGCATGCTGGCAAACGCCTCCAGACCAAACCAGGTGCCATAGGTGAAACAAACCCCCCAGCTCCTAGGAGGAAGGGGAGAGCAGCACTGTCAGGGGTGCGAGGCCCCAGGGAGAGGCAGGCACAGAGCAGAGACAGACACAGAGCTGCAGCATGCCTTCCCCTACAGCCCAACCAGGCACAGTCCCACCAGCACCTGCTCCCAGCTAACTCAGCTGTCAGCAGAACTGGGACCACAGGAGCTGGAGCCACCCCAGACTTCTCTGGGTCTTGTGCAATGCACAAGGTGCCTGTTCTACCTGGGCTGGAGGGAGAGTAACTGAGAGCAAAGCACACCAACTAGAGGAGGATCAGCCCCTACTTTCCCTCCTACAGATCCTGCCAGCCAGGAACACTAGCCATTATGATCCCTCTCCCACTGGGGCAGCCAGAAGAAGACTGGGTGTTGGGAACACAACTTACCCTTCCCAGGACCCATCCGCTCGCTGCTTCTTGCGACAGAAATCCAGGCCCTTCTGCAGAGTCTCTCTGGACAGGAAAGAATTCATCCACTTCAGAAGCAGCTCAAACTCAGTGTCTGCTTCACTGGGGGCTCCATCAGCCTCTCTGAGGCTTTGATGGGTCCCATTATTGGAGGGCACAAGAGGCAAGAGCATGCAGACAGGCAGCTACGCTGTTCAGGAGGCCATCGTAGGCAGCTTGGGAACACTGAGCCTGTCTTCTCCCTTGCCTAGCTCTCATCTCAGTGCCTCACCTGATCTCCAGGGCTCGGTGCTCAGGGAACTGGCTCTGGAAGTGTCTCAGTGCCTGCATGACAGCTGATGTGCATTCCACATATGTGTAGTCAATCATGATGTCACCTGCCAGCAGGCAAAGGGTATCAGTGCCACAGCCCCTGTGTGGGGAAGCTTCCAGGCCAGCTGCTGCCAGCCTGTCCCTTGGACCCAGGGCACACTGGGCATGGTGAGCCCAGGCCACTTTGTCCCTTCACAGTGGCAGACAATCAGCCCCCACAGCTCCCCTTACCAAACACCTCGGAGGGGTTCAGCAGCTCCAGTAAGTGGCCTCCTCGCTTGGTTTCATATGTGGCAAAGCCTCCATCCGAGTTCCTCATGCTCAGCAACTGCCCAGACAAGCAGAGAGGGGGGTGGGACAACCTCATGGGCAGTACTACTCCAGTCTGGCCCCAAGCCAGCTGTGAGGACAAAGTGACACCCACAGGTCTGTGGGGCTGGCAGAAAACCCAGGTCCCAAACCACCGTGACAGGCAGGCCCAATCTGGACCATCACATCCCATTAGGTCACATAGGCAGCTCTGAGTCACGACAAAGAGTGTTGCCACACCAGGCCTCATACTAGCTCAGATCTAACCACATCTAATACCAGATCTAACAATTCCTTGGGCCTTAGCTTCTCTTTCTCCTGCATGTCCCTTGGCCTAATTTTTGCAGCTCTTACCACATTCACAGCATCAAAGAGGCGCTCAGGGGGCACAAGCTTGGCTACAAAGGGGCACTTCTCCTGCAACAGCATAACTGCCTTCAGCCCCTCTGCTGTGCAGTCTGCCACAATCCAGCCACAGTCCCGTGTGCTGAAGGGGAAGCCACCCTGGAAAAGGATCAGGTGGGCTTAGGGAGCAGGATCACCTTCCCTCACCCACTCTATTCTTGGGAAGAGAGCAGGTGCTGCCCCTGATTCCTACTCCCTCTGCCCCAGTCGCGCATCCTTCAGAGACCAGTCTCAGCCATCATACCTTGTTCATATGGCGATAATATTTCTGGTAGTCGGGTGGGTTCTCTGGGATCTGCAGGAGACAAGAAACAAGTGAGGGCAGCCTGGAGGTGCTGAAACCACTGTAGGTGCAGAACCATGTGGGGGTGGACAGCACCTGCCTTCCACTGAGGGAAGTAGACAGGAAAGAGGTGAGCTCTGGAGCAGGGAGAAGAGAAATCACCTTTTGGCCTGGTTTCAGCAAGTGTTGCTAAAGTCCCCTTTGGAAGCTTGCCTACCAGGGAACCATCTGCTTTCAGTGCTCCTGCTGGCAGCACCATGAACAAGATCCTTGACTGCATCTACACCAAGCTGCTGGTGACAGTGACCCTCACCTTGAGCCACTGCTGGCCAGGCCAGCAGAAGCTGAGCTCCTACAGTCACTATCCAGTGATGCTGATTTTCCCAGAAGGGTGTCTCAAATGTGTCAGTACCAGACAAGATGAAGAGCTAAAAAGCCTAAGCTTTCAGTTTTCCAGCCTCTCTAAAATCAGGTAGCCAACCCAAGCATCCCTGCGCCTCACCAAGGTCCTCTCCAAGCTTCAAAAATGGCTCCCTGAAAACATGGAGCAGAAAATAGGAGGCTGGGCCTAGGACTTTGCAAGTCCAGCCCTTCAAAAGATCTCTTCAGAAGCCATCAGACACATCCAACAGGGTTCTGAGCAATGGCCAAGCCTGCACAGCCAGTGTGTGAGACACCACTGACCAGCTCTGCTTACCTGGGAGAACTGGAGGAACCCATGAGCGTTCTGGAGGCAGGAGGTGAATTCAGGCATCTCCTGGGCTTCTGCCTGGAAACAGAGATGCACAGTGAGCAGTCAGCAAGGGGCTGTAGCCAGACCTGTTTTCTCAGCTCAGTAAAAGGATGCCAGGCCAGATCAGGCACAGCAGAGCTCCAAGGGAGCGCACAGCAGGAGCTCTGCTATTTGGGGACACGTAAGCAGAGACCATTTTCCCAAGGCAGCATGGAGCACTGAATGGTGCATTACCTCCAAGAAGGCTTGGATGGCAAAAGCAGTATCCCAGAGCTGGGATCCATTTGTGCCCTGGAAGAGAGAAAATAGATAGTGAGAAGCAGGTGCTAGCAGCAGCCTGACTCAGCTGTGGGGGTCTTTGGGACAGCACATCCCTCCTGCATTACCCCCAATAGCTCTCGCCACCCTGTTTTCTGTCACTCTGCATCACGGCTGATGTGCTGGCACAGAGGACAGATGCAGCAGGTCAAGGGACAGCAAGGGAACACAAAATAAGACAACTGCATTGGCCTGCTCTGTGCATAGACAAGGCAGGAGAAGTGGCTAGCATTAAGGAACAGCAGGACACAAAGGCTCTGAGAGAAGCAGAGCTCAGCCCACATGTAGCATCACGGGCCTGGCTTTCTCCTGCCCTTCTCCCAGGACTCATGAGGATGGAGGGAATGGAGGCCTAGAGCTGTCCTCACAGCCACAGGGAGGCAAACTAGCAGAACAGACTGTACTCCCTCCTGGCATAGCTGGGAGAAGTGGCAGTGAGACACAGAAGGCCACCAGGCATCAGAGGTGAGACGCCAGGAGCTTAGGCTTGGGATGAATGCACTATCCCATTGCTCCATGGGCTGCCCCAGCACACCAGGGTCCCTTCAGTCACAGGTGAACTCCTACAGCACTTCACCTGCATCTTCATGCCGTCGAGGCCCAGCCTGTGGGAGGAGAGAGCACAGTGCTGCAGCACAGGCACAGTGGGAGCACCAGGAGGCAAGTCAGGAGCCATGGTGTGCCTAATCCACAGGGATCAGAGCCCTGGGCTGTGTCAGATCACACTCAGCCCTTACCAGAGATAGTCAGGGATCCTCGAAACATGCTCCTGAAAAGCGGGGGAATCCTTCCCTTCCATGAACCAGCGAACCAGCATGTTGATTGTCTTGGAGATCTGCCAAGAGGAGCATTGTCACTGCTCTGGATAGAGCTTCTTCCAGCCCCACAGACATACATCCCCTCCACTCAAGACAGAGCCATCCAGAGGTTGTCTCAGCCTTGATCCCAACAGCTTCACCTGTGGCATCACCCAGCATAGCTGAGTTAGGGGGGCAGGTGCCACGAGATGACTCCAGAGCTTCCTCTCAGATCATCTCCCTGGACTTCAAGGAGAGATACTCCTCACCAGGGCCACAGCTGTCCCCACGCCTTCTGCATCTCCTGTGCCCTGTTAGCGTTAAGCTCTTGAGCATCAGGAGCAGCAGTTGAGCAAGATCTGGTGGTTATTACATGCCACAATTGCACAAGCTGATCCTTAAAGAACAAAAGGGTGAGATATTAAAGGATTAACAGCAAGTGTCCTACCGGCCCAATGCTGATACACTTGGTGAATCTATCATCAGCCTTGATGTGGTTGTACAGCTCTGTGATGGCTCGCTGCCGCAGCGCAGTGCTGTGGTGGGCTTCATACACGTTCATGATGGCTACAGGAGAAGAAAGGGACATGCAATGAAAAAAACGTCCAGATTCACTTGTTGTGGCAGGCTGCACCCCAGCTCACACAACAACTGGTTGAGCAAATATCAGGATAGAGCAAAGCGCTGCCCCAGAGTGGCCTGAGGACATGGGCACCAGGCCCTGCTGCTCTCAGGCAGGGAGAACCCCATGGATTATATAATTCCTGTCTCCATCCCAGCTGCAGGGCATACATCAGTAACTGGTAGTAGACTCTAAAGAGTTCTGAGGGTACAAGGCAGCTTCAGTATTCCCCACAGCAGCTCCCGCACTCACCATAGGCAGCACCCAGGAGCCAGCTGTGTGGGGTGTACACGTCACAGGCAGCCACATTGTTCCTCTGTGCTGGCCAGTCTATGCTGGCATAGTCTTGCACATACAGCTCCTGACACAAGACAGCAAAGGGCATCAGCCTGGCCAGCCAGGAGCAAGCACCTGGGGCAGTTACTGCTGGGAGCTGGCTCTGCTGTCTGACAGACACCATGCAGGTACAAGAGCTTGGCAAGCCAGAGGCTGGCCCACAAGGACATGGCCAGCACAGCAGTTGGTTATGGAGCCACGTATCCTTGTCCAGCAGGATGAGCTCCTTCCTTACCTGCCGCAAGCTCCGTATGAGCTCGTCCTCTTCTGCTGACAAACGTTTGGCATAACAGTAGCTCATGGGAAGGTAAACCTGGCGGCAGTGACACCAGAGCCGTGACGGGTGGGCTGGAAACCATGTAGGAAGCAGCCTGATTGCAACAGAGAAAGTGCTGCTGTGAGGCACAAGGAAGGCAAAGGGCAACATGAAGAGATGTTGTGTGGAATGCCCAGAGCATGGCATGCCTTTTCCTCCCCAGCACTAGGGGAATATACACACAGCCTGGCCCTGCTTAGATTCCCCCTCCAACAGGGATACTCCCTCCTGACACCACTCCAGGCCCAGGTGACGCAGGGCAGGGAGGACCTCGAGCTCAGAGAAGAGGAAGGCAAGAAGCCAGTTCAGTCACGTGGGACTTTGAAGGCAGAGGCCTGGTCTGACAATTAATGGCATTTGCAGACAAAGCACCAGCAGCTCTTTGTACTGTGCAGCCCCTGATTTCCTCCAGGGATAGTGCCATACAATTTCCCTCTCTGGCACCCAGCAGTCCTTTGATTATTCAGAGAGGTACAAGGAAGGCAGCCTTACATGTGGCTGTCCCTTCCTGCTAGGGTCCAGTTTTGGCTGCCGGAAGATACTCATGGCAGGCAGGGAGCACATGAATGTAATTAGGGACCCTGTGGGAAATGCTAACAGGGCTGTGCTCTGGCATCTCCCTTGGATGCAGTGCTCTGTGCTGTCCACCTACTGGCTGGCGGGCTGCTGGCTCCCAGCTCACAAACAGCTTGAGCACCTCCAGTTCCTGGCTGTAGCTAGAGTTATCTCAGCAATCACCAGTGCCTGGGACAGTTCTGGGTCAAGGCTGGCAGCAGGACTGACACTAGCTCCTCTCTCGGGGGGTACATACCACATCTCTGGGAGAAGCGTGTTCATTCCCTCCCAGCTGTAAACATTCAAGACAGACAGCCAAAACTTGCCCCAGGAAGGGATTCCTACAGCACCTCCTGCACAGAACAGTATCAGCTTTCAGGTTAACATAGCCATGCCAGCTCCCAGCTTTCTTCCCCATCACAAGACCCACTTGTCCCCATGTTTGGGAGACACTACTCAGGCTGGGATACATGTCCCGAAACAGGGCAAGCAGGCAATGGTACAAAAACGCAACACAGCTTCCCACCATTAATTGAAAATGCAATTGCCATGAAGGGCAACTAAGACAACAGTTCTTCCACTACCTGGCAGCCCCCAGTGTTCCCTGCAGCTCTCAGGTCCGGCCAGACCTCTCTGACCAGTATACAAGCCCCATGGCTGACCTTTGCTGTGCAGGTTGACACGGGCCCGCACAACGTCAGGGTCATCTGGTCCAAGCCCCAGGATCCTCAAGGCTATGTAGTTGAGGGCTGTGCCAAACACTGTTGATTTGTCTTCCACATGTCTGTCAGAACCATATACAGAAACATCACATCCATTAGTCAGCTCTTGCCATTAGCCAGACACAAGCCACTGCACAGGGCTGTCTCTGTTAGGGTGAAGTGGGATGCCAGGGTTGCCTTTGGAAAAGAGGGACCTTACTAATGCAGGAAGAAACATTGCTCTGCACTACCCTGTCATACACAATACTTTGGGATATAGTGCCCCAGAGGAGATGTGGCCAGACTTGATGCTACAGCCATCTCTGTGACAAACAGTGCACTGGGAGTGCTGCACAAAGAAGTCCAATCATCCAGAGCTATCACAGGTGCTGAATCTCCCTCCCTGAGCCTGGGCAGATCTGACAAGTCCTGGACCTTGGAGGTGCCATCACTCAAAGAAGCATCTTTGCTACTCACAAGCCCCAGCCTCCGTCCGGGAGCTGCACAGAGCGCAGATAGCGTACCATCTCCTTCCGGAACCCCTCGGGCAGCTGGATTTTGGCCGTGTGGCAGGCAATGAGGAGACCTGGAGGACCAGACAGGCCGGCACTGTAGAGAGCCGAACCCCAGGACACTCACCCCCGGGCAGGTGCCCAGGCCTACCTGGCAGCAGGAACAGCGGCCCACCGTAGTCACCCGCCCAGTGCCCATCCTCGGCCTGCAGCGCTGCGTAGAACCGCATCCCGTTGTGGGCCGCCTCCCGAGCCGAGCCGGCCGCCGGCAGAGCCTGCAGCACCGCGTCCTGCGGGGAGACAGCGGCACCTCAGCGAGGCGCTCCAGGCAGGGCCCCGTCGCCCCGGCCCGGGCCCCCCGCACCGTGTCCAGCCCGAGGCTGTGCTGCTCCAGCGCCGTTTGCGCTCGCCGCTCCCCGTCATCTCCATCGCCCAGGTAGCGCCAGAGCTGCCGTCCGCCTTCGCAGCGCAGCCGCCAGGCCGGCAGCTCCGTGGCCGCTGCCGAACGCCGAGGGCCGCCACGCCGCCGAACCGCCCTGCCAGACATGGGCACCGTGAACCGCGGCCGCCACCCCGCTCCGCCCTGCCGGCACCTCGCTGCTCGCCGCCACCGCCGCTCCCGATCCTGATCCCACCGCAGGTATCCACCCAGTGGCCCCCGCCACCGCCGCTCCCGATCCCACCGCCGGGACGCACCCGCCGCCCGCCGCCATCGCCGCTCCCGCTCCCAGCGCCGGAGCCGCCCGGCTGGTCCCACATCTCCTCACGGGCCGCAGCCAATGGGGGCGCGCGCTGGGACGAAGCCCGGCCCCCGCCCCGCCCCGCCCGGAGCTCGTGCTGTCCCCGTCCCGCCCCGTCTCCTCCCGTCCCCGCGCGCCCTGGGACGTCGTCGGGCCGGTTGCCGGGACCTGACTCCTCCGTCCCACATGTCTGCCCCCGGCACAGCCACTGCGCTCGCTTCCCCAGGAGTGCCATCCCCCCACAGACCCCGACAGCCGTCCCGTCTCTTTGGGTGACAGCGCCAGCCCCTAGAGCGACTGTCCGCAGCACCCCCAAAGTCCAGGCGTGTGGTTTCCATCGCTTGGGTGCCCAGCTCATGTCCTCGTGGGCCACGAGGGACTGAGGACACGTGTCTAGGTGCAGTGCCAGCAATGCGGACAGTGCACCCTGACCCACGGGTGCCTACGCTCCCGCTGCCCCCGTGCTTCACCGCTGCTGGCACCATCCTTGATCACCGTCCTCAGCTCTGCTTTCCCGGGGTGTCGGGCGCTCGCTAAACAGGAGGCCCTGCCCGGGTGAGGGGTGTGGCCGGCGGGGGTGACACCCATAAAACACAGTGTTTTGTTCTACAGGCGAGTCAGGTATCCTCACTATGAGCCCTGCCTTGGTGCCCCCAGCCCGGGAGGGGGGTGCCACCTTCATGCGGGTGGTACCGTGGGACAGCATTCCTCGAGAAGTTGGCAGAGCTCCTCCTGTCCTGTCCCAGTGACATATCACCATCTCTCTCCTAACACCCCCAAATGTAGCATCACACCCTTCCCAGGCCAGTGAGCAAGTGGGTTTCAGCCCTTCAAATACCCTCGGTTCAAGAAGGCTCCCCACAAGGAGGCACACAGGGATTGTAAATCCCAGAGATGCTGTACTTGCTGCTACTATGCTGTTGGAAAGGCTGGGTGGAAATTTAATGTGTACCTGCTTAAATGGAGTGATAAAATTCCTTTCAGCCTTTCAGAGTGACCTGGCTTCCCTCCTACCACAGAGATGACACCAGACCAAACTAAGATGGCAGAAAAACCTGTCCATGCCTTTGCACTGCCCAGGGACAAAAGAACTACTCTCAAATGTGACACCCATTAGCACCCCAGGATAGAAAAATGCCTGTCTATTAGTACTTATAATTACATAATCATTAATACTTATAGTATATAATGCACACTACAAGTTGAATTTAAAACACTCCTCCTCTAGCAAATAGCTCTTCACTCATGTCCAGAATAATGTCAGAGATCATTTGGAAAGGATACAGTAATTTTATTCGGGAATTAAAGAAATAATTTGGTATTTATTTTATGAACTAGGCTTAGCTCATGGACCAGTTCAGCCCTGGCTGTGCTCAGTAAGAGCAAAATGGTTTTTTGGATGGTGCTGGACTTCTCCTGGAGGGAGGATGAATGGGAATAATGTCTTTGACTTGTGTCTCATCCCACTGGTCCTCAGGAGGGAGAGCTGTGCTGCTTCCTCTTGCACAGTTTACATGAGCAGAGGGAACTCAAGACATGGGTGAACAACTGACGTGGGTGTTTTATCTGGGGCTTAATATTCTATTTCTTTTTGGTTTAAGAAAAAAAATTGTCATAATAAATCTACCTGGAATGAGGTTCATGCAAGTATCTCCACTTATCCGTGGATGCCAAAATCTTAAGATAATTTTTGGTAATATTTGCCTAAGGGGAGTGATGGAGTATGAACAACTTGGTTTTATTTTTCTGTCTCTATACAACCCACGTGCCCTAGAAAATTTTAATAATAGTAAAATTCTTGTTACTTAGGTATTATTTTCCTATAAGTTTTGCTGTGTCTGAACCTTAGCTGGATTCAGCCAGGAACTAGCTCACCTCTGGCTGCTGTGCTTGTAGGTGCCAGGGAACCTGCTCCCTGCAAAGCTGCTCTGTGTGCTGGGAGTGTGAGTGCAGACCTGCACAGGCAGAGGCAATTTCTTCACCCTCCCCCACAAATTCCTCTGCTTTCATTACTTTTTTTCTCCCAGTTCAATGACTGCTGGCCTTTGTCTCGTGGTCTGGCAGAGCCTGGTGCCACACACACCAGAGAGACAAAGAAATAGGCTGCTTTTTCTTCCCGAGCCTGGTATGAAGAGCCTACATTGTGAGGGAGACAGGCAGAGGGCTGAAGTGTTTTGCTCAGCCTTGAGCACTGTAATACCCCCTTGCTTCTTTAAACACATCAGCCCAAAGCTCTGGCAAGGAAGCCCTGACCCTGAAGAAAGAAGCCCCAAGATTGCACTCTCCTGTTCAAAGATCTGAATGTGAATTTTAAAATAACAAAAGCAGCTGTTTGGGCAGCACTGAAAGCACAACCACCTCACAGCCCCACACACATATCCAGACCTCCTGGTCTGTCACAGGCTGGGTTAGGGATGATCCAGGCCAAGAGAGCAGTCTTTGAGAGGATATGTCCTGGACAAGGATCAGGAAAGTTGCTTGGAGTTGCTTGTTAGCAGAGGCAGGAGAGGGTCAAAGTTTCTGGTGTTTACACCTGATCCTGCTGCTCCTTGCCATCCTATCCGCACATCATTCCAGATCATCACCTGTAAAATACAGAAGTCAGAATGATTTGAGGTGAAATGGACAGCAAGAATCATCAGGAAAGAGAATTTCAAGACTGTTCAAGTCTTGATCTGTCAAATGCTATTTTTTCTGTCCCATTTTAAGAAAAGGTCTCTTTCCAGAATAACATCAAAAAATCGTTTAAGGAGACGAACTAGGACCTTCTCTCTGATTAGAAAAGGTTTTCTTTAATGCATTTCTTGGCTAAGAACTGAGCTAGAGATCTACCAGATCAAATTGCTATCAACAGAAAAATGCTGTCTCTTTGCTGCTGACAGAGAACTCTATTTATATCCAACTCTGATAGGAATGCAAATACTCTTGGAAAAAATCAACTAGTGCAAAATTGCTGATGAACTACCTCCACACTAGAAACACCACTACCTAAAATCATCCCTGCTGTCCCTGCTAGTCTCACCAGAGCACAGATAACTGGTATAGTTTGCAATGTCCTAAATGCAAGAATTTCAGTGGTCAGGTAAATATTTAGAGTCAACATACTCAATGCTGGGGAAATTATTCTTCCCCAAACCAGTGTTTAAGCCTATTACAAAAGCTTTCTTGAGCTGATGTAAGGAAATGATCAATGTAGATGGGTTTCTTTTACACCATGTATGTGAAAAAGTTTTTTAAGTAACATGGTCAGTGTTGCATCAGTAGATTTGGGGAACACTGAAACTGCCAGGGAATATGTCTGTCCAGCAAGAGGGTTTAGATAAAAGTGCATTTAATGCCAGTTCATGGTGGCTGCTGGGGTTGGCAGTGGACTTATGAACAAGTTTTTGTCAAGATCTCATTTAAAAGTAAATAAAGAATTTAATTTTGAGATAACTTTTCAAAGTTTCTAAAAAGATTTTTTATGTGAATCATTATACAAACAATAACTCATCTTTTTCTGAGTTTTGCCTGTTGATTTATACTTCCCTTGTCAGAATTGGTTCAAGATATTTGCAGTTTCACTTGTCTCTGGTATTAGGTGGACATTTCTTGAACATTTCAACATTTCTTGAACAATACACACAGAAAAGTATAAGGCTTATGCTCACACTGCAAAACATATTCTCATTGATGCTTTTACTCACTCCCATGGTTTAAATGGTTTTGCACAAGCAGCAGAAGTTTCAGGTTGATAAACCATTTTGTTGGTGGTATGTTTGATGAAGCTGAGTGAATTGGAATAACCTTATGTTCCCTGTCTGGTCTGACTCAACAATCTTAAAACAGTAGAAAGCAGAAAAAGTGTGTTCAATATTAATAGTGTGCTCCCAATGATCTAGGGTAAACAAAGTGAAAAGATCAGGCATACAAGGAATTGCTGTTTTTGCATGCTCACTGTACAGAGCAGAACAGCAGCTTTAAAGAAAGCACATACATCTTTGAATTGCAAGCTTGATTCATAGAACATTCTATGCATTGAAAGACCCATCTAATGAACAGTGAGCAGGCATTCTATCTTTGAAAAAGATGTACAGATAAATGGCACCATAATAGATTTTTTTTGTAATGTGTAGCAGCTGGCTCTAGGGATAATCTCCATGTGCTTGTTTACAAAAAAAAAATCAGTTTACTGCAATACATTTTGAAACGGGCCATATCACTACGTATGCGTCACCTACAAAAACCGCTTGACTGCAACTGTGTCCCCTTACCATCTTCAGAAAACAAGTAAAGCAGGCGGTGTTTTCCTCTCTCAAGGGCTCCTAGCCAGCGACTCCCACGTGGCGGCGGGTCCAGTCGCCGCGAACAGCGCTGCGGTGCAGGCTCAGCGCCCATCTCGGACACCCCGCCCCGGCTGCCGCTGCCTCCCCGGCTCCTCGCGCAGGCATAAGAAGCCAGCGGGTCCCCGGGGTGCTTGGCCACGCCACATCGCTGTGCCACAGCCCCGCCGGCAGCAGGGAGGTGAGAGGGGCCGGGAGATGCCGGGCGGGCTGTCCCCGCCTTGCGGGGGACACTGTCAGGGTAGGGTCGCCGCTCCACATCACCTCTGCGGAGCCCGAGGAGAGCTGGAGCACTCCAAAGCCTTGGGAATGGGAAGCAAGCAGGGCAGGAGCACGCAAAGGGCTCTTAGGATATTTTCTGCCTTGTCTGGGAACAGTCTTTCAGATCGGACACTGACGGCTGAGTGGGGGAGGACATCAGCTGTGGGATCAGATTCAGTACTTTGTGGTGGAGAAACAGGAGCCAGGTCGCATGGAAGGAGTTATTTACCTGCGTGATATGAACGAACCGAGTACCAGGCAATAAGGCTTTTTTATTTTCCCAGGTTTTGGGAAGGTGGGTTGGCAGCTCTCCCTATTCGACACTCTTTGGTTTGTGCATTTGTGAAGTCTGCAGGGAACGCTGCAATCCTAATTATTATCATTCCCAAGAGGGTCTCCAGATCAAGTGCGGGAGAGGGAGGCTCGAGAGGTGCTCATTTTGACTTGCTGGCACTCATCAAAATTGGTTCCTACCCGGTTCCCCTGACTGCTGGGCTGGAGATAGGTCTGCAGGCAAAGGCATAGGCGAGGGGACCTGCGACAGCAGGGACAGCAAAACCTTTCTGAAGCTCCGGAGCTGACCCCATGCCTGCCCCCTCCTTGTCTTGTGGCCCTGCTGTCTTCGAGAGCCCCTGGCAGCAAAGTAATTGTCTCTCGGGACCTTCCCCCTGAAGCCAGAGCTGCTGCCAGTGCTTCCCAACAGAACGCCTTGAGCGTGGGTCCGACCTTGCCGATGCATGGGCGGTGCCCCGGGGTGGCCATGCTTCCAAAGCAATAGGAATTGCTGGAGCTTGTTCAGGCTGGCGTTCCCACGTTCCCTTTGACCTCAGGGCCACGCCAAGACCATGTCTGAGCTGGAGAAGGCGATGATCGCCATCATCGATGTCTTCCACCAGTACTCCGGGAAGGAGGGAGACAAACACAAACTGAAGAAATCGGAACTGAAGGAGCTCATCAACAACGAGCTAACCCACTTCCTCGGTGTGAGTACTGCCCTCTGCGCAGCCTGGCTGGGCTCAGGGAGCATCGAGCAGCCACTGCACTCCTGTAACTCTGTCTCCCACGGGAAAGCAGCGCAGGTGAAGGGGTTTATTTACACAGCAGAGCATTTAATCCTTTGCTCGAGCTCTACAGAACAGCAGGATGAGGGCAACAGCCTGCATGGCAGACTGGGGCATGGGTTGGATACTAGGGAAATTACATTCCTTGGCATGGGGGGACAGCCTTGCTCCGAAGGGCTCAAGATGTCCCTTCCCAGCAGCACAGCTGTGGCTGTGATTCCCAGGGGCACAGGACAGTGCCCCAGCACAGACTGCCAACAGCCACAAGATATTTGGGATGTGTCTGAACAGAGATTCAACCATGAGATCATTTGAGAAATGGGGACATGTCTGGGCCTTGCTGTGGTCCTCCCCAGCTTTGGCTGCTTGTTTCTATCCCTTCAGGAAATCAAAGACCAGGAGACTGTGGACAAAGTCATGGAGGCACTGGACTATGACGCGGATGCAGAGTGCGACTTCCAGGAGTTTGTGGCCTTCATTGCAATGGTCACTGCTGCTTGCCATGAGTTCTTTGAGCATGAGTGAACTGGTGGGAAGCAGGTGAGCCCCTTCTGCTCATGCTGGAGAGACGCAAGGCAGCATTGCCTCTCCAGGAAAAGGACTGAGTGTGATTAAACACCTTAGAGTTCAGCTTGTGCTTAAGCAGCTTATTAAAAGTGCCATGGCTTTGTGAACAAGAAACACCTGTGTGGCTCAGGAAAGGCTATCGGCTAGTGCCCACTGGGCAGGATGCAGTAAGCGAGTGCCTTGCCCCCGCTGTTTTAAGTCAGGAATGTGCACGGGGCTAGAAGCAGAGGGATGCTGTTATCCAAGCTTGCATGCAAAGGAAAAAGGAAAATTCAAGGAGGACGTGATGCAGAGGGGCAGGTTATGGAAACTTGCTGCTGAGCCCACTGGCCTGAATGGGAAGACTCCCAGTGATCCTGTGAGCTCTATGCATGGCATTAATGCAGGAAACCCAGCTCCTGTCCCCTCACAGGTGCTCAGCAGAGCCCACCCATTTCTTGGCACACTGAGACACCCTTGGCTTGAAAGGCAAAGCATAACTATCTAAAAGCATAACCATCTAAAAGCATAACCATCTGAGAGCTCAGTCTTTTCTGTTGTTGATCAATCCTGCTTTTAGCAGCCTGCAGAACTGGCAGCAACAGCCTATGAGGCTCCTGCGCTAGGGTCAGCTCCTGGGCCTGGGATATGCCTTGGCAAGGTGTCCAGGCTCAGTTAGAAGGGAAAGGGGATTGGCCTAGTGTGACCACAGACCAGGCACAGCCTCCTGAGTGTGTGAAAATGACAAGAATAAAATATTGGTTTGGCCTCTGTGAAAAACGTGTTCTTTTGTGACAGGCTGCTCTGCACTGAGAGAGGAAGGCTGGGGGATCCAGCCTGAAGCACTGCTACAGCTCATGCCCTTGGGCTTTCTTTGGGCATCGACCCCTCATCTCCTCCCTGGTGTCATTGTGAGTGGCTAGACATCCCACCAGCACTGTGTTCCACCTGGCTGCCCACACTGCCAGGTGTACCTGCCAGGACAAAGGAACTGGTGGGAAGGCCCCTCTGCAGGATGTGACTGCTGCTACGAGGGTTATCCAGGGGCTTGCAGTGGTGAGCCCTTGCAAAGCCTCAACTTTACCCAGAACAACATCCCCAAACCCTGTGCTTCTGCCTTTTCAGTCTGTACCTGCCATCCAGCTCAGCAATATCTGTGAGTTGAACCTTCCTGGCCTGCAGCATCAATAGTGACACATTCACAGCAAAGATGATCTCAGATGGCACTGGATTCACCTCATTCCTCATTTTATAATGATTTCACGCACAAAATGACATCTTTGGATAGAGACCATCTTGCTATTCTCACCCACCTCCCCCAAGCTGTGCAGAGGGACACTCAGGCAGAGCTAGACATACAAGGGCCAGCATCTTGTCCTAATATCTAATACAAAAAGCCATTTTGCCATCCCAGGGTAGTGCTCACTTGATGAGAACCTGTTTAGCATCCAAGTTACTTCCACCACATTTTTAACAGCCTTCTCAGATCTCAGTTCAGCTGCTTTCAACACTGGTACAGACCTGAGGCCATGTATGAGAACAATGGGTGGGGACACCATCTGTCTCTATGTTCCCCAAGGTGAGGCAGGGTAGACAGGACTCTCTGGACTGTCTCTCAAGCCTGAACCTGAGTTCAGCAGAGGGGTCTGAAGTTTCAGTACAAGGGTCTGCCCATGAGCCACATTTGCGAGTCATGCTTTTGACTCTATGAAGAGGATTCAAATGAACTTCCCACCAGGAAGGACACCAACAGTTTCCCACTTATCAACAGTAGTAAAGCTGAAACAAAGAGAAGTACAGCAACAGGAAGGGCCTGAAATTTTTAAAAGATGCAGATTAACGTCTGAAGCTAGAAAAGTGTCAGAGGGGCAGAGTTTGTACTTCCATGCTGTATTGTGCTTCTGCTGAATCACATTTTCAGAATTTAAAATGCTGCAATTACTTTCTGCTCTGGGAGATTAGAATCTGCACGTTTATTCTCTCCCCAGATAATTTTAGGAGATGTGCATCTGTGAAAGGGAACCTTCCCCCTGGATCAGACCAAAATTTACCAGCACTGTGAGAGCACTTAAAGACACGCTCCCCTCCCAAATATTCTTCCACACAGGATCTTACCAGGAGTGCTGATTGTTGCTCATCTGAAAAAGCATATACTTCATCTTAACTGTTGATGGAAGTGGATCCAGGCTTAATCATTCAAAAGCAGAGCTCATGTGCTGATAGCAAGAAAAAAAAAATCTTAAAAAGAAAACTATGGTTTTCTTCACACAAATGAGGTGTGGACTTTTACAGACTCCAGAAAAGGAACAGAACCAACCACAGCACTGTCACTCACATTTGGCAGACAAAAGTGGCAGAAATAAATAATGATTTTGCAGTAACCTTTGCTAGACACATTTTAAGGAATGCTAGAAAAACAGCACTTTTATGTTTAGGTGAGAACAGGGTTAAATAAACCAGAAGTGACTGGAAGAAAAAGCAGTGGTATCTATTATTTTAATAACATATATTGAAATACAAAAAAATAGAACTCTGCTTATATGGCACTGGCATAACCAAACCACACCATAAAACCTGGTGTGCCCAGTTCCTCCTAAACAAAACAAAAATGACACAAAATCCAAACACAAACACAAAATCTGAAGACTGTAGCAAAAACCTACATTAGAATTTGTCATGACAAGGAATTCTGGCTTGCAAATATCTCATTTGAAATATCTGACCACATAAATACTTAAAGTATATTAACCAGCTGCTTCCCTTTTTCCACTAATAAACTCCTGGGTAACAATTAATAATAAATAAGGGCATTAAAGCAACCTCATAGTACTGTTGCTAAATTGTTATAAAGATTTTAAAATGCTGGTATGAAGTGCTGGCTCACAAAGAACACTGATGCAATAAAAGCAGATTCATTAATGTTTACAAGGTTATTTAATACTCACTTGCACCCCAGAATCAATCTGGAACATTCTGCCTCAACAGCATTCCCTCAGTGTACTGAGGGCCAGAGAGCCAACAACAGCAGCATGTTAAGTTCAGCACACAGGGCTTAGAATTGCCTGGTTAGAACATTTTATGTTCCCACAAATCAGGTAAAAATCCACCAACCAACCAACCTAGAAATCATCCTTATACTTTTACTACAAGCTGGAATTTCAATGTCATGTTCATTCAATTTAAGATGAATTACAGATTTTTGAATCCTGTCCTCATTAGTTTTGAGAAAGATGAGTTAAGTTGCTTTGGCATTGAAACCCAGCATGCTTTGAACACATCACACACAGCACTTTCTGGATGCGAGGCACAATGCCTGGCTGGAATTTAAAGTGAGAAAACCAGCAAAGGCTCCAAGACGCCATTGTCTCAGTATATACAGTGCTTTTAAACACAAATCACATTTTGCAGGATCAATTTGTGCTTGTTTCCTGAATCTACTGTGGGTACAAATGGTTTCTGTAGGTGCATCACCTCTCTTGCCTTTTCAAACAAAACATCTGCCTTCTTCTAAGAGACTACAAGTTAATTTACTTCCATAAACAAGGATCTAATTAAAAGCAGGTGCTTTGGTCAGGAACTCTTGAAAGTCATTAAAAAACCTCCCAGAGCTCCTTTCCAAGACAGAATGCCATGTAACCACAGAGTGCTCTGCACACTGTGGGCTGATCGTGGGCCCAGCAGTCTGACCCATCTGCTACAACCCAAAGAAGTTTTTGCATTGAACTGTGTGTCAGAGAAAGGAAACCACTTGGAAACGCACTCTGGAGTAATGCTGATGCAGCACATAATTTTGTCTGGATAAAAATTAAATCAGACACACTGCAAGACAGACAGGAAAAGTTGTTTTATGGACTTTTTACAGCCTTTCCAAACTGCTGCGGCTGTTGGAAATGACGTAACTTTAAAATTTTTTAAATAATGGTTTTATTATATTTTAATTAATCAAAACCAACATATTAATTATAAGCAGTGCGTTAGTCTTGTATTACTTAGCCAGCATTTAGCAAAGTTGTCTTAAGTTACTTTCATGGGAGCACAGCTTGGGAAAATTACTGAGACGTTAAGATTTGATAAACTAACTCTGATATGCTTCAATGAACAAAGCCTGGGAGAGAAAGAAGCATTGTTGAAGCTGGCCATCTGGAATGCAGAATTTACGGACTACAACGATGTTTTGCAGAAACCAGAAGAGACTAACAAAGGCCATGTCTTTATGCTGACAAGTCCCTACTGGAGGAAACAGATACTAAAACCCCTAAAAATATGGACTAATTAGCATGAACAGCAAGGAATCAATAACCAATAGAGGACAGTATACTAATAAATGAAAGAGAATTATGCAATTTAACACCAATGAACATTAATTCGTTTGCTAAAAATGTAGGAATAGGTGAAAAAGTTTCGTATAGTGTCTGTGTAGAGGCTAGAATTTTGTCAGCCACTTACAAACCCTGGCCAGGAATAAAGTACTGCCTCACTCTCCAGCACTAAAAAAGACACTATTAGAGGGTTTTCTTTATCCTGACAGTTCAGGAGGATTTTGGTAGCACAGCAGCTGCTGTGGGTCAGCCGGATCAGGTTGCTGGAGGGCATCATCCCACTCCTGCTGCTTCCGCTTGTGCTTTTCTTTTTCAGCTGGTGCTTTCTCGCTAGCAGTCATCAGCCTGGACATGGCATCAGGCCTCTTTCTGACCAGCTGGTGCCTTCTGCAATGTTTTCCAAGGATATAAACGTCAGTGGACGTCTGGCTGCAAGCCAAGCAGGGGCATGGCCAGTGTATGCCTGGAGCTGGAGCTCAGAGGCCCTGGAAAGGCTCGGCCATGCATAGAGCAGCTGCTCTATGTCACCATGGCAGTGACATCATACCAGCCATGCCCCCCAGCCCTATGGCAGTGATGTCATATGTGACATAGTGATGTCAGCATTGCAGCATGCCAGAGGTTCCAAACACAGGAAATTCAGGACCATCCAGGCTTTACAACTGCTTTACCTGCAAAGCAATTGCAGTGAAGCTTTGCAGGAAAGCTCTTAAGGCATTAAACTGTCTGAAATATGCATGCAACTGTGCTAAGCCAAGGTTTTGACCTAATAACCTAAGTTTCAGCATTCATCAAGTCAGATTGGCAAGAGCTGTTTTGAAATGTTTAATAAGCTTTTTGTTTTAAGATTTACTTTACAAGGCAACTTGTCTCACTTTCACCAGTATCTCAATACAAAAGTCTTACAATGTTTTATTTGCTAAAAAAACACAACATGGAACTGGGGGTTAGGGAGTTCTGTCCTTTTGCCAGCTGCTTTGGTAGGAGGGGTGTCCCACAGCCTGCTGCTGGAGGCTGCTGCACTCCAACACTAAGTTACAGAAGTTCTGTACATAATTACAGTCAGAGTATGTAGCTGTACTATACACCACAGGTAAACACCATCAGAGCCCGTAACTATTATAGAGGAGAGCTTTTTCTTGAATATTTCAGAGTTTATTTGACCATGGATAAATCTGATATATCAGGGGAATGACATCCATCTTTCTTAGGCACTGGTCCAGACAGAATTGCCTTGCAAAAAAACCTGCCTCTTTTGCAAACTTGTGTATTATTTAAAAAATTTTATGTAGCTCTTGAAGTCTTCATCAAATCTATAAAAATAATTATTTGCTAGTCTCGTGCTTACCTTCAAACACAGAAGTATTTGAATAACTTCATATTCTCTTTCTGCATTAGGTTCACTGCAGTACTAGATCAGGCAGAAAACCTTACTTAGTCCAACTGTAACTCAACTGGATATTTTAGCCTGAACAAAAGAGCTTAAATACAACTCCAAAGAAAACAAAGGAAGTTTGTACCACAGCAGCTCAAGCTAACTAACACTGAAGGTTTTCCACAGTGGGGGTAAAAAAGTTACTATTTTAAGTTTTAGCACAGAATATTCAGGGAAAACATACTGTAAGCCCATGCTTTGTAAACATTTATACAAATCATTCAGAGACTAGTGGCTTTGGAATGGATTTTCAAATCCTTGGCGTTATGCAGGGCAGGAATTAACAGCTAACACTATGAAAACAAGTACCTTTACCATGGTGTTAGAAGAGCGAGAGCACTGAAGGCTCCTGCATCAAGTACTTAAAACTGGGTATTACTTTGTATTTTATTATAAAGTTTATAGCATTACAGAGTCCAGCATGGCACTGTAAGTAACCTTGTTACAGTATTTGTTTTTTGCTTGGTACAAAAAAGCTTAACAGCAGCATAATTGTTACACTGAATCTGGGATCAGAACAGGTTGGCTTCTTCTGAATAGGAATGAGTCAGCGATTTAAAATAAAAAGGCTGCATTTTAAAATCTCAAATATGTGCAAAATTCTTTTCAGTAGAGAATGTGGTAGAGGTGTGTGCAGTGTTGAAGGTTACGTCCCAATCCCGATACTGCCAATATATTGCAGTCATGTGGAGGGTGAACTCTGGATTGTTACTCATGACTTTGGGTGTGGTTACCAGGAGTCCTCCTCACAGCTGGTGCTCTCTCCCCACCCCATTCTATGTCCTTTTATGCAGTGCATCAAGTACAGACATTCATAATTATTCTCACCCCCTTGCCCCCCCCCTAAAATAAAATTGGTCCATGATAAATTCTAATAAGCTTCCTTCAGGAATTCCAGTAAACTCTCGATCTTAAGACAGCTGTGAGTGTTACAATGGGTTTATGAAAGCAAATGTAATCTGGGAGATGAAGGTCTGTATGTAAAGAGAATTATCTCCATTTTCCTAAGGTCTTCAACAGCTTTTAAAAACACAGAGCATGGATTCCAATGTTATTATGAGGAAAGTCCCTTGGATTTTGGTGCTTTAGCCTTGATGTGATTTGCTGTTTTCACATGTTGTAGGCAACATAAATAGGATCCAACTGATCAGCTAAAAATCCATCTCTCAAGTGCATCCGTTGTTTCTCACCACGGGAGTTGATGGGAATGACCCCGGGATCCACAATGACCACGACACCAACGATGAGATAATGCTCCTCCAGTACCACATTCGTCACCAGTGCAACCAGATCCAGCGCTTCCTGCTCTGAGCCTTCCAGCTCCACCACCACCACCAGCAGGTTTGTCCATGTAAACACAGCACTGTTGGCATGATACACACATTAATGGGGAGGAAAAACACCTAGACAAGTTATTAAAAGAGGTTATTAAAAGAAAGACAAGACCTCCCAAAGCTTACAAGTAAACCTGAATTCTTTGAGGCTGGAAAGGACCTACAGCCAATGATATATATAACTCATTAAGCCCAAATGGGAATGATACACGTGAGAAGACACCATCCATGAAATTCCTGAGATGTGTTTACCAAACCCACATGTTGGGGAGGATGAAATAGGGAAACCTTATAAATATGACTGCTTGGCAAAAGATTCTGAAAATACAAAACCTGTAAGTGAAATAGAAATGAAAGCTAGCTTTGAGATATAAGATACCAAGCTGTTAGTTACTGTACAACCAAAAAACAATGGGCTAGCCAGCTGAAGGAGAATCCCTCTTGATTGAACAATGTCTTTAGCAAAGAAGAGGATGCTTTGGCATACAGAAAAGTCCAAGAGTCAGAGAAACACTGCCAGCGTGGCAGGGAAGAAAAAAGTAGTTTTAGGAAGTAGTTTTTAGGAGTTAAAATGTAACATGGTATGGTAATATAGTAGTTGTGATAGGTTGTATGTAAATTCTATAAGGACTTCTGTCTTCTACTGATTGGATGTTGTACTATTACCATATTCAGTATAGGAAGAGATATAATATCATGTGACCAGACTTTTAGCTCTCTTAAGCTCTCTTACTCATATGCTCTATCTTACGCTCTCTCTCTCTGTCTCTCTCTGGGGCATGCCCTAAGCTGTGGCTGGCAGCTTAAGCAGAGCTCCTGCACCCACGACCCTTGCAAATAAACTGCATGTTTCGGGAGCTGCCTTGAACTGTAGAAATCACCCAAAGCCGACTGTGTCCTGCGGAACCATTTTTCTACACCCACATGTGTACATTCCGACACAGCCAAGGAAGTTACAAGTTCTTCTGCTTTAGAAGAAATAAAGTGATACAGAAGAACAATGCTGAGGTTCTTACCATTCTGCAATGCTCTTATGTGCCCTGATTACAGAAGTTTCTATGTCGATGGGGTGGTACCTCATTCCTCTGAGCTCCAGTGTTTCATCCAAAGAGCCTACGACATACAGGGCATCGTGCCTCTCTGCAATACAGCACACACATTTCAACATCATCACATCTGCAGGACAAACACAGTCACTTGTATGTGCTTATTCCTGACATTCTAAGATGTTCCCAGTGGGAAAGAGTTCCTAGGGGAAAGAGTCTATAATACAAGCTCAAGCATTTGGAGAGAATGAAGAGCTAATGCAGCACTTCTGCCAATTGACTCCAAGCAACTGAAACCACACTGAAAAGAATTTCTGGGTCATCCAGTTCTGTCCTTTCTCTCATGTAATGTAACCTCAATTCATAAACTCAAGCAAAGTCCACCGTTAAAGCATCTTTTTATTCCACTGTTCTTACAAGAGAACTTCTCTGATTGACACAAACACTTTTCCAATTTCCAAATTTAACTTATTTTTTTCTTTTTAACTCCAGCTTATGCCCATTTGTCCTCATGCCAGCAAAATTCTACTCAGCTTTTGAAGACCCCACAGTTTACACAGTAAGAACAACTCTGTCCTCTCCCCAGGCTCAGCTCTGCCAGGTTAAAGCTCTCCTAGACCCTACCTGAAGGACACACTCTCTACATTCATCCTGTAACTCTGTTCAGTTCAATTCTGCTTTTTCTTTGTTAACTGTTTTATAGTTCTGCTTGGTTATGTCACTGGAGGTGAAAATCATGCTTGGAAGCTGTACTTTGTGTGTACTGTATGTTAATTCACTGCACAAAGACTCTTAAAAGCTAAAGGACAAGCAACATCGTTCCATGGTGATAAAAACCTCTATGATATATGATTTTTCAGAAAGCTACAAGACACAAAAACTTGCTATCATTATCCAGTGGCAGCAGTCGGGACACTGACACTATTCATGTAGACACCATCATTCATTTATGTCCAATCACAGAAAACCAGCAATAAACATGTTATTACAAGCACTCAAACGCCTTTTTTTAGGATGTTCAGAGATTTATTTCTTAAAGTATATGATAATCAAGAGCTGTATCTACTTTGTATTCTGTCTCAACAGAAAACAGAGCAGATGGAAGATATTTCCCAAATTTAGACATCTTGGCTTAGATCAAAAAAACCCCAACATTAACAATTTATTTTCTATACCGGAAAGTTTCTCCTCTAGACCTTTAATGTTTGAAAATCACTGGTGTCTATGAATGTCCTGAACCTGCTCAATGATAGAACATCTCCTACTTAATTCAGGAGTCTTCCGTGATCGAAGTCAGCAGAAACTTGCCGGACAGCCTAATCTTTGCTGGCTCGGCTTCCTCAAGGAGCCTCACACAAGTACCCCTTGTTGGTCCAGGTGTTTCCTCTCACCTCCGCTGGCATCTGTCAGCTCTGTCCTGCGCAGGAAGCCCAGGTACCCGGTGCGAGCCCACACAGTCTGAGTGTCCCCAAAACTCAGGCGAGCAGTAAAGTGATCAGCGTGCAGTGCTTCTTCTCCATACACCGTGTAGTAACCAGCAGCATTGTGTGGGCTACTCACCCATATCTAAGGGATAAAACAAATCCAAACCGGAATAAACACAGGTTGTTTTGCCAGACACAGACAGCATCATTAATTGATTTAAAAGATCTGATTTACTGACAATTTTGACTACTACAAAATGCCAGTTTTATTGAAATCATTAACTTCCAACCAGAGAAAAGGAATTTTGTATACATGTAATTGGGGGATGGTAAAGGCTATAAAAATTGAACCAGGCATTTGGCTCACTGGAAAGGAACAACTGCTAAACCTATTAGCTGGGCATCTTATTACACAACAAAAGGTGCCTGTAAAACTAAGGTTAAACCAAGCAGAAAATTACCATTTTGCTGCTGCCCACTGATGGGAGTACATCCCTACCTGTTCTACCTGCCAGGCAGACACAGACTAGACTAGTGCCCTGGTCTCACCTGTGGAGCCACATGTGCAGGAATGTAAACAGTGCCATCTCTGTGGGGTTCATTCACGCGCCACACCAGGGTGATCCTGGCTGTCCCACTCAGGGGAAGGAAAGCATTTATCTAAGAGGAGGTATCAATGTATCACATCACTGCTGATAAACACAGTATAACAGTACCAAACCTTTACCTCTCCTAAATGCGAGTCTCCCAGAGGTCCCTTTGTTTCTGTATGTGCTATGATGACCTTCACTCCTGGAAGAATCTTGAATAAGAAGCAAATAGAAGTTATGAAAATGAATTAATCAAAAGAAAAGTTAATCAGAAGTCAATAGTCTGTGCTTCCCTTACTACTCCTTTCTGCACCACAGATACCAACCATCTCTTCCTACCACTGTTATTTAACTTGTTAAATAATTTTAACTCTGAGCAGCCATTTTTCAGCTTCAGCATTGGTTTCACACCTAAAAAATGCCTTCAGAAGGCCTCAGATTTGTTTCAGTGGTAGCAACTTATCCTATTGCTTCAAGTCATGCACCTGTCTTCACTTTAACTACCCAATCATAATATGCTCTCCTGGACACATTCTGATTAGCCAAGCTTGTCCCACATACTCTTTACTGAGATCCAGGTGATGCAGCTCCCTACCGAGGTGAGGGCCATGAGGACATAATGAGTGTCATAATGCCTTTAAACTGAAAGAGGAGGTTTAGATTAGATGTCAGGAAGAAATTCTCCCCTGTGAGAGTGGTGAGGCCCTGGCACAGGGTGCCCAGAGAAGCTGTGGTTGCCTCACCCCTGGAAGTGCCCAAGGCCAGGTTGGATAGGGCTTGGAGCAACCTGGTTTAGTGGAAGGTGTTCCCACCCATGGCAGACAGGGACTAGAATGAGATGAACTTTAAAGTCCTTTCTAACCCAAACCACTCTTTCTGTGATTCTGTGAGGAGGAAGGATCACACACAATCTCTTACCTTCCCAGACTCCATAAGTGGCAGACTATGTGGAGAACCTCTCTCCACCAAACGCACCCTGAGAAAATAAGAGGATACATTTGAACATGGCTTTAAGAACTGTTGGAGGTTAAGATTTTATTATTTTTTGTTTATTTCAGGGAATTTTCTCTGCTGCCTAATAGATGATAATGACTGGTAATATATAGCCATAGAGGAGGGGGAGGGGTACACTCTCCTAGATGAGGGGCTTTCTCTTGGGAAGGGCAGAGATACCTCGATATTTTGGCTGCAGGGCCAGGGGCTGGGCTCAGCTCATCTTCAGCTCCTCTCTCTCCCTCCCTTGCTAGCTCTGGATTAGAGGGGAGAAGTCTGCAGCTTGTGTGGGAACAATTTGCTGCCACTGTGGAGTTTCACCTTTTACTGCTTCTACCGTGAGTGAGGCTTTGCTCGTTAAGAGCAAATGTAGAACTGGGACCTTAGTAACACCCTACCTTAATGGAAAAAGACCCTCACCATCTACTTGAGTGCCCAGGGGAAAACCTGTGACCCTGAGCCCCTCTGAGGGAGTCTCTCCTGCCTGCTTGTGGGAGCCTGGCTGCCACTGCCCAGCCCCGCTGTCTTCTGCCTCTGCTTCAAGTTTTCCACTACACTTCAACCTGATACCCTGTGTCTGCCCAAACCACACAGTTCCTGCTGTGGCTGTGGAGTTTTCTGTTACACTTTGTTTGCCACTCTGGGGTGTGCCTGCTCTGCTGTTCCAGCCGCTGCTCCGAGGTTCCCACTACAGCCCATTCTGCCATCCTGAGGAGCACCGAGATCGGCTGCCCCTGTGAGTTTGTAAAGGAGGCCCCTTTTCCATCCCTTCTGCTGGCTCGCCCGCCATCACCCACATGATGAGAGAGAGGCAGGAGAGGTGCTGGCGCCACAGCGCCCCCTGCACGCGCGGGGGAACCATTGCACCCGCGCTGCCCGGCCGGGAGCCACCAGCGCCCCCACCGGCTGTGACCAGAACTGCACAGAAGGGGAAGGTGCCCAACAGCCGAGAGAGGGCTGGCGCTGGCTGGCTGGGTTGGTTTGTTGGCGCTGCCGTTGTGGTTGTTTGTCTGCCTTGTTACACATACATAGTAGTAAAGAACTGTTATTCCTTTCCCCATATCTTTGCCTGGAAGCCGCATAATTTCAAAGTTACAATAATTTGGAGGGAAGGGGGTCACAATTTCTATTCCAAGGGAGGTCCCAGCCTTCCTTGGCAGACACCTGTCTTTCAAACCAAGACAAGAACTTTAATAGAAGTGCTCTAGTATATCCACTGCTACTCCAACCTTAGCTGCACTGACTGAGCTGCAATGAATCACCCAGTTAATCTCAGTTATTTGCAATTTACAGTTACAAGTCTCTAGCAGTCTTCAAAACCTCCCTATTAGCATTCCCATGGACCGTGTTTCTTTCAAGAATCTGTAACACTGCTCTCTGGAAAGATGAGTAACTTCTTCCAAAAAAGCCTGAAGGTTGCAGTCCCACCAGCATTTTAAATTCACCTTCTTTTCTGGATTCTCCTGGACCTTTACTTGTCACACTGAGTTGTGGCAGAGCATCAGTAGGAATTACAGACAGTAAAGAGCAAGGAGCCTAACTGGAATTAAGTGACACAGTGTAGCCCAGGGAAGGCTAATGGAACAGAGTTGTTTTGCATTGAAAGAAAAAAAAACCCAAAAAACCTAAGGCAGGCTGTACTATTTCCACTACCTAAAGGATTGTGAGAGAGCAGATTTCTTGGAATTGCACAGCACTGGGATATAACATGGCAAGGAGTCAGCTGGTTGCTGCCAAGGATATTTCAACACACCAGTGCACTGAGGCTGAAGTTTCTTCTCCACGGCCATTGAAGAGTTAATGCTTTAACACAGACTGTACCTGTCATGTCGAAGTGCTCTCATATCTACATAGACTGTTGTTGGATCTGGTCCTGCTGTTCCCTAAGGATAAGGAAGAAGAAACAAATTCAGCAGAAGCCACAGGACCCTGCTTTCATTCTCACAGCCACATAATTTCACAGATTTCTCTCTCTTTTTTACTGACACTAATAAAGCACTTCCCTCATGTACAAGAAATAAAGTAGCCCCCCTTTCTACAGTGACTCCTGTAGAGCCTTTGCTTTTTATGGAATCAGTCAATGAATGCACAAGTGAAGTATGTGGTACAGGTAAGTCTAAGTTTTGCAAAATTTCTAAATTTAAAATTCAGCTTTTATGATTTTATTTGAGTAAGCACCTGCTCTAAAACCCACATAGCCAGTGCAAAAGGATGTAAGCATAAACCTATGTGGGCCTAGTCCCTAACACTGCAGAACCAGATGGACTATAGGATGTGACAAGCACACATGCATCACTATACCTGTTCAGCCAGCTTGCCCAGCCTGTTTGGCTGACAGCAGGACCACAAACAGAAGTAACAGAGGCCATCAAAGTGTGAGAAAGAGAGAGAAAGGGGAAAAAAAGAAAATACAAACAAAGAGCACTGGAAACATAAGATATACACACAGTAAGACAGAAAACAAAACTTACACTGTTTTAGAATGAAAAGAAAATTTCCATTTCAGATTATTTAAGAGCTTGGCACTTTCAGCTGGTTCTCTGGGAAACATGCAAGTCACAGATAATGAACAAAAGAGGGCTAAGGGAACTCATATACTGCTTTATAATAAATCCCTTCTCCCTCTGTAAGACTGCAGCTTCAGAAACACCTTCTCAGTGAACCAGTTCAGCAGGGCTGGAAGACAGGTATTTATCTGCCTGAGACTTTGTATCAAAAGTTTGGTCATTCATTTACATTCATTTAAATCCAATTTATTAAAAAAGTCTAATACAAGTATCACTTTGAAAGAATGGGGGAAAAGGGGTAGAAAACTCTTTCCACTTAAAAGGGTCTCCAGAATGGAAAATAGAGATGAAAAAGACATAAAATTAAGGGGAAGCTGAACTGCCCATAGGTCCTGTATTCCTGACAGGGTTTTTTTGGAGTCCTTTTCATGCTGCCATTCAGTATTCTGCAGAAAAACTGTTTTCGCCCCCTTTATCCCAAACTGGCCTTTGAAATTTTTATTCACACAGGCAAATTGGAAAGCTATTTTTTTACACTTGGCAGCTGAAACATTTTATTCAACGAATTAAAAATTTTAATTTACAATCATCTTGATTTCATGTATATCCTTCCTGTTTTTCTACCTATTGATTCATAACATCACTCTGACCTTATTTCATTATAACCATTTAGCTTGATCTTGTTAAAAATCCTTTCTCCTTTAATTGTGAAAGAAATTAGAGAAATTAAGGAAACAATTGTGAATGGCAACATATTTAGGTAACTTATGTTCCAGAATATCTCTCTTGTAGGAAACCTAGAACACTCTTAATATATTCTGAGAGCTCAAAAGGCTTTTCTTCATCTAGTGGGCACCAGGAAGAAGACAAAAGGAAAAACAAAAGTTTTGCAGAAGTACAGTAGCAATTTTCATAGAATCCTATTTTATTAAGTGCAATTTATACCAAAAAATTGGACATTAAATTTACAATTACACATAATTAATCCATGTGCCCCCTAAGATATTCCCCACATACAAAGCTACACACTGCCTCATCTGAAACTGGAGCAATTTATTTATTAACTCAAGCATCCTCCAAACCCCAGGGTGCTTTCCCATTTTCTAGTCCCTGCTTACTTAATACCTGATTTTTCAGGTAAGTTTTGGAATATATATATATTTATATATTTTTTTAATCTCCTGACTGGAAACGAAATAATCTCATTAAGGAAAGTTAGACTTCATCTAGTTAAACTACACATAAAATATTATTATCAGCTGAATACTAAACTGTCAGAGGGGGTTCTGGCCCACAGTATGTCATTATCTCCAGACTGTAAAGAAGGGCTGAGTACTTTACGGGCATATCCTCCCTCTCAAAGCTTCCAATTTTATATTTTAAGTAAAAAAAATAGTCCAGCTCTCACACAAGGTGAGACAAAAACATGTGCATGTTGCTAATACTCATTTGAGATCTTTAAAAGTAAAAAAACCCTGCAACTGTGTCAGTTTTCATGGGTCTTATTTGCAGAATTCTGTCTTCCATTTAATTCCACATTATACAAAACAAAACAAAATCTGAATCACACAGAAGCTGAAACAGCACTGCTTGTAACATGCAATATTTATGAACAGGAAGTTGTTTATTTAATACTGCTCCTGCATAAAAGGAAGAAAACAAGTTTCTTAGTACTGACCCTCTGGATTGGAAAAGCAAATCAATTGGTCAATTAGAACAGAAAAGTGAAATTGTCATAATCAACATCTTATTAAGCATCTTATTAAAAAGCTTATTTAACTTGGTGATGAAGCAAGCAAGCAATGGAGCTCTAGTTCATTAGAAAAATAAATCCATTTAGCTGAATATGATTTTCTACAAAGTTCCCAGAGATTCTGTGTAAGGAACAAGCAGTTTAATCTCACCTGTAAGCAAATTGCTACATTGACCCTGCACCCAAAGGTAGTGCTCACTGCACGAGCAGAGAGGCCCAGGTCTTTGAATAACTTGGAGAAAGACTGTGTGAGAGTGATCCTTGGTCTCTCCTCTGCCACCACCATGCAGGTGCGCACGCAGGACAGGTTAACCCCCTTCATCTGAGAGGGGAGAACAACATTGTAACTTCAAAGGCAGCATTTCTAGAAATAAACCGTTTTATTTGTGCAACAGAGGGGCTTTAAAGGCACTAGAGTAAGACAAGAACTGGTTTAACACTACAGATATCGTGAAGCTGCAACACAGGCACTCAGCATTTTGAGCTGAAAAACCCTTGAAATGTCATTTTGACACAAGGCTGGGCTCGCCGAGACGGGCTGGCTCCCAGCACTGTACAGTTTGGATGTTCCAGACATCATCAGCTCCTCTTAATGTAAACTGGAGAAATGGGCTGTGGGCCAGGATTCCCTTAGGTGAGGTCCAGGGGAACAGACAGACAGGTTTTTTTTGTCTCCATTGAGAGCACACAATACAGTTACCATTGTGAAGGAGCTGCCACATTCCCAATGAAAGTCCTGAGTTACTACAGCCGAGTTACTACAGCTGTGGGAATGCTCCTCCTTCCTCTTCAAGGAAATTAAATCTGAGTTAAGAGATTTTCCTTAAAAATAAATAGATATATTAGGGTGCAATTGCTGTTGTTAGGAATCAAAGAATCATATAGCATAGCTTTGAGCAGGGAGGAAAGGATTTTAAAGCTCATCTCATTCCAACCCCTCTGCATGGGCAGGGATACCTTCCTCTAGATCAGGCTGCTTCAAGCCCCATCCACCCCGGCCTGGAACACTTCCAGGACTGGGGAAGATTATGTCCACTTTTAGAAGTCAACACTTTTAGTATCAAGTGGTATCTGAAAAGTAAGTCAAACTTTCTGAGTTTTGGGGGGCTTTTTCTTTTGGCTGTTTTGGGTGAGGTTTTTTGTGTTTGATGGGCCTTTAGTATTTTTCCTTCTGTTGGTGTGTGTTTTGTCTGGTTTTTTTTTTTTTTTGTTTTGTTTTTTGTTTGTTTGTTTTGTTTGGTGTTGGGCTTTTTCCCTGTCTCAGACACAAGCAAGTTGATAGGCTTGCTGAGTATTTTGTCCAAAATCTCAAAACCATGCAGCAGCACTGAGGTTGCACAAATAACTAAAACTGAAAATAGAAGACTTCTTTTTTTTTCCCTCCACCAGAAACACAGAAGCTGAATCTTCCAGCAGTCTCAACACTCCCCAAAAATCAAGTCATAATGGAAAGCTATCACAGAAACACTTAAAAACTCATCTTCTCCAAGCCAAGATGAAGTATTTTTAGAAAGATACACGTATATTTATGTCAGTATGTAAAAAAAATGAAGCCCACTCACCCGGAGAACATCAGTCTGTGTCCCAAGGCCTTTGGTGCACATCTCCATCACGGAGTACGAGCAGAAGGTGACACGCACTTTGTACTGGCTGACAGCAGACAGCCACAGAGACACGTTGCTCTCCAGCTCCAGAGGAGGCACCAGGATGGACTGGTGACCTGAATATATACTGGGGAGAGGAAGCAAAAAAATTTGCAGCTTTGTGAGATGTGCTGCGTTAGAGTAGTTATCTGGTTGAATCAAGTCAGGACTCACTAGTTTTAAGAAACATTTAAGTGCTTCCTTTAGCAGTATTTCTCACTGCATACCAATCTTGCAGTGAACACCTTAAATGTCTTGTCAAAACATATGGTTTAATCTCAAAAGACTTTAAAAAGATTTACCTAATCAATGTAAAACAGAGAGTGAAGTTCCTTCTTTTTTTCTTCCTTGAATTTGGTATCCAATTAATACCACTTGCAAACCTGAAGTTACTCGAGTAACGAACTGACTTAAATGGATTTTCTTAGCACAAAAGGTGTTTTCTGGACTACTGTTAAAAAGGTTAATTTGGGTTTCTTTGACAATTTCACCCATGTCCATTTTCTGGGGTTCTGGAGAAGGCTGGGCACATGTGAGGAGACCCAGAGCTCCACAGTCATACCTGCACAAGCACCACAGTGCAAAGCCTAAGCCACAGTAGGGGTCCAGGCAGATGGCAATCTGTCGGGATGGGTACAGCTCACACTGGAGCTTTATTGAGCGACATAAGGCACTTGTAGCTGCATGTGACATCTGCAAGAGGAAAACAGGAGCTTTCAGGGACCTTTTTCTAGAAAAAAGATTTTACATATTTCTTTATAAATGTAAAGAAATAAAATATTATTATCTCTTGTTACTCTACCTTTACTCCTGCTAATATACCAGTAGTAGACACACTGAAGTCCAAGTATGCCAACATATCTGGAGATGTAGGTCTGAAAACACTAGCCAGCTTCTTTTTAGGCATATCATCTATTTAAAATACATAAGCAGAGAAGAGTACCATATTATTTTGGGAAACAAGCACAGGACAAAAAGGTGTATCTTTACAGCACTATCATCAGATCCTTCCTATAGCTTCTGGACAGCTATTTTAATGCAATGCAAAATACATCCACTCAATCAGGCAGTTGTGTAGCAAAATAAATACATCACTCTTCAAACTATTTCCATTTAGGCTACTGTACCTGTCTCCAAAATAGTGGGCCATGTTTTAATATCTACAGCTGCTGCAGCCTCCTTCGACCTGAGCAGTTTCATTATAGCTTGGGTGGTCAGTATACATGCAGACTTACTGACCTGCAAAAGGCACAGCATTAAAATCATTGATAAAACCAGGGAAGGCATGCTCAAAGTCATGTCATATGCATCCAGATCAGATAACCAGTAAGATGAAGAAAATAATTGGGAAAAAAGCAAAATAAATCACGACAATAAAAGATCATTTTAAATGAGTTTCTAAAGAAGTCATTACTGATTCAGCCACAGCACACAGAATATTTATTTTCTAGCTTATTTTACACTGATCGTGGCAAAGCAATTCATCAGGTTGCATCAACCATTCCACACTCCCCAGAATCATAAAGAGAGGAACGGCTCATACCTACCTCTACAATCATTTTGACAGTGGGCAGAGTGGTAGCAAGGTTCTGCGGATGAGGTGGGCGGACAGTGATGGGAACACAGCCAGCATACAAACAGCCATAGAAAGTTGCTATCAAGTCTACTCCTGAAAAGGATATTTGTGAAATTAAAGCCATTTTTTTCAGAACAAGAGGCCAAACTCTTTCATCAAAATCAAAATACACAATGTTTTTAAGATGCAAAGATTTGTCGCAAGTGTCTCTTCAAATCAACAGGCTGCTCCACAACCAGCTTAAAATGTTCTGCATTTAAGAATTAGCAAAAATTATTCCAATACAATTAATGGACAGAACTTCTTTTCTTGTGCTATGTGATTCTGGGTTTTGCTGTGTTGCTTTACCTGGAGGGTAAACCAGGGCCACGTGGTCACCAACATTCAGCCGTCCTTTCTCCATCAGCGCAACTGCCACTCTCTCTGCCCTCTTGTGCAGCTGGATGCACGAGGCAGTGCTGGCTACAGTACCCTGCACAGGAGAGAAGTAACAGCAGAAACCTTTATAGGAACAGCAGCAGCTCAGTGACTTGGATATTGACATGAAAAGGTGTAAACTGAAAGGGCTTCTCCTGGAGACATGTGAACACACCAATGTGGAGGTGCCTTCCCCTGAAATCCTGGCGGGAGGGACCCTGAAGTGCACGGGTCTGTCCCTGCCTCTGTCCCCATGTCACGTGTGCCCCATACCTGTTCCTGATTGGGTGGTTTTGGGTGCCTGGGCCTGGAAGGAGAGCAGGGTCCCATGACTGAAGAGTCTGCCAGAGAACTCCAGCCATGCGGCTGGAGGAATAAAAGAATCTCTGAATATCTAAAGAAATATCGCTTCATCTTTCAAAGTTCATCGTTGTCTTATACTTGTTGTAGGGATTCCCTCATTACAACAAATGGTGGAGAAATGCTGGTAAATGATCCCTGGAGAAGATAATTCGTGAGTAACTCTCGATATCTCTTCTTGCTTTCGTTTTGCTGTCCCATCTCTGAACGATGGAGGACTCATGGAAAGACTCATGGCTGTCCGAACCACAAAGAGACATTTACCTTAAAAAGGTTCTTGAACAGCAATATGTAGATTTTAGCTTAATTCAAGCTCAGAAAGAAATAAGACACTTTTTGGCATGGCTGTTTAAAAGCTTCTTCTATGTTTCTTGGGATTTGATTCTTACCAAAGACTTCTGGAAGAATGTTTAGACACAGTTAAGTTCTGAATCAAAAAATGTGCCGATGCAGGACTATTTCCATGAATATTACCTGATTACAGAGAGTGTTGAGCAATATCGACTGTGTCCCACTGCTGTTTCAGCAGCGAACACGTGGTCGAGCAGTGCATGCGTTGCAGCGGGTTCCTTCGCCACCCTGGAGACTGCGTGGACCCGGCCGCGGGTGCCGAGTGCATTGCGGGCGGCGGCGAGGGAGCTCCCGCGTGTGGGAGAGCCAGTGAGGCCAGGCACAGCGGGAGACGGGGCGGCAGCGACAGCGAAGGTGGCAGGAGTAGAGCCAGGAGCGACGCGGCGGCGCGGGCCCCGCGGTGTTCGCCCTGAGGCAGCGGTGAGGGCGATGGCTGCCCTGCACTGCGTGGCAAGCGACGGTCCAAGCCCGAGTCCCGCGGTGAGAAAGGCAGCGGCGATTGTGGCAGTCGCTATGGCTACCATGGTGAGCCACACCGAGCAGAGCCAGATGGGCGTAGGGGTGAGAAGGGAGCCGTTCTAGCCGACGGCCACACAGCCGACAGCAGCAGCAGCGGCGGCATTGCTGGTGGTACAAAGACGCACACACACAAACGCCTCACGGGGCATGGCCATGCAGCCGGGCAAACGCCCGGAAATCGTGGCGCAGTTATGCAGAGCTCCAGAGGAGAAGCAAGCATGGCACCAAACGGCGGTGCAGAGGTGGCTGAAGGTGGAGCAGCCGGCAGGGTCAGCGTGCACCAGCACGGCCAGACCGGACCTGCACGGTCCCACACACGATCCCGAGGAGTAAAGACCCCGCGACAGGAACGTGCTGGCGGCCCCAGCCCCGGTGGTCCTGGCTGTGGCAGCTCCAGCGAGAGAGCGAGCAAAAGCAAAAGTGAAAGCAAGAACAAAGGAACTCAGAAAAATGAAAAGGTTATTGCAATTAGCGTTTTTGGAACTGTAAAATGTATAAAATGTATAATGTAAAGAAAAAATATGGTTTCTTATCAAGAATAGATACTGGAGAGAGTATTTTTGTCCATAAATCTGCTATTGTGAAAAATAACCCCAAAAGTGATGTTCCAAGCTTAGAAGAAGGAGAAAGAGTAGAATTTAAAATTGTGCAGGGAAGAAAGGGTCCACAGGCTGCATGTGTTACAAGTCCTGGGGGTGTCCCTGTCAAAGGCAGTAGATATGCTAGACAATATCCCCATAATCCCTGTCCTTTCCCCTATTCCACCTTCCCCTTTTATCCCATGTCCCTTTATCCCCCATATATGCCCAGCCCAAATTTCCCTTTCTGGTTCCCCTCACAAAACCAGGCTTTTCCATTTGCCATTAATCCCTTTGCAATGCCGATGAGGGGGATGAAAAGGAGGGAGGGAAGAAATTAACCATCATTTTCTAAGATTCCAACAGGTACAGAAAGAAAAAACTCTCTCTGGACTCAGTTTCCATCTGAAGCATGCTCAAGTCCTGTCTCCCTTCTGATGCTCCAAAGAAATTCTGTTTGGACATTTGGGGACTCAAGATAGTGGCTTCCTTTCCTTTGAAATTGTTTGGCTGTTTATCCAACTGTTTCCAATGTTCTTTATTTAAAAGGAAAGGGTGAATTGTGGAGGTGCCTTCCCCTGAAATCCCCGGGGGGAGGGACTCTGCAGGGTATGGGTCTGTCCCTGTCCCTGTCCCCATGTCACGTGTGCCTCATACCTGTTCCTGATTGGTTGGTTTGTGTGCCCAGGAAGAGAGCAGGGTCCCATGGCTGGAGTCTGCCTGGGAACACCAGCCATGCAGCTGGAGGAATAAATCATCTCTGAACATCTAAAGAAATATCACTTCATATTTCCTTCCAAGTTCATTGCTATCTTATACATGTTGTAAGGATCCCCCATTACAACACACCAACATGTAGCACTGCAGCTCGTTAGTCTCCAGCAATTTAAGACTAGTGTTCACCTACTTGTAATTTCTTTGTGTTCAAGTTCTGTGTTTCCTTTTGCAGAGTTTCCCTATCAAGGGTAAAATTTGCCTGAACAAAGTGACCCAGGAAAGGGCTGCTTCATACTAGAAAACTTCCCTCAAAATCTTCTTTACTCTGAATAAACCATTTTAACAATAACGGTGTTGAAACAATTTCTTTTGCTAAAGCGCAGTATCAAAAGGAAAGTTAGAAAGTTTGAACTATGTCCTAAATTCTTTTGCCTCTCTAAATGAGATCTACAAATCCTTTACTTCCCAAAGACTGCTGCTGGACTTTCTGGAAGACTCCTGTCTGCAGTACAGCACAGAACAAGGCAGATCCCATTTGTTCCCGGGCTGTTACTGTCATTCTGTGTGCCATCCTTCTTGAGGGCAGAGCCTAGTCCAGGGTAAGGCATCAGTGTCCCCTGCAGGGTGTGACAGTGCTCCTGGAAAATTTGACTCCAAAGCTGTCCCAAGGGCTCTCTACTCAGGCTCTACATCTTCCAATCAGGAAATCCTCCATTTCTGACTTACAGTCATCCTTGTTCTCAGGAATGAAGACAGAATCATAGTTTCCATTAATATGACAAAAGTTGTGTTCCAGCAGGAAATGCAATTACTACAATGTTTTAAGATAGGCAGAATACATACTGACATTCCAGATGTGGAATAAAAGATATGTCATAAAATTCCAGAAGTGGAAAAATTTATGCTGCTTACTACCTAGCAATTTTTGTCTGCTTCACTAAAATAATCTGCAGCATTTCAGGAAAACACTTACAGAAGGCATTTTCTTAGAGTCTAAATAATCCTTTGTTTTGATCTCAATCTTCAAGTATGACCTAAAGTGCATCTCACCTTGGAATTCAACACAAGGAAGAGTGGATGATCCGGAGTCGTCTGAGCTCGCCACTGAAGAACATCTGCTAAATATAGGAACTGAAATGGAAGGAAAAGGAGATGCTAAGATTAACTCAAAGTGCCTCAGGTTTACTTTCAGCAGAATATCATACCTGGTCTTCTCTCATTCTGAATAAGCTAATTCAAATATTTAATAATACCAGGACCCCAATGTCACCTTTCTTGCCTGGTCATTGTCCTCCAGCTGGCTAACATCTCTCCCTGAGGCTTGTGCAATCCTCTTGCCAGCTACGAGGTTTCCTACAATCATCGATGCAGGCCCAACATCTGCATTTTAAAAAGAACAGTGCAAAATGAGAAGAAACAACCCAAAGAACAAGCAACAGCTCAGCCTGCAGGTGCCCCATAAGACACAGGTCTGGCAGAACTAGCACATATTCTGGTTTCCTCACCTGGCTGTTTCTGTCGAGGCTTGGGCAGGTTGGTAACACAGGTGTGGGGACACATCAAGACATTACATGGATGTAAAGCACCCTCCAAAAAGCGCTGCTTTGTTTCTGAAATATGAATTCCTCCGAGTGGAGCCTTTGGCAAAGTGTTGGCTGGCACCAAGGCAAGGCAGTACACACCTACTTGGTGAATGCTATCAATTGCCTTCACAGAAATTAAAAAAAATACAGTCCACATTATCAACTGGGACGTAGCTAGAGCAAGAATTTGCATTCAAGTCATTTATAACATTAAAATTTTTACTTGCACCACAATTTGCAAATAAAGGGTCCAATTCTGCACTCACTGAACTCATAGAAGCTGTGCCATGACTTCAATGGGAGCAGGAGCAGACCCAGGACTTTGCTTGTGCCCTCTATCAAGGGGATGCCACCTGCACATCAGGGATTAGGAAAGTCTCTTAAAAGTGGGCAAAAAGTGCAGAGATTTTCAAAAGCCAAGTTATATCACAGCAAATTCAGCATGTATGGCACAATCACAAAAGCACAGTAGAACATAAAACTCACAAAATTTAGGAGGGAAGCATCTTTGCTGCCTAAATCTAAAGTGTCTCTTTTAGCTATGACACTTCTAAAAAGAGAAACAAAAATATTTTCTCCCAATACTAGATATTCTCTACAAAAAGAAAGCTGAAATTAGACAGAAACCATTATTACCCAACTGCCTTACTCATAAGAGCAAACTTCCCTTAAGTTGCTCTCTGGATCCTTCCCTTCAGTTGTCCCCTTACCAGAGTCTTCCATAATTGATCTCTCTATTTTTACTTCCTTAGAACTGATTAAATTCTAAAAACTGCCAATGAAAATCTACCACAGTTCTTCTTCCTCCTGTCCTTCACTTCCAAGGAAATACAATAAAATAACTAAGGGAAAAAGTTTTTAATAATTTTTGTTGCAGATCTAGAATAAGGTTGTTAGAGATAAAAAGCTTTCAGAGGCTGTTCTGATACTTGGCAGTATACTCATGAATGTTTTCAGAGGTAACTCTCAGTATGAAATCAGAAGAGATATGTAGCATTAACCAAAACAACACCCATCACCCTTAGGACTCTGAGAATCCTAGTAGTAGGAAGCTAAAAAAATATTTTGAAAGAAAGTCTTACTTTTTACAAAATTCTGTTAATTCTCAACCCTGAAAAAAATTAGCTTATTACACCTGTCTGTGGTTTCACTGATAGGTTTTGCTTGTGGAAAGAAAAAAAAAGCTCTAATATTCTCATTTCATGCATCAGCCTTATTCACTTGTAAAGAGAAAAGGACAGACTGACTACCTGTAGAACCCTGCTCATCCACTGAAAACTATCCTCCTCTGAGGCGTCAGGGCGTTGCTCTGCCACAAGCACTATCCGATCATCATGCAAAACGGGCACAGAAAACACTGCTATCCTAAAACACAAAGGACAGAAGAATGATAGGATGCCACACGGGGTGAACAGAGCATGGCTTATCATCACACGGGAATGGCTGCAACCTCTCATGGCACTGTTTCACATGCACAAGCATTATTCATGCCAGGTCATCACAAAATCACAGAAAAATTTAGTTCCTTGCTGTAACTGATTTCTGGTTGGGGTCAGGTGGATTTGCAGTCACCCATGTAGCACGTGTCTGACAGGCAAATTCCATACATGCAAGGGCTGTTCAAACCTAGCCTATAGACCTCCATCATGCACACTACACTTGTAGCCCCATACAATGTCCCTTCTGGAAGACAACTGTGCCAAAATACTGACCACCAATGCTTGCACAGAAGAATACTTAACTCCCATCTGGGAATTACCTTAGTTTTAGGCTTGCCTTTTCTAGGATAAAATATTAATAATGCCTCAGCCTGGACTGGTTCCAGTCTGAACCCTGAGAGACTTCACTTATCATTGATCTCCATCTGGACATGGAGCCACGGTCCACTGAAGAGCACTCAAGTTGGTGATACAACACACTATCTTTGAGGGTTCTTCAGGAACCTAGTTTGTTCTTTAGAACAGGATGCACAGTTCCTTCCTCAGCCACCCAAAAGGCTCAGGGGACAGAGCTGTTTTACATCTGGCACGAGCTTCTTCTGAGTGTCTTAAGAGAAGATTTGAAAGAAGTTCTAAACAGACTTGTTAAGATCTATCTTTATACTGTGTGAAAGTAATTTAAAATCTATTATGCATGAAGGAGGGTGTCAATATTTGTCTTTCAAGTTAGCAGGGACACCCAAATTCACAACTTAGTGCCAACTTTTCTACAAAACACACATGAAAAAGTTCCCATGCATAGTTCCTGTGCATGCTGTGTCACTTGATGACTGTCTGTGGATTAAAAAAGGAGCAACAAAGCCCCATCAGCAGTATTGAAGTTTTTATACACTCACCTTCCCCGATAGACAAACTTCATGGGTTCAACTGCCAACGCGGTGGCTACCACATCATCTGCATTGTGCCTGCGGCCGCTAACTGTCATCAAGCCATCCAATTTTCCTACCACAAACACCAAATAGTCCTGAAAAGAAGGAAAGATTAGAAGCAGAGCAGAAGAACTTCCTCACTGCTGGCAATATATGCCTGGCTCAAGCCAACAAAACTCTTGAGATCTACAGGTCAGTGCCCTGACACAAAATCCTGCTGAATTCAGAGTTATCACTTTAGAGTTGGGAGTCAGGACAAAGTAGGGTCCTGAGGGCTTGTTCACACTTACAGGACCCACAAAGCCAAGCAATCCTGTTCTTGTGAAGGGCTGGTCTGATACAGGCATGCCAGCTGCCGTCACTGGGATGGCCTGGAAGAACACAGAAGGATTCAGATATTCACTGGACTGATAAGGACTTTCACTTCTTTATTGCCAAAATACATGAAATGGGGTACCACTGCAAGGAGAAACATGGGGCAGAAAGAATGAAAAGCCTATGTAACAATTACAAAGATATCCTAACCTCAAATACATTCTTGGTGATTCCAAGGAGGCCAAAATATGCTGTCCCACTTGCTCCTGAATTCACACATATTTCTCCAACCTCATCAGCTTTACACAGATAAGGAGTTCCATCCACCTTCACAACACACATGTTGGCTGTGAGGAGAAAGCACACAGAATCATAGTGTTAGTCTGCTCCAGCAGCTGACACATGTAGTGCTCTGCTACTGACAGATAAAGATTTTAGTATCAATTATGTATCAGCTACAGCAAAACCACAGCTTGTAAGAGAGCTTTCTTCAGCTTCTTGACAGTCTGTGCAGTCCATTCTCCAAGATTAAGTTCACAAATGCAATGTTTTTGCCTTACAGTGCTTCACAGCCTCCACATCAGCTGCAGCTGAATCCAAGGCACACTGGACTGAGGGAGTTTGATTTACCACTTAACACACAAGATCAAGAAAGAAATCAATAAATGTACCCAGGTCAATACAAAATAAACATAGCAAAGCCAACTCTGCTGCCTGCATAGACCAAGAACTGCTGGTAAAACAGATTTGTGGGTACATTTTCAAACCTTAAAGAAGACTTCCAATTGTAAACATCCTAAGTCTGAACAGGTGAGACAATCATTCACCCTACCAAGAGATCAGCCTCTAAATTATCTTGGTTTCATAAAAATTACCTATCAAAACAACTAGCAGTTATTAGTAGTTGTTAGGAACCATGCAGTGATAACCTCGGGTGACCAAGTAAACAGATGCTACTCAAATTCTGGTACAGTTGCTGGATATTATATGTGTGAACCAGATGTCTGGAATTAAAGTCTACAGTATGAACCATAGGTCATGCAAAACCCCACACTTTGCACTTGAGGAGAAAAAAAAAAACTTAATGGCAAACTGGAACTGATGAAATAGTTTATTACTACAGGAAATACCTTGAGCTAACATCAGAATTCTATATGTAACACTTAAACAATGATGCAAAGAGAAGTGTTAATAACTGGGGAAAGCACAAGTTGTGGGCATACACAAATGTACAGCCCTCACTGCATTCACAGACACAGAAAAGCCAATGGATCAGCCTGCAGTCCCTAAATGATGCTCCATCCATGAAGCCAAAGGACAATCCTATCACCCTGATCAAGTTAAAAAAAAAAATACTTACCAGTAACCAATGCATGATACAGGTAGTCTACAGGTACATTCTAACAGCAGGCACAGTTCTGCCCTGCCAGGTTATACTGCAAAGCTGCCCTTCTGCAGTATCTGTGGAGCCTCTACTCTCGCTTCTCCTTTTCCTGCTTCATGTGTGACATACAAGAGAGTGCATCTACCACCATTTCAGTCTCTCTCAACAGCATTGCATCTGAAAAAGAATTAAAGAGAAGGGAAAAGCAGATGGGACGGGAATGTACATGTGGACTGCACGTCATGAAGAACACAGATTCCTGCTGAGAAAGTTTTCTTTCTTCAAATGAGTCCACACGTACATTCTGACAGATGGTGACTCGCAAACCTGCCAAGGAGCATCCTGGCAGAAGATGAGAATCCTGCTGTGCCAAAGACCACGCTGATGCCCTACCAAAGACTGGATCCAGCTCTGGATGCTTCAAGACTAGCACAGCAGGAATGCAAAAATAATGCCAGGGGCCTGCACAGCAGAAGGCTGTACTGATGAGGGTCAGGAAGTGCTCTCTTGTTCCCTTTCCGGTGTTTCATAGTGGATCCATATACAATGGCTACCCTTGCACTGCAGTCTTTAGTTAGAACTTCTCTCCTAGAAGCATGAAGCCTTAGGAAAAATACTGAAATGCCAGGACAAAATGCCTCTAGAATCACTGTGGAAGGTATTTGCAGGGTTTCCAGAGAAACCTCATCTTTGAGAAAAACAGCATACAGGGATATCAAATGCAGTCTTGAATCTCTTCCTGCTCCTCTGGAAGGGGCAATAAGCATACAGCAAGCCAACTTCCTAGAAAGGATGAACATAAATCTAGACTCTAGACGTGATCATGAGCATCCAAAGTCTAACATTTATATTGGAAGAAAACATCTCATCCCAAGTGCACACTGGCACAGGTCTCCAAGAGAAGTTGTTCTGCAGTGGCTGTTGTGCCACTATGTGATGGACACGAAGCCATGTGGAATGCAGAATTGATGACTATGATAAATTCTAAAGGCTGAGCGGCAAAAAGGAGCTGTTAACGCACAATCTAAGGAATAAAACTGAAAGCTTCACCAAGTTGTTCTGTAACAACTCTTTCCACTGAGGTAAAGGAACCAGATCCCTCTGCAGTGAAGATGCATTGTTGTAACTATGAGAACCTAGGCAAATGTTTGCTCGGACATGGACAGAAGAAACAATGAAATACAAGACATCCATGGGATGGAGACAATGTGAGCCTCCTGACATACAGCAAATTGAAACCATCTCCTTGAACTTCTAGAAAAGGTACCGAATGCAGTCACAATCCAGAACATGACACTGTTCATTGCAGAAAATCTTGCAGAAGCCCAAGATTTGGTGCCAACCTGAAGTTTTCTGCTTCAGTGTAAGAAAGTAGCTGCTGCAGCAGTACTGTTTCTAGGAACCAGCCTTTGTGTGATTAGAGGCTACAGGAATTTAGAACTTTTGGATTCAAGAGTGCTAGGTCTTGTCAAAGAAAGAACATGAGAAGGATCCCGGTAACAGAATGGAAAGGATTAGCTGGGAAGTAAAAGGGAGACAAACTTAACTGCAGTTAACATATCCACTAAGCAACATATCCAGGCTCAAACATAAGGCATAATATGCCTCCAGGATGACAGATAGCACAGCAATCAAATTCCAGTTGACGTGAGAGTTGAAGGCTGAGGATGGGCAGAAGAAAAGCGATTTGGCACTCTCCCTACCATCTTTACCAATCCAGTTTGAAAAAATGAACTGAATGTTTTTATGAGCCAAATTTAGCACTGCCAGTCTCAGACAGAAACTACACAAAATAGCCCAAGGTGGTCAACAGATGGGGTAAAACATCATCCCTCCAGGTTATTATTTCAGGGGAATGCAGACTAGATTTTTTCTTAAGAATTCCCATGCTATCTTTGAGGGGAAGATTTCTCTGTGGATACTGGCACTTCCCTTGAAGGTCTTGTGATGGACATTCATGGTAGATAATGAATGCGAAGCGAATGTGGCATCAAGAATGGCCAATGGGTTGAACAGCAGTGACACATGACATGACCCTGGTGCTGATGGCTTTGTTAAGTAAGATACTTAAAGTCCACTGAGCAGGTGAGCTCAGTGTCTCAGGAAAAATACCAAGAACTGAAGAAAAGGATGGTGAGAGCAGATAGTTTATCCATGACCTTTTAACCAGGTAGTTTCTGAATAAAGAATGCCAGAGATCTTCACAGGTAATGAGATGAAAAGCATTTGGCTTGACCATTTCTGAATTAAATTCAGGAATGTGAGCTCCTATGTCACAAAGTATTTGAAAGACTAGGGCAGACTTCCAAGTTCAGTGGGGATCAGAAGATGGAACAAAGCCTTCAGAAAAAGAAGACAAAACCAAAAGCAGATCAAGAGCAAGACTCATCAGTCAGCAGAGGGGCAATGAACAGGTGGTGGTATGTTCTCTCCTGTATGCCAAACACCAAGCCAGAATGGACAGGGCATACCCTCCATGAATACTACACAGGAAAAAGCATAAATCTTACCTAGTAAGGCACAAGTATCTCCACTGTTAGAATGTAAATGCAGACTCATTAGAAACTAAGTAATTCATTTCTTTAAGTCATTAATTTTTTTTCATTTAGCACACCCCTGTAAGTAACCGCTAGTCTTTTGACTTTCTTCCTACTCTAGAAGATTTTTTAAGAGACAAAAGTTATCAATTATCCTTTATAATGAAATCTATCATGTATATTCTGACTTAAGGAACATATATAGAAATTTCTGCTTGAATTTTTAATATGTGGATAAATTGAAGCAAATCTGCCCCAGATTCTTACAGCCCAATGCTAATCAGAGTTTCAATGGAGTTAATGAATTAATTTACCCAAATTCTGCTTAACCTACAAGTAGTTTTAGCACTTACTACTGTATTTTCAAATAGCAACAACCACTGATTACAAGTCATATCAGTCTGAGGCACTTAATGGTACGCATTTAACTGTTCTCACCTCACAAAATCAGACAAGTCACTCTACACTTCTTACTCATGTAGAAAGTTATGGTAGGTTATCACTGCCTGCCAGTAGCTCCCTAATCTGGAAGGGTCCCCTAAATTTGCCAGACAATGCTATAAGGAATTTTGACAAAGGAGAAGGGTTTTTTCACAGGTCCCTCCGACTGTGCAATCAGGCATTTCACAAGGACAGGTACTTATTTTTTGACAACTCATAGTGAGGTGAAATTACTTACCTGTAAGCATACAGGAACTTTTCCAACATCCTAAGGCAGGTTTGAACCTGCCACCGAGCAGATGCTCTGTAGAAAATTAACCCACGGGACTTACAGCTCCAACAGTTGAATATGAAGAGTAGCTGTAGGCAGCTTTGTGCCTTAGTGAGGTCAAGCACACTTTACTGTGAGAGCAAGCCTACAGCAAAGCCAGGAGCATCCCTATGTTGGTTTTGCATGGCCTGGTTTTTGATAGTGGAGGTGCCACAGAGGTGGAGCCACATGGGATAAACTGATCCAAAGAAAGATTTCAATTGAATCTGCATCTAATATCACTCCATCTAATACTGGAGGAATATAGAGCTTAAGCTCAGTCAGTTGACCAAAGGATTCATGACTACCAGGCACACAAACTCCCTCCCTTCATGTACCTGTGACTAACCCATAAACTAAGGAAAACATTGGGAGCACAGCTGAATTTCAGAGAGGTTTCAAGGGGACAGCAGTAGTGTGGACACCCCAAACAGACAGCAGTGGCAGCACATGACATCTGTATTCCAGCCGAAGCAGAAAAATTGCTATTTTGTTGAGACACCAATGCTAGTCACAGAATCAGAGAATTGATTAGGTTGGAGAAGACCTTAAAGACCAAGTCCAACTGTGAAGCTGAAGTTACTACTGCCTTTCTTGGAATCTATTATGGATTTTCAAAAGAAATTCAAATGGTCTTAATACAAAACAAAAACTTGAGAGAAGCCACACAACAACCAAGCAACTTCTCTGCTTCATTTTGGTACGAAGTGCAGAGCTTCTGCTCAGTCTTCAGCAGAAGGAAACAACTGAAGTTCAGTAACAACAACTAAACCATTGACTTTAGGGGTGGCAAAGGGCTTCTGGGGATAATAAGGAAAATTAAACAAGACCAATGAGACTCGCACACAATGGCTGAAATTTTCATCAGCAGAGAAGCTGTCTGCCTCTTCTTACTTGCATCAGGGGCTTTGGTTTACAGAGAAAAGGATGTTGCTGAAAACATACAAGTTGAGTCTCCACTTTACCTTGAATAAAGGCTCTACAGAGAGCAGGGCTTTTAGAACCACAGCTCTGCAAGGCAGGAAGTTCATAAGGAGATTAAGAATAGCAAAGCCAAAGGTGCCAAGGGCATGATCAGAATCCATGAGGTTCTGTGGTAGCTACATAGTAAACTAGAGGAGTGAGGAGAGCTCAAAAAAATCTGTATTTCATCCTCTCCTACCACACCAGAGCAGGTCATGACAGGGCCTGAAGCTAGTAGTACAGACAGAGCCATGGAACATTACACTGTCAGCCTAAAGGTTGGAGTAGATGGCACCAAGTGTCCAGTCCTTCATCCCACTGTTCACAGTCTTAGGTCTGGTTTTGCACTTTACCTTCACAATTTTTCTTCAAAGTGTTCTCCCCTCCAAATGCAGCTGGGTCTCAAATGAGAACAACAGGGATGGGACAAAGTCTCTGCTTCAATTAATGGTCTGAGGAACAATACCCAGCTCTAACTAATTCAGGAAGCACAGTGTTGCAAACAGGTGTCAGGTTAATCCAGATTACTCCTGATTACAGGAAACAGGTTAATCCAGATTACTCCTGATGACTTTCTTGTTCTCCATGTGCATGAGAAAACAGTTTCTAGAATTATTTGTTCTACCACCTTTGAGATGTTCTAGAATTATTTGTTCTACCACCTTTGAGGGTTTGAGATGAGGCTCCTTTCAACTGAAATATTCTATTCTACTCTGTTCCATTCCAAAACTAATTTGGCAACAAGTCAAAAGCATTTTCCCATTTCAAAATCTAGAGTAATTCAGATTTATTGTGAATGAATCTCTAATCATCATGTGCTTAGGTAATGTGTCATACTACCTTAAAATATTTAACATTTTTATTTATTCCATGCACACAAGTGTAATAGTAAAGATAACTTATGGTGGAATATGCTGACACCTACACAAAATGCTTTCCTACCTCCAGGCATAATCTGCCCAACATCCTGCACAGTTAACACTGACAACTTCTCCTCTGTATCCACTCTGATCACGCCGAAACTCAGACAATTCATGGATAACACTGCTTTTCCTGGAGGTGGGCCACCCAGTTCAGAAGGTCTGGAAGACAGAAAGTTCTGTTAAATATGAATCAACAGACCAATATTGGTGATATGGTCACTAAAAACATTGTGCTGGTTTATCAGGCTTGGTAAGGTTTAAGAAAAATAATTGTTTCTCACTTCAAAGAAACAAGAGTTAAAGACTTACAACTAAATGAAGAAAGCTAAAACAAAACTCTCCAAAAATTCAAAGTTTTTTGTTTTCTTGAAGTCAACTTTCTGAAAAAGCACATTTTGATCAGAACTGCTATCAAAAAATTCCAGCGTATCCTATCTATACATCTATAAATAATTAAAGTACTTCTTTTTCTCAGAGCATCCCTTGCTATCTCCAGAAATCCAATGGTACTTTTCAGACCAGTGACAAGTATTTTTTTTTCAATTTTAGGCCCTTGTTTACAAGACATTGTATATAAGCAATTAATTGAGGATTCACCATCTTCTTCCTCCCAAATAAGTCAATCTTGTTTGGGGGCATTTTAAAAGGTCCTCCAATAACTTCAGTGAGGATGAGACCTCACTTTCCCAAAGCATGAAAAAAATACCTTCTGCCTGACTATTCTTAGAAATATTAAACTTTTTAAAGAAATCAAACAAAAGTCACCCATCCTTCAGTGGAGGAGATACCTGTGAGCTTCTTATTTCCTCTGCCTCAGTCTATGGGCATCTCTGTGTGGGTCATGGTATTTTCTGACTGTCACCTTAACGTGAGATTCCCCATCCCTGGAAGTGTTTAACATCAGGTTGGACAGGGCTTGGAGCAATCTGCTGTAGTGGAATGTGTCCCTGCAGGGGGTTCAAACTCCTTCCAACCCAAAGCATGCTGTGATTCTATGACGCATTTCAATGGTCAAGAAAAGCTTCAGTTCACTTCTCAGAAAAGGGAATTACCTCCGAATAGCAACAGTTAGTGCCTCTGAAGAACTAGCACAGGGACAGATTACTTCTGGTCTCAAACCTCTGGACTGAAATACATTCAGGAATGCGTCACAGGATGATATTGACCCTAGAAAGAACAATCACATAATTAGAAACATTTTTCTAAAAGCAGGAAAGCTTGAGCTGCAGAAATTCAAAGTCTGTGCTCACTCTCAGTTCAGTTATATGAATATTGTCACATTCATGTACAAACCAAATATTCTTTCAAACTGTCTGAAAGACATTCCAGTTTATTATTAGAGAGTTGATTTGGAAAAAGAACTCCTAGTGACTGACAACTACACTGACTGAAATTCCCAACTGCATACTCCTCCTCTGGCAGCACTCACCAACACTTACTACCATGCAAAGTCCTTCAGGGATCAGAATACTTTGTCATTAAAGGTAACTTTATGTCAACTTCTTATACAGCTCCTATCTGATTGTTTCTTATAGAGGTCACAGCACTTAAAATCAAGTAACAAATGCTTCTGACATACCTTCACAACTCTACCAGGCCTCTAGCACTTGGCCCAAAGCATATTATATCTATATTTATATCTCTCAGGTGTCAGTTCAAGTCAATTCATGGAAGAGTATAACACTCAGGAAAATATAGCCAAGAAGTACAAACAGCAATGAAAAAGCAGTGGCATCACTGGCACACAAACAGTGTTTTACTACAGAACAAACTGCTTAACTTCCCAGGCATCAGCTCTAACATAGGGCTTACAACAAACAGAATCTCGGCAAGACTGACACTCAGGAAACGCATCCATACTCACATGGATTGGCTCCATCTGCCACTATTAACATCCGTAAGGAGCTCAGGCTGACATCTCTCTGATCCCTCTGAGCCAAAAGTGACCAGTGCATATCACGGGATTTTACTACTGCTACATGGGCTGGAAATCAAAACAATAATTACGCTGCATGTGCAGAACAAAATAAAGATCAATCATAAAATTATGTAAGTATTCTTGTCTATTTACACAAATCTATGAAACTACACACAAAATTTATGACACTACAAATGTAAAACAAATACAAACACCAAATATTCAACTTCTGTAACATGTGTATACTCAATGCCTCCAGATGGACTTGATCATAGAATTTAAATGCTTGCTATAAATTCCAATACTGAGAAACACAGTTTCTTTAAAAGTCTCTCAGAAGAAGCCATCAACATCACTCATCAATGAAACTATGAGCACACAGAATACTGAAATGGGGTACTCAGTGGCATATACAGACATTTTGCAAAAACAGTTTAATTTGTTTTTAATAACCCAAAAAGAGATGAGTGAAATAAAAAAACTTCTAGGGTACCTTTGTATGAGCAGACTTTCTGTATCCAGGAAAGTGGATTAACCTTCATTAATGCATAGGGAATACTGATGACATGCATCCTGTTCATAACGCTCTATAAGAAAGAGATTCAAAAATAAACTTCCAAGCGGCTTAAAAAATATAGAACATATAACAATGCTTAAATAAAATCCCTCATCATCACAGCTACAACATAACTCTTACAGTCCACTGGTAGTGAAAACTATGCTTATACAGTATGAAAAAATAAGCTACACAAGTTACTGAAAAAGTAACAGTTTATTCTGAAAAATATAAATATTGAAACAAAAACCACTTGTGAGAACTGATGAATTTATGGCTTCATTCTCATACCACTACACTACCCTTGAAATAAACAAATTGCTGCAGTTTTTTTCCTTTCTTGCAATACTCACCGTTAACACTCCATGCCAAAGGCCAGCCTCTCTTTTGAAATCCAATACATTTGTAAGTGTTTCAGCTGAAAGTGAAGGAAAAAATATCATATTTAAAAAGCATATTTATAAGAATACTTGACAACTACAAATGTTTGTTAAAGCAACTCTGAAACTTCAATGACCGCTAAGAAACGAAAGCTTTGTTGCCTATAACAAACAGGCCACTTAAGCTCCAAGTGGCTTGTTTTACTTAGAGCAATAATTTTGAATTATGATTACTAGACTAGAATATTACAAGGTATTTAAGACCTTGATTCATTATAATACCCCTTCCATGTGAGTTTGTAACATCTGCCAAAGAACTATGCAGACTGAAAATTTAGTCTTGAAGCAAACTTCTTCAGCTGGACTGAAAAAGTTCATCTGTATTTGAAAGAATTAGATACAGTAAGAAATGTCCCCATGGCTCTAATAAGCTTTCTTGAATATTTTTCTGAGAAATTTGAGTATCTTATGTGATTCAAAAAAAATGAAATAAGAATCAAAGATTTTAAATCAAGGATTTAACTTGATTTTTGAGAGATATCTTGTATTGATTAGGTAAAACTTGCTTATCACCAATGTAGGATGGATGTGTGCAGGAAAGTGATTGGTTAATGGTAGCACAGATAACTATGCAGATGGTTAAAACGGAGTGCAGTTCTTGGCTGTTCATTGGAAGCATGACTGCAAACAAGCAGATCTCTCACTATATTTGCATCCCTGGAGAGATGTTGGTTTGTGGGACATGATTAGCTAAGAGGAAGATCCCTTTCTTGTTTATGATTTGACAGGTGGCTTAACTCTCTTTCACACATCACATCCATTATGAATGAGGAAGTTTGTCTTTCCCTTTGCAGTTGAAGCTACTACTCTGTATCTAAAGTTCTCTAAAGAAATTGAACATGATTACACAACATAAATCGTTTGAAGATGCAAAGCTGGCAGTATAATTTTAAAGTTACACCTATCTAACTTACCTTCTGAATAACCACATGCCTGAGTCAGTGCATGACAGTGTGCCAGCATGGAGGCATGAGATACAGTAATGCCCACTGTGCTGCCCTCTTTACTTGTTTTGTACTGAGAAGAGAAAGTGTATGCAAGCATTAGATTAACAGCAAAATTAAAAAAATTTACAGCAGTGAATATAAAAACAAATCCAGCTTTTTTAAAGTAAAAAAGCTAGCATAAAAATATATTTATATCCACAGAATACCCTAATATGGTAAAAGATCTGTTTCTCTACTCCAATTAAATTGTCCTGGGGAACCCAAAATGCTGATTATCCCCACTCTTCAACCTGACTCCACACAGTCACTCAACTGACAGTCTTCCTGGCACCTGATGTGAAACATTATTGTTTCACAGTTTAAAATATTATAGCCATCTCTTTTACTATATCAAGAGTTTAAAGGAAGAAAACATCACATAAACTACGATAAGAGTAACCACAGAAGTTATCATATTACAGTGGGTCACCTCGATATAAGCAATCTCGCTGCTGGCATCCCGGACCTGCGGATGCCAGTCCTTGGCTGGTTTTGCCAGATGCTTCCCATCAATTACAAACCAAATGAGACGAGGCCAGCCTTGAAAGAAAAAGAAAAGCTACAGTCAACACAATTCCAAAAATCAGAGATTTTTCCCCAGTATTCAGGGATAATGACAGGAGGTAAGCAAAAGCAAAATCCCTTGCCTGAGAGGAAGAAACAGCGCAAGGCACTGCCATGACAATCAAGGCAGTTCTTTATGTGTAAGAACCTTGCAAGCAAACACGAAAGCTGAAGTGTGACAGTAACAATGAATCTACCTGCTTTTTATCCCATAAAAAATAAACCCACACCTTTGAACGTCACCACCTCGCCAGTCTGAGCTTTCGGGAGGCCTTTCTGACAGGCATCAGTGGTTAAAGCTAATGTGACTCCACAGCTGCCCAAAAGAAACCCAATCTGCTGACTGCCGGCATCCTGCAGAGACATCAAGTAACAACAAAATTACAAATAACAAAGCTTTTGGACAGTTTTTTGTAAGTTCTTCATGTTTAGAAAACATTAAGTCAATTTATATCACAGGAAAAAACAGAAGTCTATCCCATAAGACCTTTAAATGACTGAGAAAATTTAGTTTTGCTTAGTGCCAACTAAGATTTGGCAGCACATCTAGTAAGGAAAGCAGCATCAGAAACAATGGTTGTATACCCCTTCTCAATCCAATAGAGATGTTTATAAATTCTGCTAAACAGAAAACTGGTTTGATGCTGTTTCTGAGTCCTGACACACTGAGGAGCAGAGTCTGCAGCTTTTTAGCTGTTGCATAAGAATCCCCGTGTGTTTAGGATTATACCTGTATTTCCAGCAACTATGGTGTTGCTCCCTGCCTCGTTACTCAGCATGAGAGCTGAAAGACAATCTTTCTCTGATATACTCAGAGAAATACTTCCACACCTATTTTTGAAAATAATGAATTAAAATAATTTCTGCAATTACGTATCCTAAAATACTTAAATTACTAGCTTAATATTATTTCCCCCTTTCCTTAACTAAATATTAAATAAATCCAAGCACAGAATGTACACTGAACATTCCAGCTGATGCTTTCTAAAGAGCAGGCTCTGAAGGACCCCATGTAAAGACTGTAGGATTTAGACATACACATACACAGACAAAACACAGCATTTATTTATCAAACCATAAAAAAGTTGAACGTATTTGCCTACCTTTCTTGTCAGTGGAACTTCTATTGGGACAGGAATAAGTTCTGCCAGGAGACATCCATAAAATGCCACCATAAACATAACTGGATCACTATTAGGAAATACGAGAGCTACCTACAAAAATACAGTAAAATAAGAAAATGGGGGTTTTTGTCATTTGGCAGAGAGGAAAGGCTGCTTTTTAATTTGCGGAACAAAATTTTCTCAACAATGTACAGGTTCATATATAACCAGGAACAAAAATACTAAGTATTGGGACAATGTATAATTACAAGTAATAATTATTTCAAAATATATTATTACAATATTTTATTACAAAGCTTTCTTCAGCTAAAGCTGTTCCTCACTATTTCACCCATAGGGAGCACTTCCTACCTACCCGGTCTCCAGGCTTCAGCAGGGGCTCATTCTTAGTGGTTAGCTTGTTTAGCAGGGTGTAAGCTAACTTCAAGCTTCGACTCCACAGCTTGCCTAAAGAATAAAAAAAGGAAATTAACAAATAGAAACTAAAATTTTAACACTTAATTGACAAATCGCAGTCCCTCACACATGCACTAAGCATGACTGTATCAGAAGAGCTGGCAGAGAGTCTAAGTACAATTTAGAACTTGGCTTCTTTTTGGCTTACTTTTTCCAATTTTTTTTTTTATTTTAAGTGTAAAACAAAACATGATACTCTAAACAACACTCAAAGCTCCATTGCAGAGTAATTACATTATTCCAGCTGCTCAGCTGTATTTCCTGCATCCTTTCTCTGTGAGAATGCAAACAATGAAGTTTAACATTCTAACACACTATACAATGAAATGCTGTAGTGAGCTATCCTGAAGGAAAGTTATTTTCCCCAAAAATGCAATTTACTCCAAAACTTCTAGTTCATTAATACAGGCAAGTTTCACTTCCCACCATTAACATCCTGGTTATGCTCCTGAGGTATGTGTGAGTCTTCTCTATAAGGCTGTGCAAGAAGATGCTAAAGGAATGTCTCCTCTGACAATCTGAAGAGCTCCTTATTAGTCATCTGTTTCTACCTCGCAGTTTACATTGGGCTATTTTTAGTGTTCTTTTATGAAAAAAAACCCTGCAATTCTACAAGATTTACAAATAGCCAGTTGGAAAGAATATGTTTTACAATAAACATTTTCCCTTCCTTAACTTCTTTAAAAACATTTTTCATATACAATGAATTAATAATTTACATTCCTGCAGCAATCACAAATCATGTGTTAGGAGCACAGGCAGTCTCTCAGAAGTAAGGCGAACTGTTGTTCCATGGTGAACACCTAACTCCTCCTCACAGCTGGCTCCAACACGTACCATAGGTCAGGGTATAAATCGCTTTCCCAGTGGTATCCAACGCTGTCAGACAAGGGGCTTTGGGCTGGGTGGTTCCCCAGCGCTGCAGGGCAGCCAGCAGCGAGGGGGGCCAATTGGTCACAACCCCCAAGGGTTCCCCTTTAAGTACATTCACTTGATTTCCTTCAGGCTTTGGTTGATTTGGGTCAGGCTGTTGCACTAAAACCGGAGAACAGTAAAAGGGAAATGTCAATCTGTACAAAACACGTAAATTACACTGCACAGATTATTCTATGAACCACACACCTATTCCTCATAGCTATCAGTACTTTCCCTCTGCTTTATGATGATGCAATGCTAATCATCTGTTGACTTCCCAAAAAGCAGCAACCATCACTTTAGAGTTGTAATTCCACATTATCAAAGGACCAGGATTTTAATCTCTAGCTCACTTCTCGCTACTTCAGAAAGCTGCTGTTTTCTGCTGCTTGTTCTCCCTATCTATTTCAATGGAAGACTCCACCAAGTCAAGAAGGGTTATCAGAGACAATGGCTTCAGTGACATCTGGACACCAATTTTTGCTGCACTGAATTCTCAACAGGTGATGAAAAATGACGCTATGCCTGTCTAACAATAAATTTTTTAAGAAAGGCCATCTGTTAAAATCCTGCTCCAAGCTACTCCAGAAAGTGAAGTATCTTGATCTTAGTGAAGACCTGGTTGGAGTTAGCTAACACTCAATGCAGACAATCAGTAAAATGAATGGTTCCAAGTGATGCTTTCCACAATTACATGCACCTTAAAGTTCATCTGGAGAAACTTCAGCAAAAGACTAGAATCACAAAAATATTGTATCTTACAAGTATCAAACCAACAGTAGGGAAAATCTAGTAGCAGCTGCTCAGAATTGTCACATTGAGTAGGAGGGTTGAGTTAAAAATTATCTTTCACTTGTGATAGCATATGACCTTTCTCACTCCACTGCATTAATTTCACCGTGACTAGTTTTCCATTGAGAAGAGAAAAAGAAACCAACACCAGCTAAGAAGGATCAGTTCTGTCGTGAACCACTTACGCAAGGAGTAAAAAAATGTATCTGAAAGAAAATTAACCTTCTAGCAGTTCTTCAAAATCATCCACAAAAAACTCCTTCAAAGGTGGGCGCTTTGGTCTTTTCAAGGTATTTAGCAGCTGCTGGATTTTAGAGGACACTCTGCTATTCACTGGGACACCTGCCAAATGGAAGAAATTTATTATTTATCAAATATTAACCAAAATACACTAAAACACAACTTTCAGGTGGAAATGTCATTCAGGATGAGTACATGGTTTGGAAGAAAACAGCTTTAATCAGTAAGAGTTTCCACCATGGATTTATTTGCTTTTGAATAATGCTGTTCCTTGGCTACCTGGCTGACACAGACACCTTCTCACAGTTTATTTTGGCTTTTCAAACCACTGACCTCTTAATGAGATTTCAACTGAAACATGAAGAATGTAATTTTCTATAGGAGTCTAGGTATTTACTATACCTTAACATTCATTCCATTCTGAAAGCATCAGAATGCTTGGAAAAAATGAGTCAATCTTTCATTATTTTCCAGGGCTTGTAAAAATAATCCCAATTCAAAACATGATGAATGCTGATTTTCATTTGTGTATGTTAAATTAAAGACATGTTTTTCTATTTATCAAAATTTAAAGCTCTGAGGCAATATAAAATTAAGATGCATATAAAGATACATATATGAGGGGACACAGATGGAAAAGTAGGAGGTCTATGATGCAATCACCATCTGCAGTTTCCAGAATGCTGCTGCTGTAGCCTCTGGGCACTCCTCGCACGGATGCGAGCTGTGGGCGCTCGTGGTGCAGGTATTCCACCAGGCCAGTGGTCACATCAGGGGGGGCAGAGTGGTTCTCTGCAGAAATGCAAGACAGATACAGGAGCTCATCAGGCACCTTAAGAATCAACATAATCAAAATTGCTTCTTACATGAAAGCACTTCACAAATCCTCACATATTCACAAGGGCTTGAGAACCTCCTTACAACTTGGAGGCAACAAGCCTGCTTTGCTTTGCTTGGAGCTGTGACCCATTTCCTGGCTGTAGAGCAATGCTTAGGGAATGTCAATCACAGAATGGTTCAGGTTGGAAGGGACCTCACCTCTTGCCACAGACAAGGACACCTTCCATCAGACCAGGTTGTTTCAAGCCCTGTCTAACCTGGCATTAACACTTCAGAGATGGGGCAGCCACATCTGGGCAACCCGTGCCACGGCCTCAGCATCCTCATAGGGAAGAATTTCTTCCTAATTGGAGTATCTCTTCTTTTTAAATTTAAAACTGTTCCCACTTGTCCTATCACTTACTGCCCCTGTAAAAAGTTGCTATCATCATTCCAAGACTGTAACCTAGGTTATAGAATGGTTTTGGATGGAATGGGTTGGGAAATGGCAGTATTTTTGAGAAGCATTTGAACAACAAACAAGAATAGGAGGCCTGAAATATTCAGAATCCTGATGAGTAAAAATAGGAATGCAGCAGGGAAGACCTGGAGAAAACCCTGCTGCCCAGGGTTGAAGAAACTGCCTCTGCAGACACAGCCCTCAGAGGATCTCAGCATGTCACAAATCCTGCCAGAAAAACTATAGAGGGAGACCTGGGCAGTGCTGCGAAATACATACATTATCCCCCACTCTGAGGCAGTGATCAGCCCCAAAATAGCAAGTGCTTATAGAACTGGTCCCATATTTCCAGAGCTGACACACAAGCCACCAGTCCAGCTCTAAGCAGTTTTAGAGGGATCATCAGGAGAAAAATTTAACTCCATTCCCATCCTTTCCAATGGACCTCACTGCAATGCCAGTGTTTGCATTGCAGAGACTAAACTCCTTTCATGTGGGTAAGGTACATGAAGGAGAAAGTGTTACTTCGTCTCTCAGATAAACGCCCTGGAATCAGTAACCACAAAGATGACAACTGCATAAAGCCGACCTGTATAACCATTGCACAGGACCTACAGAGAGCCCATGTATACACTTGCCTCAAGTATATGCTCTCCTCTGTTCTGTGTACTTATGAAGTTGCTTTTTGGTTGATTGTTTTTTGGTTTTTACCCTCTTGGCTTTTCCAAAGTCCCAAACCATGGATTTCTTTCAGCACACAACTTGGCCACAGAGACAGGTGTATCTGGTTCCCACCTGACAAACCCAGCAGGGACTAGAAATGTCTCACTATACATGGAGAAGGAATACGTTCAATTTTCTGGGTTTATGCTCAGATAAAAACCACATTAGCTTAATTAATCATTTTGGCATTTTTTAAATAAATGCCAATGAGACCACATTCTATTAGTTTGTATCATCCAGAAATACAATGGCACAGCAGGGTAAGAGAAGTGGTGAGGAGTTAAAAAAAAAGTGTGAGCAGACTTGTGACTTCAGGAAGAAAAGTTAATTGGATTCAGACTGAAGGACCCTTCCATTAGTGATGACAAGACAGAGATAAATGCAAGAGAGCAATGTCTAAAGAAAGAACATATGGAATATGACAGAATTAAAAGCCATAATGATCTGTATTTCTAGCTGCTCTAAGAGCTAAGGTGGGAAATGCTCCACAGTTGATAGAATGACCTTGAAAAAAACCAAGACGTACCACCAGCCTTATTAACAATAATAATAAAAAAAAAATACACAAAAGCCCCTCAAAGGTTGTGAAGGGTTGTCCTTGCTGCTATTAAGTGAAAGACAAACATCTAAAAAAATCCACATTCCTATGTGGCTCCATTAAATGCTGTAACCTTGCACTTCCAACACTGCAGTTTACTGCCTGGGAACTTAGTTTGAGCTCACCATTAAAAATGCAGGCAAGAGAAAATGAACTGCAAGGGAACACGCTGCTAAATAAATTCTCCAACATCTCAAATCCACGAATAGCTATTTGGTACACAACCAAAATGCAGAATATTTCAGTAGGGCACAGCAATTAGGAAATGTAAGATGCCTTTCAGATTGCTGATATCAGCATACTATCTGAAAAAATAAATAAACTCTTCTTTTATGCTCTGGGACAAATCACAGCCTCTTTTAGAAAGTATTTGAGTATTTATCGAGACTCATAAAAGTTTGCCCTGCAAGAACTGAGTAAGTTTTCATATTCTTGTGAGCTAGGAAAAGTACACACAGACAGAAAAAATGTCCCACCTGAACTGATATTTGCCATGCATGAATGTTACCAAGCTAAGAATGAAAACTGATAGAACATGGCAAGCATTGCAGAAATGAGGAAGAACCATTCTTATGTGAAAACGCACCTATTTTTTTGTCAAAGGCACTGGAAATTTTATCTTTATAAATATTTTTAATAGATCAGCTCTTAATGATCCCTGAGCTTCATTCTTGATAAATACTATATTTATTTCCTATTAATGAAATTTTAAATCTGCATACAGCCCAACATTCAGCTGCTTAAATGCTGGACTCTGAACTCTTAATAAGGCCTCAATTTTGCATACAATCTTGTTGATTAAATAGTTCTGATGGACACATCTATCTGGCCTGGGACATGAGACATAACAACATGCTGTGCTATACTTTGTGTATCTTGCAAGTTTTTATAGCTATATTAACAATGTCATCAATCCCAACTGAGCTTAAAAGGTTAGCCATAACTGAATTTGCAATTTTAAGGAGTTAAACATGATTTCTATTAATCCATAATATGAAACCCAGAATGGTTTAAAGTGAAGTGGTGACAGATTACCTCTTTCTTACATCCACCAAGGTCAAACAAAATTGTGGATTTCTCATTGTTAGTCAGCTTGGAAATGGGAACATGAAAAATTAGGTTTCTTTAAAGGTTTTGTACAAACAGCACAAAAACTTCCCTAATGATTAGTACCTCTGTTTTCATAACTTTCCCAAAGATTCTGTGTGTTTTTCTGTCTTTTGGGTGCTTAACAACTGAATCATGTCTGATATACACAACCTGACACTGTTTAGGGTAAATAAATGTAGATTGGAAAGCATGCACCAAAACCAGGATTCCTTTGAAATTCTGCTTTGGAATACACTAAAACGGAACCTTAGTTTCTTGGTAAAGCAAGCATTTTACCAAGAAGAATGCATATTAAGATCTCATGAATAACTGGCTTGGGATAAATACATATACATCATACCTACCTGGTCTGTGAATGGCACAATTTAAGGCGATTCACAGGTATCTCCTGGTGAAGACCTTTGTGTTTAGCCCTGCTTTGGGATTTGTAACCTGATTTTATTCCAACCACACCGGCAGGTTTACTGACCTATCTGGGTGTGTGCCATGAGATCTGCAAGCACAGTGGCAGCAGTGGTGGCAGGAGCAGTATTGGAAGCAGCAGCAGGTTTCCCTCCAGGATGAGATGAGGTGGAGGATGCAGAGGATGAGGTGGAGGAGCCCTGAATGACCCGGTTAAGCCAGGGCTCTACGTTGGAATGGCTCTGGAACGGAGTGGAGCTGATCCGGCCTTGCCGCCGCAACGAGCCCTCATCTTCTGAGGCTGACGATGTGTCTGTGGTCAAAATAATGATGACAAGCCTGTAATGTGGGAATGGGAATGACCCAGCACCAGGAGCATGGCACTTCGCCGTGTTCCGTGCTCTCCGCGCAGCATTCTCACGTGCTACACATGAAGGGTGTGTATTAAAGGGATGGGATATTCACACACACAAATCCCTCTCGCTGCCATTTTTTGAGTTAACACAACAACTTCTACACATTAGGGCCAGAACACACTTGGAGCAAAGTTTCAATTGCCTCCAACATTTGGAACGACATGAGAGTCAAAGAAAGCTTCTACCTTCAGTGGAGGATCAGTGAACATCCCATTCTGTCCCTATTCCACTGAAAAAAATATTTCTGCTCTGAACAGTTAAATTTTATCTCATCAAACCTGAATAAAACCCATTAATTTTTTTGTTGTTTATTTCCTTTTTTACTCTTTTTTGGGGGAAGGGAATTCTTCACTTTCCAATTCTTCTGACAAATTGTTTTGAGAACTACTTCCTAAAAAAACCATGGTGCTCTGAAGTTCAATGAAAGAGTAATTACAAAGCCTGTATTTTAACCACATAAACTGATATTAGCAAGTAATACACAGAAATGCTTAGTAAAGCACCTTTACATTCTAAATGTATATTTGTTACTGTTAAAAGTCTGACAAAGGGCTCCTAATTTAATTCCCATCCAGTTATTTACAGCTTTCCAGAAGTTTCCCTTCGGCACGCAACCTTCCCTTATTTATTATCCATCCAACAACAAATAAAAAAGTAATTCTAAATATCAAGAAAATACATCTCTTGTGATTTTGACTGAAAAACAGAAGGTCTTATTGAAGAAAAAAATCTTGCCCTTGTAAAGAAATTGCTGAATTTTAATGACTTTATCTTTTACATGCTTTATGTAAGACAGGGTGTCTGTTACTATGCTCTAAGAGTCCCAGACATGGAAATCTGGCATGGGTTACGTCAGGAATTCTGCAACCTTAGTTTTGGCTATTTTCTTAACCCCCTGAACATGTAATTGTTCAGCTAGATACAATTCCTTATAAATTTATTGAAGCAACACAAAAAAACTGAACTACTCCTTATCTTGGGCAATGCATTTCAGTTACCAGCTCTTTAATTTTCTGATTTTCAAGAGTATGTGCATTTCCAATAGCTTCAGAATAATTTCTCTTAGCAGTCTGAAATCACAAAAACCAAAAACCGTTTAATAAGAATCCCATTTAACTTGATGGCATTTTCAGAGTTAAAATTGTTGATATCCAATTATTTGACCTTCCTCATCAAACATGACAATTTTGAATGAAAATACCCAAACAAAAGATCTCTGAGAAGATCCAGCTCTGGTGCATCCCCACTCCTGGGTCCATGTCTCATGTGATAGTTCTGGTCTGCTGCCACATTTGGAGTTTTTGGCAGCTGACTCCATTTGCTCCTGGAGGGAAGCCAAACCTGTCTCGTATTGCTTGCAGCCTTCCCTTTCTTTTAGGCAGAAAGCAAAAATAAATAATTCCAGGAATATGGAACAAGACAAGATTATGAACAGCCAGGGACTGAAAAAAAAAACCCAAACCAAACCACCATGTTTGCAATTTATAATCACTTCAGAGGAAGAAATAAAACTACAGAAAAAGCAGGTTTCTCACAGAATACACGCTCTGACAAGATCTCCTTACCCAGATTCAGGACAAATGAAATCTAATATTTCTAAACTTTCAGCTGTCTTACATGAGTGGAGGCGAAAAAATCCAAACCCTTTAAACTGTGTACAAAAATGGAAGATCCATGGTAGAAGCATTTTAATATCAAAACATAAATACACCAAGAAGCAGCAAGGTCACCCCAGTAGTAGCCCAGTGGCAGGAGTTAATCCATGGATCCTGGCGTGTGGTGACAGAACAGTGACAGAATACTGTGTGCTTGGCTTCCACCTCTTCCTGGCTGGGAGCTGACCCAAGACAGTCACAAAAGCCATCCCTCTTTGAGCCAGACTTGCATGAAGGTTACAGCTCCAGTTCTGATCACAGGTTATCCGTGTGGGGAGGATCAGAGACTCAATAGGACAAAAACAAAAGTACGTTAAAATTTTTGGAAGGATGACTGATAAAAGCAGTTCCTTTACAGCCAGTCAAGAGCTGGATTTCAATTTAACATTGTGCTGAGAACCATGGATTCACAGAATGGTTGGTGTTGGAAAGGAACCTAAAGCTCATCTTGTTCCACCCCCTGCCATGGGCAAGGACACATTCCATTAGACCACGCTGTTCCAAGCCCTGGCCAGCCTGGTCATGGACACTTCCAGGGATGGGGCAGCCACAGCTTCTCTGGGTCAGTGCCTCACGACCCTCAGTGTAAAGAATGTGAATCCAATGCTTTCTTCCTGGTACCTGACGGTAGCTGTTTGTAAAAAAATTTCATTTATTAAAACCAAAGCATGTTTTAATTCCATTAACTCCTGCCAATACAAGGACTTAAGGCAGTGGGTGAATGGCTCAGGACTAAATGCTTGGCACTACTCAGGTTCTTTGCAACTCTGGATCCTTCTCACTGAGCTAACTTTGCAAATAAAGGCAGGCCCATAAAAAGATAATTATTTTTATCATTTGATATAGCTGAAGAAAGTATCTAGGATATTTTTGAATATCCTGGTTCCCCATGATACAGAACGCATCCAGTGGTCCATTCTCTTATAGAGATAAGGGGATCTCATAACACCTTTTCTTAGAAAGAGCCTGACAGATTCTAGAGGCACTTAACTCTTCATAGAATATCCTGAGTTGAAAGGGACTAATTAAGAATAGTGAGTCCAATTCCAGGCCCTGCACAGGAGCACCCCAAGAATGACATAATGTGCCTGGAGTGTTGTCCAAATAGTTTGTGAACTCCAGCAGGCCTGGGGCTACAATCCTGTGGTGGTCACAACACCAGCTTTCAGCTCTTATTATTTCAGGTGCTGCTGCACCCGGCTCAACCCTAGTGTGAGCACACTTGGCTTCTCTGCTGACCACCTGCACAGGCATGTTGGAAGATGACACTCCAGCAGCACAAACGCACAAAACCACGCAGATCCCACGGCCTCATCTTGCTCCATACACACATGTACAGCATGGAGTACAGGCTCAGGGGCATGGCCAGGCACATGTTTCATTTACACATCACCAGCTCTTTTGAACCTATTATCTTGCTGTTTTCCCCACACTTACTCCTCTCTAAGTCTGCCCCTTCGCTTGCACTTCCTCCCCTTAACATCCCATAACAAGACTCATGCAGTTCCAAAACACTCTTGCCCTCCATCGTAGACTGCATGTTCCCCCCAGTCCAGAAGGTGCTCTCGTGCTGACTTGATGGGCTTGACACCTAGCCAGGAGGGCTCTCCAGGGACAGGCCTGGACAGGGTGACCCTTCTCTGAGTCCTGAACTTGCCTTCCTGCCCGCTGCTGTTCCCTGTGGCTCCTCTGGGCTTGTGCAGATGGGTCTGGGACAGCTGGTGGCTGCTAGGACAGGGCATTATTTGGACTGCCCCAACTGCCATGCCCCACACTCCTCTGAGGTGCACAAGGTAGCTTTTATTACATAACCTAACACTGTCTCCATAGCATCTCAGCTTCTTTTTAACAGTCGCTCATTAAAAAAAAGATACTTCAATTAAAAATACTTATCTTCTAGGCAAAAACATTAAGGGTCAAGAAAGACCATACAGAAGAACACAGAAGATTATTGTTTGTTAACTAATGAAATAACTGGAGAACCCACAAAAATAATATACTTTAGTGTGTGACTAGCAAACAAAAGTGGAGTTCTTTTTAAATGGGAAGAACAGAAAGAAGAAATACAGCTCAGAAAGCAGGAGGGCAGCATACCTGAACTCTTCTTTTAGAGGAGGGGATTAAGAACTAGAAATGATGAAGGGCAGTAGAGGTCAGTGTGCTTCTGCTCCTGGGCCACATTACAAAAGACAAGAGCACATCCTCAAAATTAAACATCTTAGGAAATCTCTGCTCTGTATGCAAGATACTCGTCTCAAACCACTTGGCTTGCTAGCACAACATGTTCTAAGATTTTCTTAACCTCCAGAAAATTCATTGTGAGACAACAGAAGATTACTTTTTGCCCCTAAAATTATATTAAAGAAGATATTCTGCCATAACCAATCTGAACAATTATACCATATGATTTTCTGACTGTCTCAATCTGCTTACCACTGAGTAGTCGAAACCATCTGATGAGTGCTCTGCAATTAATGCACCAACTTAATGCTCTGGTATATTCTTCAACTTTTAAAAAAAGAATCTTCTGCAATGTGAAATGAGGTATTTTCAGCTCTGACATGTTTGCCTAGATTATCTCTGCTGAGCGAGATGCAATATAAGAGAACATACTTAATGCATAAAGGGCATCTGCTCACTCTATGCCTGCTTTCACACAGACTTTCAGCAGCTACAGTATCTCTAGACGAGACGCAAAAAACCCTGAGGAAAAACATAAAAGCATAAATCCAACCAAGACCTGATTATTCAGAAATACAGCCATGATATAGAACTTTAGTGCAACCTACTAACAACTTAGGGCAGGGACACCTTCCACTATCCCAGGTTGCTCCAAGCCCAGTCCAACCTGGCTTTGGACGTTTGCTGGGATGGGATAGCGACAGCTTCTCTGGACAGCTCTGTTAATTCTCTGTGTTCACTCAACATGTACCTGGAGGGGTGTATGTCTCTACTGAAGAGTGCACCAGGACAGAGCGTCTCTTCGAGGGCATGGGCATCTTCCTCTCTTTATATTTTGCAAGTGCTGCTTGTACTGCTTCAGTGTGGACATCTATACAGAAAACAAACAAACAAAAAGGTTAGATATTCAGTTAAACAGGAGGACTGAATCAACACTACTGCCTCCAGCTCCAATCCAGTGCAGAGGTAGTGGTTTCCAAAGCTAAGGGAGGATATAAGCAGTGTCAAGTTGACACATTTTCCTCACAAAATCAGCCTGAAAAGGCTCTGTGAGCACCATTTTGGAAACCCCCCTGAAATAAACACCGAAGTCACAGAGTACTCAGTATGTCCAGTTATTTTCATTTGGAGGAGAAACTTCAATGCAGATTCTCTAAATTCGCAACAGCAATTGACTCTTCATCCTCAAAATCCAGGAAGGGAAAAGAAATATAAGTACATGCATACTTGAAGGTGTCACAAAACAATGCAAGTAATAATAGAAAAAAGAAACTAACGGACTCAATGATCCTAGAGGTATTTTCCAACTCTGATAAAATTCTATGATTCTATATGAAGAATTAGGGAAAGACATACAGAGCTTCCACTTTACAGAAAGCAAAAATTACCCTAAGAGGTTCATGGACTATATTTTAACTTTTCTAATTTTTAAGCCAAAACTGATATTCAAGAGGAATTCAATGTTCAGTCGAGACCTCACTGCAGATAAAATTTAATATATTCCAGTAATTTTTCAGCAGCTTTTTCTTTTTGACATCTATATTTCAATGGTGTCAAAAGCTAAAACCTATGCAGGAAGAAAATTCATGAGAAGTGAACATATGTTGAGAGGAAATGAGGCAGACCAAAAATATACTTTGACTTACCACCTGAGATTCACACTAAGGAAAAGCACAATACAATATGTATACACTTAAACATAGTTACAATGGGCTTGTTGCAGTTCAGTAATGGTATTCTCCAATTTAGTCTTCCCTCTAAAAACCCTTCAAAGACAGGCACTGCTTGTTTGCTCCCCCCTCTCCCTCCTCTCTGTGCCAGGATAGACAGGAGAATTATTTAGAGGCACAAAAGGCAAAGATCATGGGTTGAGATAAAAACAACTTACTGAAAACAGCAAGGAGATATGAAAACGAACAGTAACAGCAAGACTAATGACAGAGGGTACAAGAAAAGAATTGCCATTGCTGAGTGTGAAAACTCCCATCAACAGACAGAACCTGAACCAGGACAGAGTCCAAAAGTGAGTATTTGATTATACATTGGGCTGACCACATTTCTTCTACATGGAAACTGCTGTACAAGGTTTTCAGAATTAAACTATCCAATTTGAAAGAAAATACAAATTCTTTAGGTAAATATCCATCTATTCTTTCATTAATATGCAAATATGTAACAGGTAGACAAATTTGAAGGTATGAAACTATTTGTAGGTATGTGTGTATGACAGATGTATACTTACATGACTTACATAGTATACAATGTAATGTAATGACTCTATCCCTGTACCTGCAAGGGTTTGCCATGGTGTTGACTACAGGTAAAATGCTGTATTTTAAAAAGTACCATTTCTGTACTAGCCCAGAATCCCCTTTGGTCATGCTCAGCACAAGGCCCTTCCTAAGGAACTGTTCCCTTCAGTCTGGCCAAATGGATTCCACAAAATCACAAGAATCCCTGGGCATGTGGTCCCAGACACCAACCAGCTCTTCACAGAAAGAATGTCACTTTTCAGACTGCAGTTCCCCCCAGATAATCTGTTCAGAGCAGTACTTAAAATATGTATATATGCAAATATACTATACAACCTGTGTGTTCCTACAAGACCCAGGAATGTACTAAGTAGATGCTTATCTCAAAGAAGACCTTTTTGTGCAACTAACATGGGAAGTTCAAATATGATGTTGTTATGAGAAAAAAATACTAAGAAGGAAAAAGAAAAAAAAAAATCAGTAAAACCTCTGTCTTTTCATACAAGATTTTTTTTGTCCTGGGCCCCCATCAGACTTTTGCTGCTGTACTTCACACCAAGGACTTAATAATGGATGTTTTATAAATTAAAAATTCCCCTTTTCTTATGTCTGCCTTCTTCCCTCTCCATTCCCACATCTAGGCTTCTTGTCAAGACTTGGTTTTTCCTCATCCTTAGTTTTAGCTGTAAGTGTCCACCAATGAAGTTTATTCCCAGGGATACCCAGAAGCAAATATTTTATGTTCCCAAATTCCAGAAACTTTAAGCAGAATTCAACATCAATTAAAGGTTGCTTTGCAGCCTTAAAAGTAGGGGCAAAATGCCCATTCTGCAGGACACATTTCCTTGGTAGAACTTCCAGTCAAAACCGAGATGGAATTTTTCTAGAAAGAGACAGTAACTGTGAGATGCAGTCACTTCCACCACGCCTACATCTACATACAATTTAAAAGACATTTTTGTTACATCGACATCTCATAGGAAGCAGGAGAACGTAAGTTTTTTTTCGGCAGAACAGGTCTTTTAAAGAGCAAAATAACACACAACATTTGTAGTCTGCCTATAAGTACATGAAGTCATTAAAAAATGTAGCAGATAAAAAATGAACGCATTCTTAGAGAGCTGTGTATTTTGGGAATGGAAAGGCCGAGCTGGAGGTAAGGGAGTGCTGGGGCTTTTTAATAGAGCAGGGCAGGTCATAACATCACACAGATTTGTGGAAGCAAGCATGACAACTACCTTTTATTCCATTTCTGGAGGGCAAGATCACCACCACTTCATCCTCTAGTCCTAACTCCCACCCCAAAACCTGGAACAGACTAGATTAAATTATAAAAATGCAACCAGGAAATAGTCAGGATGAATTTTTATTCTGTTCCACGTTTTATTTTTACAGTGCCAGTCTAACTCATCATTCCTTCTATACTCATTAGGATTTATTTCTGGCTTGAAATCTTTCTTATAATATCTTGTCCTTGGACAACAGCTGAGTAGGAACATCCTCTCTCATCCAAATCAATGAAGTAATTGCTTTCACTTCCCTGGAAGACTTTGTTCCTATTCCACTTTTGCTTTAAGAGCTTTTCTACATGATGAAACACATTTCAATAAAAGAAGTAAAAGGAATGAAATAATTTTAAAGAAGCAGAATGCTTAGAGTACAAAAACTAATAAACTAGTATAAATTAAATCTTAACTGGATATTGGAATTGCAAAAAGAAGCTCTCTACCACTGTCTGTTACTTAAATTCTTCAAAATTTACTGTGAAAGTGATTCACCATGAAAGAACTGTGGAGCTCAGTTTTCTTTAGGGAATTAAACACTCATAATCAGACCAAATGTGTCACATTTTTGAGAAAAGGAAACACAAATGCTCAACAGTGACTATTTGAAGTGATGAACAGAAAGCCCAGCATTTCATTAATACAAAGAATACATGTATTAAAGTGAGGAAAAAACCCATATGCTGCCATCCAAAAACAGAACAAAAAGTCTTGGAGAAGTATTTCTAAGCTGTACTTCATTAAGCTGCAAACAACCATCAACAACTGGTAACTGATTATAAACAATTTCTCCTTCTGCTGAAGTAAACCAACAACTGGTAACTGATTATAAACAATTTCTCCTTCTGCTGAAGTAAACCAACAACTGGTAACTGATTATAAACAATTTCTCCTTCTGCTGAAGTAAACCACATAACCTTCTCTCCTGTTCTTCATACTTACTCTCATTTTCTTTCTTTCCACGTGTCCTTAAAAAAGGATAAGGGAGAAAAACTGAAATAGTTTGTGGACTATAAATCACCAAAACTCCTACAGCTCCTACACTGTCCAGCTATTGGAAGAGCATTTTTCATTCCCATTTGTAGCCTCTGTGCATTTATCAGCCTCTGATTCTTGCCCCTGCCTTAGACACAGAAGAAAGAATTTCTACAGTCAGTTGAAGAAAAAAAAAGACATTTATAGGCTGACCAGCTGTCCCTGCTGCTCATGGATTTCAAAATACCAACAGGGAATACGCACTATCTAGGTGGGATGGGGAGACGTCCCAAAAAAAGGTAAAATCCATCAGTTGAGATAAGAATAATAATAACTTACGTAAATTAAAATGTAATAATAATGATGATCATCATAACAAAAGTAATAACAGAATTAGAATGAGAATAATAAAATAGGAGCATTATTCTCATTGTAAATCTAAAACATGGTACTGTACCAGCTATTAGGAATAAAATTAACACTATTCCAGCTGAAGCCTGGATAACAGGCTTGTACTTAGCAAAAGTATTCACTGTTTCAATTCTTTGGATATTTACTGTTTGAAGACAAGTGTCTGGGGATGATAAAAGCATACAGTTCATTTAAATACACAATTCTTCCGTGAAACTATTAAAAAAATTGCTTATAGACAGTAAATGACAGATTAATTGCATAAAAAGACAAAATTGTTTCACCTCCTTGCTTACTTTAAGTAATTTTTAATTCTAAAGTAAAATTTAATTCTAAAGAACCTGTAATAGCTCCAGAAAGAGATCCTGTTCTAGGAAAAGTGGCATTCTCCCCTCTTCAACTACTTTTGAAAAAAACATAGGAGAACTGATGAGATTTGAAGAAAGGAAAACAAGAAATAAAGACTGGAAGGAATGAAAAAAGAAGAAACAACACACCCTACCCTCCCCACAACAGTCTAAAGAATAAATAAGGTGTGAGATTGAGGGAAGGAGGCTAAAGCTGGTTATCCCTCACAACAGGCAATGTGTGTCAGCACACAGAGAAACTGAAGAAGTCAACAATATCTATCTCTTCACTGAGATAAAGAAGCCAATCACTAATGAAGTAAATCTGAAGATTTTTTTTTTAATTACAGAGGACAAAAAGGAATAGATACTGGCTTCTGAAAGCCATATCTACATTTCCTTGCACAGACCTAAATAAGTTTAACCTAAACCAAGTCAAACAAAACCATCACTATTTAGTTTTGATACCATCTGAGCACATTAAGCCTTGTCATCTATCACTAATGGGAAGAGAAATCAAATGATACGTGTTGTAACTAAGAACCTTCCAAATTTCCAAGTGAAGAACTTGTTCTAGGCAGGAATATTTAATGAAAAATTAGTTCAGGGAGCAGTGATAGGAAACCACAGAAGGACATGGCAGTCCCCACCAACGACTACCTCCCAAGGATTTCCTGCGTAGTTGTGCTCTTCTTGCAGATTTTTATTTCTGTTAGTTTAACAATGGCACATCTTACCTTAATTATTGTCTATAATATAATTTTCTGCAACATATTTTTTATTTTAGTAATTATTTTTTGTATTTTTAAATACGCCATTTAGCTAATTTTGACACTATGCAATATTCCCTAACATTCAGGAATTTCTTCTCTGTAACTGAATACAGGCGTCTGTTCATATCCTCAGAATATTTAAGAAGTCTCATTCATCATTCAATTAGCCCTAAGGAATGTAAAAGGCACATCAGCTCCACCTCTGGAGTAAGGTTTTACATATCAGCAGGGCAAATAGGATGCAATAACCACTCTGCCCAAGCAGTGGCAAGACAAGGTGACCCAAGACCAGCCTTCTGTTAACAATGTGCAGTGCATGCCATCACTTGCACTTCTGATCTCCAAACCCAAGATGCGGAACTACCCTGGACAACAAACAGAAAAATATCCAGCTACAAGTCCAAAGGTATTTAGGAGAGAAAAGCTTCCAAACACCTGTTTTTCCTCACTATTGTGACAAGGAATTTCACAGGGAAATGGTGCACTTCAACCACCTGAAAAGTAACAATGGGAACAGGATGCAATGAGGATATTGGTATTTTCACACAATTTTCCAAAACAGGTTTGTCACTTCAGTGTCCATTTAAAATGAAGTAGAATATCCATTGTGACATTTCCCTTTTTTGTGCATTTGCTTTAAACCAGGAAATATCTGAAAGAAAGCTACAATAAATATATAACTTTCCTTTAACAAAACAACCTAAACAAGCAAGCAAAACATCCCCCAAATTCACACATTGTAGTTTTCAAAATTATTAAGTAACTCTTCTACAGACTGGAAACCCAATTTTGTTTTCTCAGCAAATATGAAAAAACTGTTGAGCATGGTAAAATTACCAACAGAAACACATCAGAAGGCAGGTCTACACTCTCTTTCCCTTCTAGCATTCCCTCCAGGCTGGATTCAAACAAAACAACTCGTGCATCAAAACAAAAAGATACTTGAAAGACATTCATTATCTGTTCCCTTCTTCCAAAGCACTTCCAGCTTTCTATGTAGGTTCAGGTACCATCTTACAGGTATACTTTTCCTCTTAGGACATGTGATGCCTCAGACACATCTCTGTCCCTTACCGGATCGGAAGCGCTCGTCCCTTGAGTTGGTGGATCGGGATTTCTGCTGCTTTGGTACCGCTGCAGTGGCTTGGGAAGAGCCTGACACTCTGTTCTCTGCTTGCAGGGATGGATCCACACCTGAAACACAGTTTTATTTTAGTACAAACTCAGCTTTGCAAATATAACAACTGCTCCCTGTGTATATGTTGTTTTACCATCCTCAACACTTACTCAGAATTCTGTTCAACTGGTGCAAGACAGTACCTTTAAAAAGGGCTCATCTTCTACCTGCATTTTAATCCAATTTAATCTAAACCCATTTAACAGAGTGATGCTCAGAAGATTCACATTTTACATAAATGCTGCAATTCTCTAATAAAACCTTTGCAGATATTAAGGCAGAATTACTGTCAGCTTCAGCTGTCTAAAAGCTCCTGCTGTAGTCTAGGTTGGCTGGGTGCTTCATGTGCTCCTGAAATGACAGACTTTCCCAGCCCCATACAGGCTAACAAAAAAAAGAGGAACTGAACCATTCTCCAGTTGTTTGCTCTGCACCTGATTAGAATAGCGCTCTGGATAACCCAGAGCAGTTGCTTACATTTAGGTTGGCTAATGTTCAGGAAGATTAATCTCAATTTTACACTGTAGCACATCAGGAATAAAAAATCAAAGGGGTGGACAGTAGCCATTTAACATCCACTATCACTTCCTGATCCCTGAAACAAGGAGACTCCCTGCCGGCTCTTGATCCATCAAGGATTATATAAATTTGGACTAGGAACTTCAATTTGCAATTTTATTATACATCCAAACTTATAAATGTAATGTAAAAATTCTAATGCAGTTGATAGGGTTTTTGCACAATCCTAATATAAATTTAGCTTAGTGCTGTATTTTACAATAAACTTTCCTCAGCTATGTAAGACCTGCTGCATCAAGTTCACTATATTTACTCAGCCCTTGTACCACACAGGGCTGAGTATATCTTTCATTTCATTCCTTCCTTCCCTTGAAGAGCTTCTCCTTTCCCACCTGCCTCCAAGTTTTCTGAAAACAACACATTTTGGAAACTAAGTATTTTAAAAACCACTTTTTCAAAATGCAAATATTTATCAAAAGCAGCTCCCACTGAACTGAAACCATCATTCCAGAGGAATCTGGGCCAGCTCCTTCACAAGGAAAGATCTTACTTTAACAAGTAAGAAAAGGTTCCTCTCTCTCTCATGGGGTTTCTGTTCCCTCACCTTTGTTACAAAGTGAGTACCAGGAAAGAAATTGGCAATTACTAACAAATCTAGCAATTATAAGACATTTTAATGAAGACCTTTCAGTAAGATATAGTCTTTTCATTAGGAGTGTAACTGGATTAAGTATCCTAGTTCTATCTCAACTGATGAAAAAGAACTTTCAAATACTCTATTTAAATGTAATATCCTCAGGGAAAGTGTTTTATCATCTTCAGGACAAGATAAATATACCAGCTTTCTTGGGTATCTGTTAAGACCTTTGGACGAATGCACTCCATAATCCCCTTCCCATCCCGTTCACAGCTAACAGTGAATGTCTCTGGATATTGAAAAGGCAACCTTGAGCTAGACATGGGTTCAAGGGGAGGTGTCTGTGGGAAAAATGAGGCTAAATAATAGAAAAACAAAGGAACATTTACTAAATCACAGAGATCTAAGCTTTGAGAAATTAGTCCAACTCCAGAGATATGCTCCTCTCTTTTACAATCCGTGATAAACAACAAACACATTTTCACCTAATTTTTCCTGTTTTCCAGAAGTAAAGCCTTTTAAGCAGATGACAGAATATCTAACGTCAACTGAATTTCCCAAGGGAATAAATGGAGACAGCCCAGCAAAGAAACCAAAATGTCCTCAATGGAGCAGAACAGAACGTGTGCTTACCAATATGCAGACCTAACATTCCTTGAAACACTTAAGCAGAATTCTGTTTGTAAGAGAAAAACAAATGTTGCCTCCCAACTGAATTGATTCAACAGATCTCATAGAGTGGTGAAAACACTGCAGAATTCTATTACACATTTCATTTGAATACAAGTTTTCCATAACCACAGGTCAACAGTCATGGGGGACTTGATGATTTAAAAACAATAAACAACAACTTTAGATTTTGTTAAAAAGATTGAGGCAAGTAATCTCCTTAAGCCTGAGCCAAGCAAACAGCCAAGGTAAAGGGATAACACGATAACTATGATGGTACAAAAGAGAACAGGCAGATGGGCTGGGAGGGTCCCTCAACTAAGACTGCTTGTGAAAGTTTCAAAAAACAGCATATCTACATAATTTTTGTGTGATCTTGTCAAAAGAAACCTTGGGTGAAAAAGATAACAAAAGAAAACCAGAAGGTTTTTTTTATGTGCCATTTCTTTTCCTCCAGGAGGGTTGTTAGTTGTAAGCAGAAAAAGAGATTTATGTTCTTCCCAATTTCATTACTCTTCCCATTTGCAGTCTTGTAGTAACTACAGAGCCTTGAGATCAGAACTTGTAAGAGATTCTTTTCCACTTTGTGACCCCCTGTGGGAGGAAAATAATCTGGAAAATGAGCTAACTGTGTATAATCCATCAGCAGATGACAACCTGCATGTGGGATGTCCTGCGTCACGTGCAACCCTAGCAACTGCTTTTTGGCCACACCAGTACTGGGTGCAGGAGGAGCAGGGAAGAAGTGACCACACATAACAGTAGGAGTGCATGACCAACTCCAAAACCAGAACACTCTCCTCTTCCTAAGACTAAGATATTTTTTTTGTTAATCAGAGTTATTGTGAAGTATGTATCAATGAATCTCACAAGTTCCCTTTAAATTAGAATGAAGCATGAAATCCTTGACACTGTTAGAAACCACAACTCCTTTTCTTCAGATTAAGTCTCCCTTCTTGCTTTCTCAAAGATTTCATATCCTAGTGCAAAAATACCAACAATGAATCTGAAAAACATCACTTTTCGGTAAAAATAGTAAGATAGTGTATCTGACTCTTGCCAGTAAAATCCTGTTTCACAAGCTTGGTGAGCTTGTTCATTTATTCTCCTAATATGCAAATCACTACCTTAGCCTTCAGCAAAAGCAGATGGGTAATTCGGCTAAGTCTCCCCACTCACACCAAAGCCTTTACAAAATAACATGTAAAAAGACATATACTAAAGGCATTTGATCCACTATCATTGCATTTTGTCCATTTTTAACTTACCCAAAGCTAGCAAAAACTGAAGTCATCTTAAAGAGGCTGACTGTTCCGACTAACTGAACAATTTCCTTCTACAGAATGAAATTAAAGCTAATATTTGAATTATTACTGTATTTGTCCATCCACAAGCACTGGAGAAACAAGACTAATACTGACATTTCTAGCCATTTTAATTTTTACTGTAAGAGCAGTGAAGACCTGCCAGGACCAGAAGATTCTCTTCTGGCATCACTGGGGAGGATGCACAGCTGAAGACATCAGGTAGGTAGAGATCAAGTTTTCAAAACATAATGTATTAAAGAGCTCTGTAGAGAGAAGAGAGGAAGAGGAAGGCCAAAGAGGAAACTCCAGACTCTTTGTACATTATCAAATCTTTCTGCAGCTATTGAACTGAGTCTGGAAGTAAGAAAGGAACAAACGACAGCAGCCAGGTTCAAAGCACAAAAAGAAAGGAAAAGGGGTATGACAAGGCAGAAAATCCAAAAAGCAGAGGTCTGGCTCCAGGTCAATTACTGAGTATCCAGTCCTCACTCATGTTCACAGTTCAATGTTACCATTATTTACTGTCATATCCCATTCCAGAACATATTACCTGCTGTACACACTTTTGTCTTGAAGATCCAAAGCTAAGTGTTCACATCTTCCAGATCAGACAGACTGAATAAGGGTCTACCCAATGTAATTTATTACCCAGAATAAGGCATTAGAAACTTAAGAGCTTAAGAATAATAATAATAAAAAGCATCATACATATGCATTGTTTGATAATCTTCCATGATTCTGTAACATTTTCCTCTACTCAAGGAAGTAAATTCCAGCTCATAAGCTTCCACTTGAAGTCTATGAAACCATTTTAAGGGCATTAATGCTTTCCATTCAAGGAAGCATAAAACAGCAGCAAAGAATAACAAACACATAGAAGACACTTGTTACAAATTCAATGAAACCAAATACAAGCCAGGATCTGGATCCAATTCAGAGATTCCAAAGACTGAATAAACCATCCCAATGAAAATACCCACAAGCAAGAGACACACTTATTCAGACACTATGACAGACTGGTAAGCAGAATAACTACACGGCATTAGCTAGAACTTTAATTTCTCAAAATAATAGTCCTTTTTAAGCAGCATTTCAAGAAGTGCTTCACAAGCAGCCCAGCACTCCTAATGCAAAAGGATGTGCACTGAATTTCATGAAAAGGCACAGGAATAGCAATCTATTGATATTTTGAGAAACTGTGAGCAATGAAGCTATAAACTGCATTTTCAACTAGCCCATGTGAATGCATTACATTTTCACATACCCCATTTAAACCAATTACACCAAGATCCAACCAAATTAGCCTATTAAAATTTGGACATACTTTGATCATTGCTGTTATACTCATAGTATAAAGCAGGAGTTATAACTCCATAGCATCAAGAAAGGTACTTACATGTTTTTCCTATAAATTAAAAGAAACTATAAAGCTTTTGTAAACTCCAAGACATCAGGGTAAGTTGCACATTCCTTAAAATGGAACTATAGGTACAAAGTGCTATAGGCCATGTAAAACTCATCCCGCACTCTAACTGAATGAGAGGCTGAAGTACCCACAAAGAAGTAAAACCAAAAATCACAGTTATACAGAATCACAGAGCAACCTAGGTTAAAGGAACCTTGAAGATCACCTGGTCCAGCCAGGAATAGAAAGCATATGTAACCTGGCAGTGGCAGAAACATTTTTCAGAGACATAAAACTATGAAAATGTAAAAATAGAAGTATGGGAATGCCAGCCTCAAAGAAAACTAGAGGAGGTTCCATCATAATTTTCCTTTAAAATGAAAATTTGAAAATGGTAACATTTCAATTTTTCTGGAGCAGAAGCACTAAGGAGGAAAAGAGAAGAAAATAATAAAAGAAAAATTTTAATTAGAGTGGAGTCACTCTGACACCAGAGAAGAAATGAAGTCACTTGCCAAGGTGTTTATCTAGCACTAACTAAATCTAGTGAAATCATTTCCAGGGACTGCTCTGTAAAGCAGCACCAGGACACTAACTGCAGTTGCAACCTCATTTACACAGCAGAAGAAGCAACTTGAAAATAACCAGTAACACTGTAAAAACATTAGTAAGAAATCAGGATAATCAGGAAACAACCATCACGAGGCAAGAGTTTTACTTGAGGTGTTACAAAGCTTAAGACCATCACCTGCCCATCAGGACAGGGTACTCACTGTAAATGCTGCATATTTTATCGTGTTATTTCTGAATGTTTTTACACCCCAGCTCTACCCATATTCAAAATCACCCTCTGCCATGTATCTGATGTTAGCCATCACTCAGAAGCTTCACAATGCAGCATGCCAGGTTGCCTACAGATATAATAATTATTTCCTCAGAGTTTTATCTGCAATTTGCATGTAGAGGTTGACTGAGGAAATCAATTACTGTTAAATTTTACTTCATTAAAATAATTAATTACTGTTTAATGCTTGCTATTACTCAACACTTGTTTTTGATTTTGCACAATGCATTTGGTTGGTTCACTGAAAAATAACTCATTGTAATTAGTATTTCCATATAACTACACAGTTTTATGGTCCTAAGCAAAATCTTGACATTTCCACTAATTCTTCATCAATGCAAATTTAGAATTTTAGAATACAAAATAATCTACAGGAACAAGTCTCTTGAATCACAAGACGTTCTGCTTAATTTTCCTGTTAATTGAAAATATGCTTTGCAGCCACTTCCGTCTTTTTCTGTTCACCAAGCCCTCTGTGGTGTTGTTTAACACTGTCTGGGTAATGATTTGGCTCCCCAGAGATTCAGCTACACAGTGCAGCAGAACACAGCCCAACCCATTTCACACGGTATTGAAAGAGCAGGAGCTTACGCATGATTAGTTTGTAGGTGGCAGCTGATGAGGTGTAACATGGAAAGTTAAACTTCCAGAACTCAAACCTATGAGCATGCAAGGCATAAAGCTGTAGAAAGACATGATTTAGTGGTCCTGGGGATGGTCAAATTACAGAGTAAGAACTCAACATATATAAAATGCTGGCATTCATCAGTCTGCAAAAACTTGATGGATAGTGAACCTTATGAATCCTATCAGGAATGCTGCAATTAAATTGTTAACGATAAAAAATATTTGCAGGCTCAAAGCCTTTGGGACTCCCACACACTATTCTGAGCCATGCTGAAGCTGTGTCAATTAAGCAAATTCCAAGCTAGAAGTAGGTTAATAGAACATATGTCAGGAAACTGAAACAGGCAGTTAGCTTCATGTTTTAAAGCAAATTCTATCGTTTTGCCAAACCATCCCTCTTTGTGCTCAGAGGTAGATAGCCTATTCATTTTTTTAGCATATTAAAGCTAGATTCCTGTCATCTTAATGCTAAACTAGGCAGAAGTGGTGAAAAAAAAATCAGGTAATCTGGTATTGCTTAGAAAATGTGGTATCAAGCAAGTAGGACAAACCAGAGGATTTGCTGACTCATTAAACTACTGCTTAAGGCAATTAGGGAAAATATGGCTGAACAAGGAGAAAAATCTTCAGGCAGCTGAAAATCTAAACTTACTTTAACAAGTATGGCAGACCAAGTACTAGAGTTGTGTAAGCTACGTTTGAGAGCTCAGTACTTGAATATTTGCACAAACTGCCTTCTGAGAGCTGAGAAGGAAAAAATATAAAGTAAAACCCCCACTGCTAACAGAAAGGAGTGAAGGCAGAGTAAATCAAAGGTGATGAGAGATTAAACAAGAGACAGAAATCCAAAGACATGATTTTCTAATCAAAGTGCATTGACAGAGTATTTCTAACAATCGCAAATGCTCAGTCAAAATCCATACCTCAGCTAGTCTCAGAATCTTTAACTAAGCTGAGTTAGAGGACAGGGTACTTCAAATAGAAAACGGAGAGAGTTGTGTCCAGAAAAATAGTGTAAAGAGGACAAGATGTGGCAGGTGAGGCTAGAGCTTGCTACTGACTATCAAAGTCATCCTAAAAATCCAAATTGCTTCTTTGCAAGGGACGAGCCGTTTTAAGGAGATGAATTTGGTTCTGCTTGGCCTACAGAGATTATAAATTTGCTAAGGGAAAACCTACATCTGTTCTTAAAAAAACCAACAAACCCAAATAAAAACCAAAACCACAAAAAAGAAACCTTTGCTAAGGATCCCCATGACGAAACATCAGATTACAGTCTGAATGTTCAACATTCAGTCCCTTATCTTAAAATCTGTCAAGATATGGAAAATTGGGAATTATAGAATACCAAAGCTCAGCAGCAGCATAACAGCCCTAACCCTGAGTAATTTCAGTGTCCTAGTAAAAAAATAAATTTAAAAAATTAGGACACTTAGGGTTTTGGATGATGAAGTCTGATAATAACTGGCTTCAGAAATAATAGTTTATAATAAAAAAGTCAGTACTTTGAAGAAACAGGGTGAGGAGGTGTGTGGAAATGGGGTGCGGCACAGGGCAAATGCAAAAAACCAGCACATTAAAGCATGAGAGTGATGACTACCAAGCATTTTCATCTAATGAAAGCAGCCAATTTGCTTTTAGCAATAACTTTACTCATTTCTAAAGTTATCTTAAAGGCTCAGATGCAGTTGTCAAACTGAAGTTTGCTGACAATAATGTTACCATTTAACATTTCATATAAAACTATTAAAAAACCCCCTTATTTCAGGCTTTTTCATAGCTCTGCACTTCTCTGTGACAGCCATTTCCCACTGCTGGTTAGATGCCATATCAAGCACTATTATAATTCATCCAGTCTATTTAGCGAGAACTTTTCCATTTTATATTTTCACAGATTTGGCACAAAGGTGTTACTTCCAGGCAGTTTCTCACCTTGAATTAGTGGTATGTACCGTGCTAACAGCTTTGCCCTCTTCTTTTCATATCCTTTCTGAGTGATGTCTCCTAAACAAAAGAAGAAATAAATACATGTTGTTTGGAAATTCTACATTTAAACCTTTGCATCAAGCACATTCTGTCAGCAACATTCCCATTCTGTCAGGTGAAAGAGTTTTACAAAATAAAACCAAGCAAAATAAGGCATTAATTATATATATGGCTTCAGCCCACCTCTGTCCAGGTAGAACCCCTTTTACTCAGTCAGATTTTACACAGAAAAGTTCTTACTCTGTATTTTAAAATGATTCTCAAGTATTTTCCTTAATCCATAAGAGCTGCATTTTATTTTTTGCCTAGTATTTTCCATTTCCTCAAATATCCACCTCATCCTTGTATCAGAGAACACTAACAGACACAAAGTCACTTCATTCTATCATCCCCAACCTTCATCTAAGTGAATATGCATCATTTAAAGCTATTGACACTCTGCCAAAACAAGCAATGGGAGTTCAAAGACATTGCTCAAAACAGGTAAGAAAAACAAATGCACATCCTGGAGTGTCGCCCTGTTTTTTAGAAATCTTTTAGCTTTCTGGTGTTTTCATTCTAGTTGCATGCTTTCCCATGCTTTGTTCTGTAAACACTCAGTTGTTTTGCATTCCTTCATAGAGGTGGAGAGAAGCTGATGGATTGGTAACCTGTCCAGTGTCATTGGAGAGGTGGCTCTTTCACTCTCCAATCCCCTGTCTCTTTTGTAAAACTATAAGTAGTGGAGTCAGAAAATAAACTTCCTCTTTTTACTCTCACCTTCAGCTGTGTGAACACGCGTGTGCTTTCGTGTCCTACAGCGACATCTGGTGACCGCCGAGTGTATTGCAGCTCTAGGTGAGGTCGTGGCATTTTTTCCCCCCCCCCCGCCTCCCTTCGGTGTTTTCTGCGCCATTCCTGTGGTAATGGACCCCTCTTTGAGTCTTATGGGGGAATCTCTGATATTGGATCTCTGGAGGGCCCTCCTGGACCAGAGATGCGTAGGTGTCTCCTGGAGCGAGTTTGAACGGCTGTTCCGGTGGGCGCGGCAGCGGGGGTGCTTTTCAGACCCCACCGAGGCGCTTTCCAGGGAAGCCTGGTCCCTCGTCGGGGGCTGCCTTATGGACGCCCTGTTTAATGATGGCTATATGGATATAGGGCCGTTGCTGCTGCGGTGGAAAGTGTTGGCTGCGGCTTGGCAGGGCTCTACCTTCGGTAGCTCTCGGGGCTCATCGGGAGTGCCTTCCGTCTCGGACAGTGAGCTGGAGGACTCCACCCCTTGTGGGGGTGGCGGGCCTGGGAAGGGGTCGCCCTCTGTTGGCACCTTCCCGGTGCTCAGCGGCGGCGGGACACCTTTGGATCTGTCTCCGCCTTTGATTGAGTCTGGTTCGGTGACGACTCTTTGCCTACATTGTGGTATTTCTACCGCATTTCCCCTGCTGCCAGATGAGCTGGGCTCACCCGCTTTGGACTCTGCGGGAGGGGCTTCTCCCGTTTCTGAGCCTGCGCAGCCTGCTGAGCATGCGCAGGACGTGGCAGCCGCTGGCGGCGGGGCGTTGCTCGATGTCTTGTCTGGCCCCGCCCTGGCGGGCGAACGGCCCGCCCCACCCCACCCAGCGGGGGCAGTGCCTGCTGCGGGGCTCCAGGCTATGTTTCGGTCCCTCATCGGGGCTCTGCCAGACTTCCTGGCGTCGCCGCGCGATGACGTGGCCCCGGGCGCCGCGTCTCTCTCTGCCCCCCCCCCTCTTCCTCCGTGCCCCGAGGAGGCAGCCCCACGCCAGGCTCGCGCTTTATGCCGGCGCCGGTGGCCGTGACGGTGCCTTCCACTGGTGCCGCAGCGGGCAGCGATGCTGAGCGGTCGGTCGGTTCAGCCCCGCTCCCCCTGCCTTCTGCGGGTGGCCGGGACCCGGCACGGCCGGGCGCTGGGGCATTTACCCTCCCTGTCACAATCCGTAAAGGGACGAGACTTGCTCAACTTGTGCCTTTTAAGTCTTCTGTTCGCAGGATGATTGCACGGTCACGTGGAGTTGGCAGCCTTGGATGCCCTGGGCCGCCTCAGGTTCACTGGTCCACTGTCCTGACCAAAGACCGTCCTGAGATGCTGTGTACCCTACCCCTCCCTGGCACGACGCCGTCGGCGATCCGCGTCTGCGGACTTATTGACAGCGACACAGGCACTGCCTTAATTTTTGCTAGGATAATCTCTTCTGAAGCTTACTGTGATTTATTTTTATGTTATGACTAATGGATGGCTTTCCTTTATTTTTCCAGCTGATGAAATTGGTTTTGACAGTGAAAAATCTTTAATATTTACCTGTATGATCATGTAGTCTTTCCTGTTGAATTTACTTGCAATTCTGTTGCTTAACTTGTCAGGTATAATTTTAGATTAGCCTTGGTTTGTAACCCAGACTCTTATGAAGTTTTTTTTATTCATATGGCAAAAAAAAAGAAAAAAAAAATTTTTTTTATAATGTTTGTTTTTAATGTGACTGACATGATATTTTGAAGCAGTTATGAATTATAATTTCACCTTTTCTTTCCATTCCTCCTCTGCTTCCTTCTAACATGTCTGCTACTGAGTCTAGAGGATTTCTGCTTTATTTCCTTGGAATGATTATTCTTTGGAATGCTTATTTTTTTAAATTTTGGCATTGCTTTCTGACAGAAATTGCAGGCTTTGTCCGCGTCACAGTTTCTGCTCCTCTTGTTCCAGCTAACTCTAGCAGCCAATGCTCTACATGTTTGTCCTTTTAAAATCCAGATGCTATTTTGTGCCATTTAGTTTTTAGCCAAATCATGTCATGATTGCTCTATTCAAGGCTGTTTCATATGAAAAACTTCTCTGATACACATAATCTTCAGCATATATCACGTCTAAAATAGAATCTGCTATTGTTCATTTGGTGGATGTTTGATGGGGGTTTGTGTGTGTGGAAATTGGTCTTTGTACCAGGGACTGACCAATGCACAACTGTCTCCTCTGTATGATTTGTTGAAAGCAGACTCTGATCTAAAGTCACCTCGCTCATTGACCCCTGAGGCACGTCAGGTGCTGGAGGTGGTTCAGCAAGCTATTTCTGCTTGCCAGGTGTGTCACATTGATCCTTCTGTTGATGTCACTGTGTTCATCACCACTCCAGATTCGCATCCTACAGGCATCATTGGCCAATGGAGTGATGAATGGTCCGATTCCTTGCACATTTTGAAATGGCTTTTCCTTCCCCATCAGCCGCAGAAGACGGCAACCCC
>JACBWW010000058.1:3479054-3647366 GCA_020086605.1 Lanius collurio | reverse complement strand
GCGAGCGGGCCCGGCGGAGCCACCGCCCAGCGCTGCCGCAGGTGGGGCCGGGGGCGGGCCGGAGGCGGGCACTGGCGGTCCCGGGCCGCGAGGCAGGGAAGGAGGGAGAAGGTGCCGCCGGCCCCACCGCCCCACGCAGCCGCTGCCGGAGGCCGGGACGCGCGGCCAGGGGCGGGACGGGGCCGTGCCGCTGGGGAGGGGCTGCAGCACAGGCCGCCTGCTCCTGTATCCAGCTGCTGCCTTTCCTATTCCCCCTTCCTTTTTCCCACCCTTCTCGTTGCCTTCGCACCTGCTGTGGTGAAGTCCCTTTCCTGAAAATACCGAAACTGCCCTTTCTCTCCTCACTTCTTCACAATGGAAAATAGGAACTAAACCCACGGGGCCCGCCCAGCCCCCCGAGTGTACCAGGACAGGGCATGGACATTTTCATGGCACAGAATATCACTGTGAGAGTGTGGATGTAAAGTAGTGTCTGGGACTTCACAAAAGAAAAAAAAAATAGTGTCTTTTCTAAAGCTAACCACTCTCAAAGGGCACTGGAGACCATCAGGAAGCGTTTGGGTTGGAAGCTGTGTTGCTGCAGCAGCTTTTCCCTGTTCAACTATAGGTTCCAGGGTGCGTGTGTGGCAGGACAGCACGGCCTGATGTTCTGCCATTCCTGCAATCTCCCAGAGACTCAGGCAAAGGCAAAGCCAGGACCTTACCTGACCACCCACACTGCTCTGCTAAGTAACAACTTTCCCTGAACTAGAAAATAGGGAAATCTCAGGAATAGTTTTCTGCCGACAACGGCTTCTGTCCAAAATACCTCTCGCGTTTAGGATTGGGTTCATGTTGGGGCTTCCAATTCCTCTGCTCACATTACTGAGGTCAGCACATCACAGAAAAGTGTGTCGCATGTAGCTGCCCTTCCGAGGGCACAGACACACCACACCAGCACTAGGAAAACCATGCTGCTTAAAATGTCATCCCTTACACTGGGCAGAAACATTTCTGCTTCCACTGCCCTTTAGAAAGCTGTCTGTGGGTATTGGGGAGCTGATGGGAACATAGCCCTCCTAGCACATTGCCTGTAGTTCAGATTCTACTAGGTTGGATTCCTCTGCAGATTTCTTTTCTGAATAGGAGGCTGCAGCATCTTGCCCCTTACCCCCATTTCCAGCCCGCGTTCCTTGAAACAGTGACTGCCCAAGGAGACTCTTGGAGGTGCATGTAAGGAGGAGGTGGGGCAGGGAAACACTGACTGCCACAGAAAAGTCCCCCAGAGTGCAAAAAGCCCTGCGAAGGCTTGGGAAGAGCCTTGCAGATTCTGGGACATGAAAAAATACCCTGTAGATTGATTTAAAAATGTGCCAATGCAAAGCCAAATTCCCTTGAAACAGAACTGATCCCTATGATGTGCCAACTGTCTTTTAAACAGTAGTTTTAATCATCCACCTAGAAGTGCCAGATTTTAAAACTAGGCATTAATTTGGATTTGCAGTGTCAGTACTGACTGGCTAACTCTGAGCACAGGCCCTCAGGCCTCACAGCCCTCCTGCTTACACTCAACATGGAACATCCAGCTGTGAGTGTGCTATTATAGATTGGATTTAGTGCCAGTTCTGAACTCTAGTTTAGAAATTGTTTCCAAAAGAAGATCAGCTTGTGCTATGATAAGCAAAAAGGGCACCAGCACCATTCAGTATGTGCAGTCTGATAATGCTGCATTGTTAGGAGTCTTAGAATCTGATTTTTTTAAAGAAATATGATACAGTCACTGAGCCAGCATAAACTTAGTTCAAATTGGTTTGGAACTCTGGACAAGTTAAGTTACTGTTGCCAAGCTTTTACACGAAATCATGTATTGTTTGTTCACAAACTTGAAGTTCAGCTCTCTTAAATTTATGCCCAATCAGTTTAAGGGTTCTCCTATAGCTGGCAGAAGGTAATAAATCTGTACACATGCCAAGATCTATCTCTACCACATTTTTTTCCAGAGAATCAAATGGTGATCTACCTGACAGATAAGTAAGAGTTCACCAAGACAAAAAGCAGTTAAATAAGTAATAAAACAATCTCAGATGAATGCCAATATACAATTCTCAATACGCACTAGAGAAAAATCCTTTCATAGGCTGCAGGAGAACAGTTTGCCTCCAGAAGAGATTTTTCTCATGCTCGAAGTTAAACACCACATCTGCTTTGAAGGTAGAGATTTCATGTTTCCAGAGATTTAAAATACTTTGGTATTATAATTCTTCCTATGATTTTTCTAAAGAAATACAGGAATATCACAGAAAAGTCTTATTCAGCATAATACTTGAATCTCTCTCATTTTTGCCCTGAGACATTAGGACTGGAAACGGGTGTACCATTTCCTCTTCTCTGACCAGCAACTTCATACACGTTGGGAACCACCCCCCTGAAGGTAGCTACAACACAAGATAGCAGACAGAAGGAGGATCATTTACATTAGCTGTAGATAGAATTCACATGTTTTGTTTGGTATGTTTTGCCAAAAGTGCAGAGTTAAACAAAATTATGGGCCTTTTGAACTAGAAATATGAAGCTAAAAGTGTCCAGAGTAAATAAAACAGATTGAGGGAGGACTTACATATTGAAAAACCAGAAGAGCAAATCCTAAATTAACAGAGGGCTACAGGTATCTTTGACATTTGTGAGAGTATTTGAGCTATTCCTTTAATTGGAATGATGCTACAGAAATATTGAAACCCAAACAATTTTAGGAATAGCAAAAGAAATAAACAGGCAAGGTGGAAACAAACAACCACACAATGTAAGAATTCACTAATAAAATGCCATTTTAATAACTTTTTTTTACAAGGAATCCACCTATACACTATAGAAAAATAAACACCACAGAGACTTTTTGCAGCTCACAATACAGCAGTGCAGGCACACTTCAGCTGTTGACTTAATTTCACATGAGAATGTAAAACATTGTTCTTAGTGAAAAGTAAGCCCCTCTTAAAGTACTAAAATATAATAAAAAGAGTCATATAAAATTCTGCTGTAAAAGCACTGCCCTTTATTCAGTTGCATGCAAGATTGCAAGTGCCTTTGTTGAGTGTAGACCAATTCAGAGGAAGCAGGAACTTGCAGGACAGATTTCATAAGCCTTCCCATCACTTTTTCAGGTTTCTCTGATGAGGTGAGCCTAGCACTTGCCCTAAATTAAAAACCAACACAAATCAGTATTAGAAAACTGCTTATGTTATGAAGCAACAGTGTACAATTAGCAGGATATTATTTCCTAAAAACACTTCATATGAGCTACACTGAAAGCAATTCCAATTTTCATGAGCCACCTAGGAGCAATCCAAAACAGGATCTGAAAGCCTAAACATCTGCCAGAGCAAACCTTCATACCATGGGACCAGTGCTCCATCATGGGCCTGCTTTACCCCCAGTGACAGCTCAATTCTGCCATTCCTGTGGTCATTGTGTTGCTGGGTAAGGTCTTGCCACTGAGTAGATATCCTGAAGTTCATTAGGAACTGAGAAATCATTTGGCTGACAGCACTGTTCTAAAGATTGCAGCATCATTCTGTAATGCCTGACATTATCATCCTTGTAACATGAAAATGACAGAAATTATATGCAGTTTTCAAAGAAGTACTCTTCATGGTGTCCCAGCTGTGGAATACTTATTCCACACTTAGAATTAAGCAAAATGTGTTACTTCCATAAAGGCTGACATATTTCAAGTCTAAAATCTGGTTATCTATCTGTATCAGCCACATGGCTGCAGTATTTGGGAAAAGAAAACCAAAATAAACAAACCCAAAAAGTCAAGGTAATAAAGTCTCTAGGTAAAGTCCTGCTGAGAACAATGTCAAAGTTCCCAAACTCTTCAGGATTTCAGGATGATGTGATGACAGTTTGTGAGTTCCTCCTTAGGATAAGGTGTTTCTGTGCTATAACCAGGCACAGAGGTAACTAGGTAACTATATAAGAAGCAGGTAACTAGACTGAATTAAACTAAATAAATTCAGTCTAGAAATTAGGTGGAACTGTTTTAAATAGCAAAGCTAAGTGCCACTATAGTCCTTTGTGTGCTCTTTGATCAATCTTAGAAATAGATGGCTGTATTTACCAGCCTCCAAATCTTGTTTTTAAATCTGTTATGAACATAAGGAAGTGACAAATAAGAGAAGCATTACAGTTTGTGCTGCGGAGAAAGCCCTGCTCAGCTATTAAAATAGCTCTCTTTGAGTTTAAAGCAAATTAACTCTATGCAGAGCTTCATTTAAATTGCAACACTTGCTTGTTTAGACTTGGGACCAGGAGGGGGCCAGAAATCACATGAAATTATTCAACCTTATCTCTTTCATTACAAACTTAGAGAAATACCACACTTGGACTAGTTTTAGATATGATTCAGAAAGGTTCCCTTTCGGAGACTTAGTTGTTACCCCCCAATAACACTTATTATTTCTTAAAATGATGCTCTTTATCGGCAATATGTACGAAGATCCTTGCAAAAACCAGCCCAGACTTGCAGGAGCTGTGAGGGGTAAGAAGGTGGTTCTTACCTGGCTGCACCCCTCCCAGCCTTTGCTGGATCACCTCCAAGCGATGGATATATTCTGTGAGTGAGTGTTCAGGATCCTGAGGTGGCACAAGGGACTTTTCTGGAGCTGAACTTGGGGACGGATGCAATCTTAAAAAGAAAACAAATTATTTTCTCCTTCTCATGCTATACTCTCAAATATATCCAGAAGTTACATTCATATAAGGCAGGAATTCTGGGCAAAGAAAACTGGAACCACCATCCCCCCTTCCATCTGTATAGCTGTTCCTGGAAACAAGAGCAGCAACAGGCATCATTTAGCCTACCTTGGATCCACATCAGACCTGAGCCACCACTAATCCAGTCACACTGAGCACCAGTCAGGGCTGCTGTTATTAATACCCTATTGCATACCATACAGGTGACTTTTCTCGGCAGGGATGTTCCGATCCAAACACATGCCATGACAGAGGAATAAGGGGGTTAGAATTAAGTCTTTTGGAAGTGCCTGCAGGTCTCAGACTCTCCAAAACATTTTGTCAAATTCCATGCAAGCCAGAAGACTACCTGGCCATTGTGCGAAGCACAGTCTGTCCCCCTCAACGTGAAAAAAACCCTACAATATCGTGAAGCATCTCCTGTCTCTGCAGACTGACCTGTTGTGTGAGCGGGAAGAGGATCGTGGGGAGAGGCTCATGAATCTTGCAGCACAGCTGGTTCTGTGGCACAGCCCTGTGTTGCTGTCCCGAGTAGGGGGGGAGCTGATGGGAACAGCTGGGGGCTGCTGCTCTTTCAGGACTTCTGTTCTAGCACCAGAGGCTGTGGTAAATATGAAGGGTTAAAAAATATGCACTAGGAGACATTGAGAACAGGCTATCATAAACACATCCAATAAACCTATGAAAATGACAGCAGAGTATACGGTTAAGTTGGTTAAGTTTGGTTTTGAATGCAGGTAAATATATTTTCTACAGCTACCTGCTTTTTTGGTTTGCATGGAGGTTTTTTTGTTTTAATCATATTTAACAGAATTGCGATGCTATTTTGTTGTGAGGTAGAAAGTTCAGCATTTGAGGATTCAAGTTTCTTAGGAATTGCACCACAGTGGGTTTATGTACAAAGCTAGTGCTTTCATTTAAAATAAGTATTTCCAGCAACTTAGAAACAGTGAAAATTACATAGTACCAGCTAATGGAAAATGCACTATTTAATCCAAATTTTGTTTAGCATTGAAAAGGCACAAGTAATGGAATATTACATTAAGGGCAATAGTTCTCCAGTATTGGGTGCTGCATTAAGATGTTTGTTAGAATTCTTACAAAGGCACTCATCAGTAACTCAAAGGAACACTCACGTGTTCCTCAGGTAACTCAAGTCCTTACTGACCTGCATCAGACCATCTAACCCATCTACTCTACAGATGGATAGTGGCAAAGTAAACAGATTTTCCCACTTTGGTTTTGTTTTTAAATGAAACACATCAGTGATGAGAAATTATGAGAAAACAATGTATTTGTCCAAACATGTACCTGTATTGCCTTCTATACTGTGAGAAATGCTTTCACTCTGTGCATTCTTCCTGCCAACTTTGTTCCACTTCTTCACCAAAAACTTTAACCTTGGTAAGAAAACAAATTTGTACAAGCATTAAAAATAAGCAGAAACACATTATATTTTAATATTAAGTTATTTGTTGGTATAGAACGTATTAGGCAACATAAGTAATAATTGTCATGGGAATGATGGGAGAATTCTTCAACTTCAGTCTTTGGAATACTGACTTATCCCATTTTGCCCTGCAATGATCCTTGAACTGCTGAAAAGATTTGCTTGATTTGGCTCTGCTCCTAATCTCCAGAGAGCTCTTCCTACCTGAGAGGAGGAGTTTGGAAGTCACTGCAGGCGTCTGGAAGTCCTGCAGCCTTTGCTGTTATTATGGTATTCATGTCAAAGACTCTGTCATCTCCTGACAGAAACTTGCTAGTATTCATTTTTACTAGACAAGGAAATTGCTCAGAAATAACCACCTATTACATTTAAAACAGCTTTTTTTTCAATAAATGGGCTTAAAGCCATTGGGAGATGGCATATTGTCCCATGTATACAGCTAGCAAAACCCACTTGGTAGGGACAGAGTATGACAGAACCACATCTAATGAAACACACATTACTGGATTCCAGAGAGAAACATCCCTGACAGATGTCAAGGGATACAAGACAGACTATCCAGTGAGACCAAGGAGATAAGGGTCAGCCCCAAAAGACTTCAGTTTGTAATGTTGTGCACTGGTTCCCAAATATATTGCAGCTGGGTATCACTCAAGTAGCTCTTTCATAGAATTATGGAATGGTTTGGGCTGGAAAGGATCTTAAAGAAGCCCACCTTGGTCCATCCTCCTTCCATGGGCAGGGACACCCTCCACTAGACCTGGTTGCTCCAAGCACTTTCCATCTTGGCCTTGAACACTTCAGGGATGGGGCAGCCACAGCTTATCTGGGCAGCCTGTGCCAGGGTCCCAGCACCCTCACAGGGAAGAATTTCTTCCTAATATCCTGTCTAAGTCTACTCTCTTTCATCTTAAAGACGTTTTTTTACAAATCTTTAGTAGAGGTCAAACTCAGCTAAGAAGTCATGCTTGAACCAGTTCTGGAGACTGCTTCTGCTTAATTAATGTAGGATAAGCCACAGGAACTATCAATTTTTTAAGTTTCCAAGAAAACATCACATATGACAGATGGGGTGTTTTGGCCTCACCTTGAGATGGCAGTGATTGCTCTGACTGCACACCTGAACTTGGTGAAAGGCCGGGAGTGTGATCCTGAGAGCTGCAGGTCTGCAGGAGAAGGATAGATACCCATGCGGGCGATGAGAGAGAGAGTTGCATGCTCACAGTCCTGAAACCCCCCAAGCAGCAGCAAGAGGTATTTCTTCTGATAAACTAGAGCCTTTCTAAAGCTCTCTGCTCGAATGTACTTCCGATATAATCTCTGCAACTGTAGAAAGAAAAAAAAAATTTTTTTTAAAAATTCAATTTTTCACATTTACTGTTGCGAAAACGCAGCCACAAACAAGGTGTCTTCAGGTCAAATGTTCAGACTGAGGACACAAGGGCAGCCAAAACAATTCTGTACACTGCTAAAACCCACCCAAATTTGGAATGTCAGACTTCTTTAAATCTCCTGAATGTTTTCAAGCAAAATTATCATACTCAGAACTCTAAAACAGTTTAACTCTTTATTAAAGAAAATAACATCTGCTTAAAAAAAATAGGCAGAAAACATAGTGGGAGAGATGCCCATCAGACTTGATTACAGTCAAGTGTCAGAAAAATAGTAAGTATTTAAGATTAGTCAGCAGGGATTAAAAATAATGAGTGTTTTCTGTTTTCATGCTTAGACAAGAAATCCAAGTCTCCCTCTCATTTAAGAGTAGAAAGAAATTCTGAAGATGCAGATTACTTTTGATGCAAGTTCCTGTCTAACACTGAGAAAGTTCCAAAGGAAGTTCTCTGATGAGGTACATATGGGGAAAGTTTCTAATTTAAAATAATATATCAAACTGTTCATCTAGAAAATCAATCTTTTAAAATAGCAACTGAAGATTACAGCAGAAAGTGAAAGATTAATGCCATAATTTTACAGATCCCTTTTTTCCCCAGCAGATCAGGTTGAAATGACACCTCCTGGCTGTGCCATTGCTGGCTCTCCAAGCTCTGGAGAGCCCCTTTGCTGGCGATCCCCTTAATTTTACCTTAAGATTGGAAGTTTCTGCCACTGGTTTGTTTTCAATTTCAGCACTGGCTTTAGCCAGCTGGGATTCTGCTTGTTTCAGCGCATTCTGCAGCGTGGTCCTCTCTTGCTGCCAAGCCTCTCTTTCCAGCTCTTGAACAGGGTCAGCACCACCTGGAAATCTCATCTAAAACAGAAACCAAAAGGAAGTGAGCCACGATGGGTTTTGCACATTACTTCCACAGTCAAACATCTCAAACCAAGTAATAATCCAACTTTATGACCAATTAAACCATAAAAACAATGAGCCTGAAAACCAGCAATAGTCTTCAGGTGTTAAACTGGGAAACTGAAATGCATGAAAAGCCTTCTTTAAGATGTAACAAATTTTCGTTCATTAAGCTACCCCTTCTCTGATTGGCCTTACAGAAATCTTTTAGTAACAATCTCCTAAACCCTTTGAAATGGAAACAAAACATCTGACTTTTTCTACATCCACAGGCAGCACAGAAATTGTGAAGATGTCTGTGTACACGCAAACACAAGCTGCACATACAACAAAACCAAGTTGTGAAGTAAATTCTGAAAAATCACACATTCAATTCTGAGAGTCTGTTGCCCAGAGAAGCTGTGGCTGCCCCATCCCTGGAAGTGTCCAAGGCCAGGCTGAACAGGGCTTGGAGCAACCTGGGATAGTGGAAGGTGTCCCTGCAGAACAAGATGGGCTTTAAGGTCCCTTCCAGCCCAAACCATGCTGTGATTTCCTGAAACTGAGTTGTGTGGTAAGCCATCTCTTGTAGGAATGAGACCCAGGACTCCAGCTCCAATTCTTCATGGAAGTTCTGCCTTCATGACCCTCTTTGTATCAACTACAAATTTACTGGTCAACAGTTACATCAATGCATGATACAACAGATCACAAAAGAAATAAAAGATTTTTCTTTAAGGTAGTTGATGTTTTATCCCTTGAAATGAAATCTATACATTAGAAAAGCCAGTACAAACAACAGACCCCAGTTTCTCCTAGCAACTTATTTCAGTACAATTTGTAGTATCTGAAGGAGTTCTACATGACTCATGTGCATCCTTGACTTTTACTGCACCCTTTGGCAGCTAACTGACCAGACAGCTCCATATTGGCACAGATTTTCCATGCTGACATTTTGCCATTTTGTCCGATACTCCCCAATTTATCACAACTCAAGGAGGAAGAAAATTCCTTTGGTCTCTTGAGCATGTGGTTCAGTACCTTAAAGGAAGGAGAAATTCAGGGAAGAGACTAAAGGAAAAGGTGATTCTGGGAAAAAAAAAAAAAATCAAAGCCTGAAAAGAGGGCAGAGAGGAGGGATTGTTTGTGCCCACAGAAGAAAATCTATCAGGGTGGAGTTTTTGCTCCTAAGCTCTAGAAATACATATGTAGTTAGAGTGCTCTACTGAACACTTTTTTTGTTAAACAAAATTTAAATCAGGAAACTTGAGTTCCATTTTTTTTGTGTGGTCAGTCTCTGAAGGAGGGAACTCTGCTCCAACAAGAGTTTTGTCTACAGCTGACAGCTCTAAAGGTTTGTGACAGGAAGGCTTAACTAAAATAACCCCATGAACTTGGAGAATAGGCTGCATCTCCCTCCTCAAGCCTGCAGATGATCATTTGACAACCACCTGTGTGGCTGCACAGGTGACAGAAGGAAAATACTAACTTTATTTTGTAAGCAGGTAGGCACAGGGAGAGCTGCAACATGCCAAGGCAGCTTGTCACACATCAGACTTGTGAACAGAAGATACAAAAACCTTTTCTCCTATCAGATGGTCATAGATCTCTGTCTATTGTAAGAGAAAGACATAAAACTGCCAAGTTATCTGGGGAATCAGATGGAATCTAAAAGCTATGCTTTTATGTCTTTTGTATCAATAAACCTGAGCTCAGTCTTTGGTAATTCCCTGGGCTTGTGTAAATTATTTGCAATACTGCAAACATGGGGCAGAATAGCCCTCCTGAGATTACAAACTACTATGGTGCTTTTTGAAAAGTACTTGGCATTTTGGTGAGAAACAGCTGTCTCCTGGATGCATAAAGAAGCTACAGCAACACATCCCAAAGCTTGTGATCCTTGGACACGTTACGTAACCAAGAAAAAAATCCTGTCAGAAGCAGACTCTGAAATATAACAAAACAGAGTTGGACATTAAAATATGTTAATATTTTCCTTACCTGAGATGTAGGAGAAGACAATAAATCTGATTTTAGTTCTCTTAATGTCTGCAGTAAAGAGGCTACAGCTTCATCATTTGATGCAGACCAATCATTAACCGTTCTGTTAGACAGAAATACCTTTTCAGTATCGGGTTGATTTGTAAGAATGTTAACGCACGTTTAATTGCTTCCTCCCCCCAAGTGACCTTTAAGTTCTGAGGCTTTACTTACACAATATTTACCACAGAAATTACCACTATGAATACACCAAGAAATTAGCAAGTTTTGTTAATTTTTAAGAATTAAAAGAGCTCAGGGCTCTCAGCTATGACCCACACAAGTTAAGAAGCAGGATGGAAAGCAAAGTGCTAGCTTATGAACTCACTTATTTAGAATTTTATGTATGAACTCATTCAGGTGCACAGCCACAAAGAGCAATTGCTGCCTTATGTTCTCCAGCTGTTGCTGCTGCAAGTGGGGTTTTTCAGTTTCTTTTGTCACAGGCTGTTTGGCACTTCCATCTTTGCTTGAGGTACACAAGAGTTCCTTATGACAATTTGGAGGATTTCTTTCTCTCTCTTTAAATACTGCCAGTATTTCCTGCAGTTCTTTAATTCTTTGTTCATCCCTGTGGTGTTGCTGTTCCAAGTTTTGCTGTTTGAACAGGATAAGTAGCAGTTAATCGAATCTTACACATACACACTTATGTAAGTGTATTCACACCTAATTAGTAAATCCATCCGGGTGTTCCTTAACTGCCAGACCACTTTTGGGGGAAGGCTTAGAGCACTGCTTTCCAGGGCCACCAGGAAGCCATTTAATGACACTGGAGTGGGCTTTATCTCCAAGGAGAAATCCAAGGTGAAACCAATATTGTCACAAGCCATGACTGGGATCCTAGCTCAAAATAAGGGTAATGACATGAAATCTAGTTTGGATCCATCCTGCAATTTAAACCATATTCATCCCCACCTGTGAACAACTAGCAATTCCCAGCATGGACAAAAATTTAAAGATCAACTTCCGTCGACAATAAACCCAGACACAAACCCTTGAAAACAGCTACATTTGAGAAAAGCAGGACAAGAGCTCATTTAATGCATCTTGGGCAATGAATAAATGACTTTAGAGTTTCCTGTCAACTCCGGGCAATTTCCCTTGAAAACAGCTACATTTGAGAAAAGCAGGACAAGGGCTCATTTAATGCATTTTTCAGAATGCTTTAATAGAAGGAAACATTCTAACCAAAGAACACCATCTAGGGAGTTAAATCCCAGTGCATGGCTATCTCAGTGTTAGGCAGAGCATTCTTACCAGTCTCTCCTGATCTCTCTGCCAGTCCTTCTGTGTCTGTTGCTGCTGTCTCCGCTCTCTCTCCCTCTCCTCTTTCCTGTTCTTATCCTGCTCTTTCAGCAGCTTGAAGAGTGACTGCAGTTGTTCCCAGTCAGCTTTCAGCTTGGCCTCTTTCTCCCTCTGGGCCTCCAAGGAACGGATCACATCTTGCTTTTGTGCCTGAAGAGACTCCAGGGTGGCTCGCAGTTTGTCACTGACCTCCCTCTCCTTCTGAGTTTCCTCACAGCACATCTGTACCTCAGCCTCCAGCTGCCTTTTGGACAGGATGGCCTTCTGGTGCATTTTCTCAATAACAGCAGCAAGCTCCACGGTTCGGGCCCTCTCCTCTTCCAGCTGGGCTTGGAGCTCTCGGATGAAGGCTTGTTCCAGCAGTGACTCCCTGTGCTGACAGGAAGCACCTTCCTTCACTCTCATGCTCAATTGCTCTGTCAAAACACGCTCATGATTCAAGGAATCCAGGAGCTCCAGCGAACGATTTTTCTCAGCATCCAAGTTTTTCTGCAGCTCCCGCAGTTTGGTCTGCTCCTGGGACAGCAAGGCTTCGCAGCGGGAGTGCTCGATCTGCAGCTCCTTGCGGAGGTTATCTGTTACTGTTTTCTCATGCTCCAAGGACACAACCAGCTGGCAATTCTGCACCGACTGCACATCCAGGGCAGCCTGCAGCTCCTGGGCAGAGGGGAGAGAACACATTAATATTCCAGCACAAACAGTCATTTGTGGGTCTGGCTGGTATATAGCAATTTTCAACCTCCTGTTTTATCCAGAAAGATATTCAAGACTTAACTAGAATAGTTCAGGTATTAAAAAATTTAATTTAAAATTACAAGTGCCAGAAAAATGCTCCCTAGCAATCTGCCACCAAGCAACAAACCCCCAAATTATCATGTTAATGTATCTGCCAGTACATTATTTCTTCTTCAGTTATTAAGAACCTCATTATGACATCACTACTCTTTACATCACTCAGTCCCATTAATAAATAATGTCTGAAGCAACAACCCGTGTTGTTTTAAAAAGAAAACTATAAGCTGTGAGAGTAAATGTAAAGCTCCAGGACTTGGCAGGCCATCTCTTCAAAGCACAGAAGAGAGACTCATAAAAATAATCACAGAATGTTTCAGGTTGGAAAGGACATTACAACTCATCTCATTCCCTGCCCCTTCCATAGCCAGTGACACTTTCCACTATCCCAGGCTGCTCCAAGCCCTGTCCAACCTGGCCTTGAATCCTTCCAGGGATGAGGCAGCCATACCTGCTCTAGGTAATCTGGGTGCCAGAGCCTCACCATCCTCACAGGGAAGAATTTCTTCCTTATATCTAATGTAAATCTACCCTCTTTCCCTTGAAAATCCATCCCTAGGTCCATTTTGTAAGCCAGCCTTTCTTCAGAAGGAAAGGCAGGGACTGAAGGGGCAGTCACAGGGCACTGCAGACAGTCAGACCTGGCACTGCGGTCCTAGTAGGGAGGTCTACCCTGGCCCTCACCTAGCCAGCACCATTTCTTATCTCCTAGAAAGACAGGTCAGATGCTAAATGGCAGCAGCTTTCCATAATGGGGTTTCAATATAGATTTATGAATGCCAGACTAATCTGTCACACAGCACTCCCAGGGCAATGCCCTTTTCTCCTGGCCTTGGCTACTCTGTCCTCCTTGCATGAGCAGGTTTCTGAAAAGGTGGAGGATGGGAGCAGCACGTCCTAACCATGCAGCAGTTACAAAAATCCTGACAAAAATTACTCACAAACCTAAACACCTAACAGGAAGATGAGAGGAGAAGCCAGACTAGAAGGAAATAGTCAGAATTGTGTTTCCTCACTTAGGGAATCTAAGTAGGATTGTTTGGAGTTCATTGAGAGAGTTTAGTTTTGGGGTTTAAGTAATGGTTTATGTTAAATCTTCCTCCTTTTCCATTCACTCTAGGCCTTTTACAAGCACTGAGTCATTTCTATTACAGTCTTAGAAAGCTGTTCACTTGTTTTCTGTTCAATTTAGAAGGGAACAAGAGGGCTTTGGTTAACCTCCAAAAATACATGTTACATGGAAAAGGCTCCACTTACTCTCTGCCAAACTTATTTATCATTGGGTGGTTTTGTTTATAATCTCAGAGATCATACACCTCACATCCTCATGGTAAGTTTGCTCTGGAATTAAGGGTGCAGTTATACAGCTGTAGAATCTGGCTGGCCCTACTCAGCAAGGGGCAGTACACAATAGGGGAAAATGGGAAAGCAAAAAAACACTAAGAAGATGTGGGGGGGAAAAACCCAACACGGCATTCAACTTTGGTTTATTTCTGCACGTGCAATTCATCAAAATAACTGAAAGCTTTAACTCTGCAAAAAGCAGCTATGCACATTCAGAAGAGGTTTGGGGGTTTTAACAGTTACTAGAAAAAAACAGTGGAGGTGAAAAAGACTGCACAAATAACCTGCTAGTTAACACCATGCCCCAGGGGAACCGGGCGTTACCTCCATGGCCTTTGTCTTTTCATCCTCTGCTTTCCTCTGCTGACGCTGCTGTTCCTCAAACCAGCCTCGAAGCTCAGATCCCTTCAGCTGCTCAGCCTGCAAGTTTTCAAGTGCAGCTGCCAAATCCTTTTCTTTTTTTTCCAATTCAACACTGCAAAGTTCAAAACGGTGTTTTTATGTTCAGAACAGAACATCCTTCACCAGCATCGCAAGCTAGACATTTTGGGTTTGTTTCTCTGAGTTCTTTCTATCGATTTATTTCTTTAAGGTGGCCTCTGTTCTTTCTAAAGAGTCAGTTTTCAAGTCACAGTTAGCATCTAAAAACATTTACTTCCTTGCAAGCCAAGCTAGAATTGCTCGATTTAGTAGCAATTAAGAGATAGAGAGAAGTTATTTATCCTGGCAGAGCAAAGTCATTGTCCTGTGAGAGGAAAGAAAAATATCGGCATACACTAAGAAGGGAGTGGGAAAGGAACATACCCAAGATGACAGAATTTAGTAAAGAAAATATAACCCTTAAAAGTGAGAGATCCTAGTTTTCCTCCCTGTGTTTCCAAGTGCTAAGCCATTTATGGATCCAATTAGTATAAAGCTCTTTCAGACCTGCTGATAAATCAAATAAATGAATAATCTCACCATAGCTGATTTATTTCCCTCTGAAGCTCTTCCAGGGATTTCTGCAACCTTTCATTCTCTTGCTTACTTTCGGAAAGCTCTGATTTCAGGGATGCTTTTTCCTGATTCAGGAGATCACATGTTTTAGAGGATCTTTTCTGCTCCTCAGAAAGAGTGCTGTGCAAGTCACTTACAATAGATTTTTCCTGATGAAGCTTATATTCCAATAATTCAACTAGGATAAGAAAATACTGTGACAGTTATTTATATTACAGAGACCTTGACAATATGGTATCACTTACACTAATTCAAATTAGGAAAAAAATATCAGTTGTATTGAAGAGTTCTTGTCTGGAGAATTCATTTCTCTTCAAACATGAGGAGCAATCAGCAGAAGGATGACAAACACTATGATTTTATCATTGTGATATTCTGTAAGCAACCTATTACTAAGGGATTTTAAACCTCATTAAACAAACTTAGCCACTTACATAAACATTTTATGACAGGAATCACTATATAAAACCTGTTTTGCCAGCTCTGTTCAGGCTAGTGAGTTAAGAGAAACAACTCTCCCTAAATTTGGAAGTTCCCATTTGATAAGTATTTAAAAAATAATTAATGCACTTATGTCTACAGTATTATGTAAATAAAACTAGCAATAAACTTCTGGATTTCCAGAAAGTTTCCTTCTATTGGACTAGTGCATGTGCTATTTATAAGCTTTTAAATGGCTGAATCCTGAATGATAGTGAGGGAAAAACAAAAACAAGGAAAAAGCAGTGTTTTGCTTTGAAAAGAGATGTTTATTTTTGACCAAGGTCACTTGCACTTGGTTTTTTATTATGTAAAGGGAACCTGCTGTGAAAACCAAGGCTTGCTTATTTAGTAAAGAACATGGTTCAGCAGTGGGCTTGGCACTGTTTATAGTGGGAACTCCACAGTGTCAAAGGTCTTATCCAACCTAAATGATTCTGTGATTCTATACTAGCAAACACACAGGGGTGTTTTACTGTCCTTGCTGGGTTTTCTCCATGTATACACTACTTCTGTTCTATTGCTTTGGGATATTTTACAGTTTCCCTTTGCTTTTCACAGATTTGTCTCAACTACTGGTATGAGAAAGAACTGCTAACATCATAGGCAACCTGAGTGCATTCAGTAAAACTGAGGAATTGTACAGCATCTGCTTCTTTGCAAGACACCTTTTTTTGCCTTTTACCTTTGAGGCAAAAAGGAAATGATGAAGACGACAGAAAGAACTGACAAAGAGAGTAAGAATTACCTTTCCTCCGCAGCTGGTGTTCCTGTTTGTTCCCATGATCTTCAGCCTTGGTAAGGGTTTCCTGTAGCTGCTGGAGCTTCTCCTGGTTCTGGAGATGTGTCATGCGGAGCTGAGCTCGGAGGTCCTGGATTTCTGAGAGCAAGCTATTCCGGTCTGAGGAGAAGAGGTGTTCCACAACCATCTGCCTCTGCTCCTCCTGAAACAAACCAATTCAAACTACAAGGCTATTTCTGTACCTTCTGCAAGGCTAAACACTAAGGAATATCTTGCAGCACAAGTTTTGGAGAGAAGAACTCAAATTACTAAGTTCATGCTTCAAGTTAATGCAAAATGTTAGCATTATGTCAAAAAGAACCCCCCCCCCACTTGCCTTGAGTTTATACCTAACAATTACAACAACCCAGAACTTAAATATTATTGGCAAAAAAGCCTCCATATTCAGAGTTAGTTCAATATATACCCTTTGCAAGAGAGGTCTGTGAAGTTCTAGACAAATGGGAAGGAGGGAAAGAATTCAACCAAGTATTTCCTATTCACTATCATAGTCCTTCTGGATGCCAGCTAAAATAATCAATAGGCTTTGTAACACCATGTACAAAGTTCAAGAAAAATGCTACCACAACAGAAACTATAAGAGCTACTGATCCCACACCATCTGCATTAACACACAAGATTTAAAAAACATAAACAATAAAACTGGGGGGGAAAAAAAAAAAGTGATTTTTGAGCAGAACACTTTAAGAGCTTTTCATACTTGTTGTTTCATTATATACTCTAGCTTTTCCCCTAATGAACTTGCATCACCAGATGCAGGATTGGAGAAGTGAGACTTCAAGTCAATTTGCAACACATTTCTCTCCTTCTCAAACACACTCTGTGCTGCTTGCAGAAGTTCTCCTCTCCAGTCAACAGCAACACCTGAAGTTTCCTGTTAAAATATATATTTTTTAAATGCTATCTCTCTGCTCTCAATCTCTAACCCAGCATCTTCTATATCATAAGAATATATCTGTTAATTTAAGCACTTTTAGAAGTGTTTAAAGAGTACTGTCCCTTACTCCTTAAACATATATATACACACACAAGCCTCACAACATATTATATATATAATATACATTTATATATATATAAAACCTGGTTATCTTGCTTTAAAGGATATTTTACTGCCATACCTTGTCTCCTCTATCTGCCACCTTGCTGAGGTAATCCTTCAGTGACTGGATAGCATCCAGCAGGGATAATTCCTCCTTCTGCCAGCCCTCCATCGCTGCTCGTGTCTGAGGGATGTTCTTCAGCTCCCTAAAACCAAAGGGATGCTCTGACAAAGCCAATATTTTGCGGCTCTCCTCATACACCATCTTCAGCACAGTCTGAGAAGGGAAAAAAAAGGAAACAATCAGCATCCTGCCAGTGTAAGAGTAGGATGGGATAGTACTAGACAACAAAAGTAAGGTTTCTGTATCAACACGCTAAGATGCAATTAAGCATAAATTATTATTTATGCCAAAGGGCTGTACTTTATCCTTGTTTCTGAAACATTTAGCTAACTTTCCTGGGAAAAAATTAAATTCTATCAAGTCTGAAGCTATGTCACTAAACCCCAGTGATGCCAGAAAACTGAATTATGTATTTAGACAACCTTGTCTTAATTTAACAAATTATGTCCAAATAACAACTCCCAAAATAATCAGTTTTAATAATTTACACAGTGGAAATTGTTTCCTCTGACATTGTCAGGCCAAATAATTTATTTTCAATAAATTCCCTGTTTACAAACTATTACATCATGCACAGATGTTTCCTGGCCTCTTTTCAAGGAAGGTCAGTGGAGGTTTAAGTCCTTTTCTTACACATATCTCATCAGAAATATCCCAGCTTCCATGTGGAGCTGTTCCTCATTGCTACTCACTTCAATAACACATAATACTTTTATTTAACTCTTGATATTCTTTCCTTGCACTTTTTTGAATTACTTTTGAAGCAACTTGAGTGGCTTTTCTGTCACTAGAATCAAAATAGTGATTACTTCAAGAATCACTGAAAACTAATAAACATTAACATCAAAAGCACAGTAAACTGTTCAAACTAAACATTCAGTACTGGAACTCAGATCTTACAGCCAGTAAAGTCTAGATTGATGCTCCTCAAAAGAAACTAAAAAACCCAAAAATCTCTGTTTCTTAAGGTAAAATAAAATTTACCTCTTTCATGAAGGCTCCAAGACTATGCTTTGGAGAATTATCAACTTTTTAGACACAGAATCATAGAATGGCTTTCAGTTGGAAGGGACCTTTCAAGACTATATCTAGTCCAACTCTGCCGTAACAGGCATGGGGAACATATTCTATTAGTTCAGGTTGCTCAAAGCCACATCTAATCTCATTTTGAATGGATTCTGGGATAGACTTATTGGGATCCACTACCTCTTTGTGCCAGTGTCTCATCACAAGAAGTTTTTTTACTTATGTCCAATCCATTTCATGATCTTACAGGCCAGTGAGGTGAGGCTGAAAGATCAGTAGTTTCCAGGGTGCTCGTTATTATGCTTTTTAAAAATGGGTGCTCTGTTTCCCTTTCCTCCAGTCACTGGGGACCTTATCTCACTGCCCTGACTTTTCAAAAATGATGGAGAGTGGCTTGGCAATTACAAGTGCAAAATTTCCTCAGGACTCTGGTATTCGTGTCTTTGGGTGCCACAGATTTACCTATATCCAGGTTCCTCTGGTGGTCTTGAATCTGATCTTCTCTTACAATAGGAGGGACTTCATCCCTCCAGTCCCTTTCTCATCTAATTTAAAGCTTTCCTTATAAGTTTGGCCAGTTTATTGGGGGAGACATTCTTGTCCCACTTGGTTGGGTAAGTTCCATGAGCTCCCAACATTTCTGGCTTCTCAAAGGTAAATCCATGATCATAAAAATGAAAACCTTGAGTACTGCACCAGCTGCACAGCTGGGGATTCACCTCTATCCTGGTCCCCTTCCTCTGACTGGGAGGATAGAGAATATTACACATGGTCCCAAACCTCTGAACTGCCCTGTTACAGCACTGTTAGACGCTAGATGGGTGATAATCTGTAGGTCTCACTCAGCTTGGCAGTCTCAATGATAGCACAAATACAAGCTGCTGGTAAGCAACAAACTTCTCTAGAGAAAGTATCTGGATGGCAAGAGGGTGATTCAATCCCTCTCAGTAAGGAATCTCAAATTACTAACACTTGATGGGCTTTTCTGGCAGCACTGGTTCTAATGCCAGCAGATGGTTTCATCAGCTCTGCGTGTTCGGCTTTTCCTGAATCACATCAGTTATTCCATGCGCTCTTCCTTCTCCAACCCTAGAGTATCATGTCTCTAATGAAGGGCAGATGGATGGGGGAAGGATCTTCCTTCTGACTTGAGGAGCGATAAAGGCCCAGTCTCCTTCATCTTGTGAGTTACCTGTGCAGCTAGCTTGAGTGAGTTTGAATTCAAGCTTACCTTCACCTTGCATAAGTCTTCCTCCATTGTGCTGAAGAAGCTGAAAGAACCTGCTAAGCATATTAGGAGGCAGGATTCACTTTCTAGGAAGGGTATTTCTTCTGGTTTCTTAGTGCTTAAGAACTCACTGTAACCTATGATATTCTCTCATAGATGAGAATTTCTCCCTTCCCACAACTGGAATTTTTGAAATGGCTGAGAGTCTGTTCAGCAAACCAAAGAGTTCTAGGCATATACTTTCTTCAGCTTTCCTTACTGACTAGAGTGACCACTCAGTGCTCAGTCTTCTGTATATTCCTCATGTTGCTTCAACTGGCTCTGACATATCCCTCCACATCTCGTAATGGTTTCCACAGCTCTCCATCATATCAGGATGACAAGAACAGGGAGGGGAGCACAATATCAGCCAGCTATGGTTGCTTCTGAAACAACTTTCTGTGAAGCCTCCAAGGCAAACCCATACAGCAGATTAACCAGTCCTTGTACCCCCACATTCTGGAAGAGCACCAGTGCTGTCCTAGCAAAACTAGTTCAATTCTAGCAAGTACAAGCAAAAGTCAGTAATGTTGTCACAAGAGATGCAAGGACAAGAACCATAATCAACTTGAAGTTTAAACCATTACGTTTCAGTCTTCAGTGTAGATGTAGCAACTATTTTATATTAGCATTTAATTTTTGCTGTCCAGTTTTAATTTGCTGGTATTTGCTCATATTAATCATACATTACCTTCATCTGTGGTGAAAGTATTTCCTTTTCTTTCATTGATTCCATAATATCTGGAATCATTCCCTGGAATCGCAGATATGCCATGATATTGGCATTTAGATGATCTGATGTTTGTAGCTCCTGCTTTAGATTAGCTGCCAAATTTGAGCCGGTATCTGAAGGAAGAGACAACCCCCCATCCCCACAAAGTGTTATAAATATGGAAAGAACTTGAAACTAGAACAACCACTTGCAAAATAACCATGACTTCTGCTCATATGCGTGCAGAGTCAGAGTGAGTTGGTTGGTTGAGATCTCAATTAACTTAAACAAGTTAAAAGTCAGTAAGTTGCCTTTCAGAATCAGAGAAAGTGTTGTAGTTAAGTCAGGACTCCCTTAAACCCCCTGCCTCTTTTCTGTATGTCAAGATGAAAAGGTAAAAGCAGGCACAAATACATATATATATATATATATATATATATATATATATATATATATATGCATTTTTTTAAACAAAACCACCTGACAAAGGCATAGCTTTCCAATAAAAGACCCACAGTAAAAGAAAATGAGAGAAAGGAGAAACATGTTTTAATATTGAAGTTAACAAAAGGTAAAAGGAATCTACAAAGTTCAACTTACTGCTGCCATATCCATTGCTCATCACAGATGCTCTTGATCTTTCATCATCTTGTAAATCAGAAGGGGCTAAAGTCAGACTATCAGCTTCTCTCATCTGCTTGAGAATAAATTTTTCATGTTAATTTGGTTTTCTGAATCCAGCTGTTGGTTTCTCCATTTATGATAACTTTGTTACTAGTGCGGATTTTAGCAAATGCCTACTTGATTCAAGTGTTAGAGATGGCAAATACCACGATTAATGCAACACTGGTGCTCTCTGGAAGCCACTCCATCTAATTTTTTTCCACTTTTAATAGTCTTAAGAAAGATACATGTATTTATTTTAACCATCAAAGCAAGGCACAAAAATGTACAGCTAAAAATAAATTTTCTGAAGTACAGACTTGATCTTCCTGTGAAATTACAGAATACAGACAATATACAAGTATATGTATACCATATATGTAATATTGCCATTAAAAACCTCTATTCTCCAGTTTTAAAAGAGTTTCTTGTAACACTCAACAAGAGATTGTTGAAGAAGTGGGGAGCTGTTACAGTACACTGAGTACTGTGGTAGCAAAGGTTTTACAGGTTTAGCTCAATTACTGACACATTAAGTGTTATTACAAATTTATCAGTTATTATCACAGTAAGAGAAGAACTAATAATTGTATGTCCAAAACTTCATTGGACCTATTCCCAGCAGTGTTTCTACTACTTGGAGCCCAGGGGGACAGAACTGAGCAGTCTTGATTAATAAGAATTAAATCAAACATGAAATATCACTTACCAGAATCTTCTTCTCCACATCTTCGTCATCATCAACAGAATAGGTACCTTCAGAGAAAGCTGGAGATTTTCTATCTACTCCCACTGCTGCATCCCCACTGCCATTTTCATCGAGGTTAGAATATCCCAGTGATATGGAATTATCTCCTTGCAGGGATGAACTTGTGTGCACAATTTCAAAATCTGTATTTTCAGCTTCTGAGAAGGGTGTCAGGTGAAGGACTGGTTGAAGTTCCATGCTTATATCTTGCTTTCTCATGATCTCAGGTGAGCCCCATGAAGACATATTTGTAATTAAATTCTGGAAATCTTTTGGAGTCTCTTTGTCTGTGTTCCAATTGTGTTTCGGTGAATCAGGAGTTTGATGAATTTCCAGTATTTGCTGGCAATGCTTTTTCAAATCTTGATCCTCTTCAGAGCTGCAGATCATGTCCAACTCTTGGTGCAAGGTATTTTCTTGCGATTGCTTAATCTGTGTTTTCGGATTTTTATTGTGAATTGTCAAGTCAAACATGACTTCATCATTTTCCTATAACAAAATAACACATATTGTTTAATGGAATTTGAGTATGATTACAAACTAAGAAACATGCACTTCTGAAAGGTCTTTTTTTAATTGATTGATTTTTCCTTCAATCACTTTAAGTAATTTCAAGACAAAATTACTCTTTTAACCTCTGATTCTGTGACTGAGTCAAAATAACGCACTGTTTGAGAAGATATTTTAGTTTACTTTAAGCCTGTCAACATGGAAATTTCATTTCATCCTCCATGCCAGTTAGTTTGTCAGATACAGTGAGTAATTGTTATCCCTCTCATTTTAAACCATCACCTAAATCCTTTTGTGTTAATCATCCATTTTAAGCCTAGTGCTAGCTGCCAGGACTTTACTCTTTTTGCTGCTCTTCCAGCTTTTATTTTAATACATTTCCTAATTTTCACATTGTTTCCACTCTTGAACCCAAGCATCACTGTAGGAGGAGTTCTCTGATCCTCTAAAAATGCTGTGAATATTATACTTTTTCTAATACTAGGCTGAACTAGATCCATAGGAAAAAGTCTATTGTAAGGAATGCTTGAAGACATGGTAATTTATTTACCTTGATTCAACATATTTTCCAATTTGATAATTATCCCTCCTCAGCCTACTTAAAAACTTCTAGCACTTATACATGGAAATACATATACTGACATATAAACATCAATTTAAACATTTCAGAGTCTGAGTTTCTACTTGAAAAATAGATTTTTAAATCATTTAACTGCCCCCAGAATTCCAGCATTCCCTGATATCCTTCAAAATGTTACCAATTCTCTCTTCACTGGATCCTAAATTATTTCTGTTTTTTAAACAGGGATCTGACAATCCCTACCTGTATAAGCAACATGGTCCAGCAGTCACTGGACTGGAAGTCTGCTGCCTTGTACAGACACATTCCATGGTCTGAAGTACATCAATCTGCATAGGTCATTCAACACTTTTCCCACCTGTTTCCTTTTCCTGAGAGATTTCTGGGACAGACCCTGAATGTACAGTGTCACCCAGGCACTGGTGGCACTGCTCCAAACTTGAACTTCCAGGCAAATAAAAATATAAACACCAAGAATGATCACGTTTTGCATAGCTACACTCTTCATTTCCACTTAAAAAATAAACATGTCATTACACATAGCAATTATCCTATCATTTCTTTAAGTAAGTCAACTACTTTGGATTATATCATACTGCCAAGCAGGGCCCTGAAATTCCACATAATCCTGACACTGAATGGTTTTTTCTCTCTTATACGCTCAAACTCTTCATATAAGCCCTCTTAACTAGCACTTATCTTTGTAAGCCAGCCTTTAAAGACAGTAAGTTGGTGTATGACAGATTTCTACAGCTCTCTGAAAAAAGGGTAACCTGAGTCCTACTGCTTTCTAAAACTGAGTGATTTAATAAGAATTTAAGAAGATTAGGTTGATTGGAGGAAATGGTACTAGGAAAGATTCAGAATAATTACAAGAAAGAGTCACAGCAAATAAGAATTTCTGAAAAGAAAAGGAGGCATTATGAAGTGTTTTCAAGTAGATCTTCAATAAAGCCATGAAGGATGACAAACAGTCTTGGTAGCTCATGGTGGGCTCATTGCTTGGCTTGTAGACACCCACCCTTTCACTCTCCCTCCTCAACAGATCAGGAGGAAAAAAAATAAGCTGGGAAGAGCTCACAGAGAGAAAGGAAAGGATATCACCTACTAACTACTCTCACAGGCAAAATAAAATGGGGAAAATGTATTTAATCTATTAATCTAGAAATAGATTATTCTAAAAAATGCTCCACAAATAATACTATTAAAAATCAAATCATGTACCACTTTAGCAGTAGGGGAAGCCAATACTCCAAATGACTGATCAATATTGGCATCTAATTCTTCCATTCCATTTTTAAGGGCTACATCTTTTCTTTTTCTCTGGCAGAATGGCTTGAGAAATTTAGTCTCTTCATGATCTGCTTGCTCCTTCAGTTTGTAAGACTCCAACTGTGAAAGAACTTCAGCTCTTTCCAATCGTAAGGCTTCAAGCTCTTTCATATGGGCCTTCCTTTCACCTTCCAGTTTTGCAGTGCTCCCTTGTAGTTCCTTGATTTCTCTCAGATAAGCTACTTCTTTCTGATTCAGTGCTTGCACCTCGAAGTCAAGTCTAGAAACTTCTAATTGAAGACTGTAAACATCCTGTGCCTGACTTGCATCTCTCTTTCCCAACTCTGATTGGAGCTCTGCTGCCTTTTCTGTTAAGTACTGCAGCTCAGTTGTGTCAGCTTCTCTTTGATCTGCCATTGTCTTAATTTGCATCTCTTTCTCTAGAATAGTTGCTTCCCTTTCTCTAACCTTATCTTCAAGTTCTTGAACTCGAGATGTAGTCATCTTTATCTCAGCCTCTCTCTGAGATAAATGAGTTTGGGAAACGCTGTATTCTTCCTGAAGTGCCTGGTGTTGGATTCTCAGGGAGGTAAGCTCTGTAACAGACTGCTCTGACGACTCTCGCAACTGTTGGCATTTTTTCTCCAAATTTTCCACTTCTGTTTTGAGCTGCAATTCCTTTTTTCCCAGTTGCTGCTGCAGAGCTTCTTTAGAAGCCGAGACAAGCTCCAGTTCCTCCTGAAGTTCTCTCACTTTGGAGAGCAGCAATGCATTTCTTCTGTTTGCATCAGGATCACCTTGACAATCTACCAGTACCTTCTTCAACTCATTCTGAAGGTTTTCCACTGACTGTTCCAATGCACCTTCATAGAAATAATCTTGGTTGTCACTATCTTCATGACATACTGGTCCAAATTGTGCCAGCTCTTTTTGAAGCTTCTCAATTACTCCATGGAGTTGCCCCACCTCCTCATCCTTGTCCTTGCGCAGCCTCTCCTGGTCAACGCGAAGGTGCTCGACCAGTGATTTGAGTTCTTCAATTACAGGTTTTTGGTCTTCTGCAACCTAAGCAAAAGGATAAGGACTGAATATTACTGTATGTAGGGAATTATTATTGCACATAGAGTTTATATTTCTCATCTGAATCACACAGGCATTAAATCACACATTTAACAGCAGGAAGAAACACACATTTCAGCTGGTAACTTCTCAAAATAATCCCTATTTTCCTAAGAGAATTATCAAACAGATTTCATTTACAGTAAGAATCTGCACACCTTGCTTACCCCAAAAATCAAGCAATGAACATTTAGTAAGCACTCTTACTTTATTCTCCAGAGCTTTCTGCAGCTCATGCTGAAGTCTCTTCATCTGCTCATTCAAGTGATCAATTTCTTGATTCTTTTCTTCAAGCAGTGCTTGTGGGAATGACAAAGCTGAGGAATCACTAATACCCAGGTCCTGACTTTGCTTCTCATGAAGTTTTGTTAGATCCTCCTGACCAGAAAAAACAATTAGAAAGGACTAACTTTCTCTCTCAACCTAATGGCAGAACAGAACTAAGGGCTTTATTTAAACATTCTCAACTTTAATGTTGAAGAGCTCAGGAACACAGCTACAGCTTCTTTGGGTTTGCATCACTGTGTTGGACTTCCCGAATCCAGAAAATAAGCTCAGGTTTGATTTAAATCAAAGCACTGTAGAAGATGATGCTACGAGCATGAATCGAGAATACTGGGGGGCTTTGGTTCTACAATACACTCAGCATTAGTCTTGTAAAGGTAATGCAGCAACATTCTGCTGGCAAGAGAAACATCCCAAATAACTGTTTACAACATCATGAGATGAAGATGAAGACTTCAACACTCAAGAAATCAGGTCTCTCACATTTTAGACAGTGCACTAAAGCTAAAGGAACCTACCTTCAAGTGTGCATTCTCTGCCTGAAGCTGGATGATGTTGGAAGTATTAAGGTTTTTTTGTATCTCTAACTGCAAGTTCAGCTGCACTATCTCCTCATCTTTCTTGCTCAAGTTATCTTTATATTGTTCTTGTTGGTCTAGCAAGTTTGCAATCTAAAAAAAAAAAAAAAAAAAAAAAGGCATAGTTGTTTCAATTAAGACCTTTAAGGTAAAACTTCATTCCTTGGATTATTTAATGGCAAGAAGTAACTTCAGCAGATTCAAACTCTAATCCAACTTGCATTACTAAAATATCTGATGTGGCTTTTGTGTAGGAGGACATAAAAGCACACATTAGTTGTAATCCATAGTCAAAAGAGGTAGAAAGATATTTTATTTTCTCTACTGCTATTCTTATACTTCTTCATAATAGCTGTGGCCTAATTTAAGATTGGCTGCTTAGCAACCAATGACAAGGCTGTGTAACAAATAATGACCATTCAAGCAGTAAAACACTTAGCTATACAAGCAAAGGTATAGTTGTTACACATTATCCACAAATTCTTCCTTGTACACACTTAATGTCCCATAACAAGAACACCCTCCCCTTGGGTCCAGAACATCTCTCATTGTTCTCTTGGCCTTCTCTGTGGGTTTCAATAAAACTGCAGATTTTCACTGTAATATTCTCACAAGTAAATTCTGACTGGTTTCAGATCTGACTCTGTGAGATTGTCAGTCTGGCTGTCAATCTCCTCAATCTGAAACATAAAAAGAGAGTGAGAAGCTTGTGTTCTAGCTTCTCATCTGCAAAACCAAAGTACTACAAAGGTGGGTTTGTTTTCTTTTTAGAAAATCTACCTGCTCACAAAAGATCCGTTACTCTGTGTTGTGAACGATCAAGGCTTGACTGATGTCATTTTACGTAACAATGTGAGACACATTAGCATTTGATGTGCAACAACAAGCAGCCGATATAAACACCATCCTTCTCCTCCCAGAAGCCAGAAATGAGCATTGCAGTGCTAAGCCCAGTAACAGACAACAAAGAGATGATTCAATAACCACACTCTTCTCTGCAGTGTGATGCTTTTATCATCTCTTGCCTTAATGGGTAGCAAGATAGAGTGGCTTTGGGAATTATGATTGTTGAAATCAAACTTCATAAGAGAAATGGAAAGCCCATCTGTAAGAAATTAATTTTTATTATCTTTTACTGCTCTTGAAAGAATGGCATAGACTGAAGGATCACTCTAGTTTTTCTTCCTTACACATCCTTAACTGGACTATGTTTCTGTATCACAGATATTACAGTAATTATTTAGTTACAATATAAACATACAGTGGGGGTGTGTATGCGTCGATACATATAAATCCTATTAAAATTCCAAATATTGGGACCAATTTCTCTGTGTTTCTTAGCTCAACACAAAAACTCATCTCAAACATTCTCTCAAAACAGGTTAAATTAAACCATTATAGGTAATTGCCCTTTCTGGTGTGAAAAGAATTATCCCTTACTGTCAAACAAAAATTTATCTACCCACTTCAACTTTGGAAGGAAAGGAAAATCAGTTTACAACTGATACTGATCAGTTTCAAAGTTATGTGAATCATCACAAGATCATTTCCAGCAGGAAGTGAGATGGACACAGAACAAAGCAACAAAAAGTAAGGTTAGTTGAGACTAAAGCGACTTGGAAGTCTGCAGGACTCTCCCAACGCTCTCACCTCTCTCTCCTTGGCCTGAAGTGCTTCCTGCTCTGCCTGTAGCTGCTCCTTCAGCACTGGGGCAGAACTGCTTTCCACTGGCACTCGGTGCCTCGCTTCATCCAGTTTAGACTGCAGGGCAGAGATCTGGATCAGGTTATTGTACTGCTGCTGTTGCAATGCCTCTTTATCCTGAAAAATTATTTTTTAAATGTTAGAATTAATTGCTGTCAATATACAAACCTACCCAACCAGAACAATCCTGCCAAAACACTTTATTGGCCCTGACACACCTCATACAAGAAAAGGACATAATCCCAATGGCCTATAAATAGGAATTCAAAACAACAAAATGTTTTTGGCTCATCAAAGTTTTTACCCCTTTATTTTTTGTAATCCAAGTTTACTACTTCTGAAAATTTAGCATCCAATATACTTTCTCAGTTACACAGCATTTTACATGTTTAAGAACATAACATCTTGATCTTGTAGCCATTTCCAAATTTCTTATGATACCATATATGTGCCAAACTAAGTTTGACAGATGGACACAATTTAAGAAATTAACAGTTCTGGGTAGATCAAAATGTATGATACCATATATGTGCCAAACTAAGTTTGACAGATGGACACAATTTAAGAAATTAACAGTTCTGGGTAGATCAAAATGTAGTCATAAATACATCAAGTTCAGTCAGAATGTGATAAAGCAGGACTAAGTTTGTCCAACCTGTGATCTGGTGAGCCACCATAGCTTTTTTTTTTATTAAAAAAAATACTTTTTTGATCCTCCTTCTCTCACAGTCCTTCTCAAGAGTTGGGTCAGTCCAAGGAGGAAAGGTTCACTTGGGAATTGTCCAAACAATAAGCATACATATCTCTACTTCATAAAGAGGAAGGAAAGGAAAGCTGGACAAGAAACCTAAGGCAGTAATTGCCTCTGCTGTTCAACACTTACTCTGCTCATAGTTTAATGCACATATCTTCAAGAGGTTATTTTAGACCCATTGTATGATTTGTAAAAAAAACCCATAAATTTAACCATCTTTTCTCTAGTTCAAGAGATCTAAGACCCAGAGTACATGGCTAGCATCTTCTGATTGTAAACTGAAAGTAGTAGTAATTAAAAAAATTAAAATAAATTGCAAAGTCAATGTTGTATCACAGAATCAAAAGATAAGGGAAAAATGGAAATTTTTCTTGCCCTCACATGAAACCTGTGACGTCAACCAGCCAATCTGGCATCCCCTCAGGAAACAACACCCATAAAACCAAACCCCAAACAACAGCAGAGCCTTTTTTTTGTTTGTTTTTTATCAACTAAACACGTTACCAAACCACACTGATCACTGATCAAAACTCTTCAGCAACAATGTGCAATCCAGACTCCTGCAGAAGTGGGCTGCCTTAGCTCCAGGGTCCCTGCCTTTCCTGGACAGCAAAGCTGCAAGTGTGCAGTGACAGTACAGCCCCCTGCACACAAGAGTTCAATTCCTCCTGGCATTCTCTAGTTGCCAAGTCCTGAGGTCGCTACAATGACCCAGCAAAATCAAGTGGCAAACCAGGCAAAAATCAAGGCTGTATATAATGCACCTTCACTGTAAAACCTTCTGGGTGGTCATTCACATGTAGTCTAACATGGTATCCTCTTCCATGAATCCCAAAATCCACATGAGAGCATACTCCCTAAATTATCCCCACTTCTTAGATCTCAAGCAAAAGGATGAGTAATCCTCCCAACACAATCCTATCCAGGAGCTTCATTGTTACATACCAGCAACACGAATCACTGAAAGGAATTGGAGCAGGATAAAACAAAGACCTTCTCCATGCACATCACGACAAGGCAAACGAATCTGTTAGCTGTAACTTTACTCAGTATTATTCACAAACCCCCACTGTTCTACATTCAAGACCTTCTATTTCTAGACCTATTTCTTATTTCTCTATCACCTGCAATACGTGAATTTTTCATATGTTGGCATTTTGGGGACAATAAAACTCTGCAATTACCGTTCACATCAAATGTATTTTTACAGAAAAATACCATGGCATGTAATTGTTGTTAGAGTTCCACTGGAACTTATTTACTGCACAAAATTGTTTCAAGACAAGCTATTACAATGCTTGCAGGTGGCAAATAGTACAACCTAGTTTAGATTGGATTAATTAGTTTCTCAGAAAAAAAAAAACCCACAAACTCAAGAGTTTGTCTTATTTAAGATATTTACAACACACCAACTGATGGGGACATTCAGACAACTAAAAGAATATTCTGAATTCACATGGTTCAAGAACACCAGTTTAACAGCAAGCCAAGATTCCAGAGGAAAGAGAAACTTGCCAACAGCGAGCAGCACCACAGTCTCCATCCACTCCAAGGCAGACAGAAAGTAAATGGGCATGGCTTTTGTGCCTTTGGATAAAACCACAGAAAAAATTAAGCTGGGAAAGGTCTTTAGAGTTCTCTGACTCAAAGCACAACCAACTGGGCTCTGCTCAGGCAATTCTCACATCTCCCAGTCAGAGACACCACCACCACTCTGAGCTTCCTTTAAGGAGTGGCTGTCCCCAATGTGACCACTTCCCCCTTCCATTTAATTGGAATTTCCCTTGTTTATACTCATATCTTCTCATCTTTTCATTTGCACCTTCTAGTCTGACTCCACCTTCTTATAATCTCATATTACGCAACTCACAAGATCTCCACAAAGCTTTTAACAATACTCAAACAAAGAAAATTGTTGGGAGGAAACTGAACATTTGGTTTCAGATGGTAGAGGAAGTTACTCAGATGTTTGGTAACTTTTGCTAAATGGATTGAAATTCTTGACTCAAGGCTGTGATGAACTCTGTAGTAGTAACAAAGCACTAGAAGTTTCGGCCCATGGCAAACAGATCTGGCTTCAAAGACAGAACAGGAAGGGCTACAGATTAAGATAATTTGATTTTAAACAAAGGTACTTTACTGAACATTCTCAATGTTCGATAGTCAATAACACTACCTTCTCAAAAACTTGCAGACAAGCACATGAGCAGCCCTGAAGCAGCAAACATGGCAACTGCCAAAAGCAGTCTCTATAGCAGGGCTTTGATTAAGTCTTACAAGTAATACCTAAGTACACACTACTTACAAGTAGTACATAAGTCTTTATAGTGGACTTAGAGTTTATAGAACCAGAGATTATTTAAAACTGTGGCTGTGATATGTGCCATTAACACACCAGCTTAACTCACCACTAAGTGCCAGACAGCATTGCAAACACTACTGCCAACCCCCATAAAGCCATTGTCATGTAATTCCAACCCTATTTAAATTAGGATTTAAAAATTACCTGTTTCAGTTCAGTTTCCACTTTCTTCATTTTCTGCAGCTGTTGTTCCAAGCTGTGTACAGTCTTTGAGACCTCAGCACCACTGAGCTTCAGTTCTTGGATCTGTGCAACCAGGTTTTCTATCTCTTTATCACGAGCTGCAATTTCTTGGTGTTTTCGCTCCTTTTCTAGTAATAGTTTATTGTAATCATCCATCTTCTCTTTTATTTCTGCTTGCAAAGATTCTACCTACACAGAAATCACAGTATACAGATATTCAGGCAATATGAACAAATTTCCTTCCAGCTGAAAGCGAGAGTAATTTCATGTTAAAGCAGGTTTTACTATGGATTAAAGTAGTGCTAAAATCCCAGGTGAAAATAAAACTAAATATGCATAGAAGGTATGAAAAAGTTAGCTTTCTGAAATCTTGTTTTCCAAATGCAGCAGCTCTTAGATTACTCTCTCAACACTTGCAGAACTCTCATGAAGCACTAGATGAAGGTATATATATTTATATATATATATCTATAAAAGGAGCCTTTTAGTGGTGGGGGCTAGTTGGTTATGAGATTAAAAACCCACCAAGATTACATGAATTATTAATAATAGCTTTGGATTTATTTCTGTAACCTCAAAACCCTCTTTCAATATTCCAAGGAATTCCAATTCAAAGGAAGATATCAAGAATTGAAGGATAAATATGTAATCAGAGAGATTTCCAGGAGTCAACATAGGACAGGTACTTCTTTTCTCAAAAATCATTTAAATATGAAGAGTATTTTGAAGAGTAATATGAAGAGTAATATTTTGAATTTTAGCTGCAGGAAAACAGTCATTCATTCATCCCAGTAATCAAGATGAAGGCAAGGCTAGGAGCTTTGCTGTGACAGACAGACTACCTCAAGGTGCAACAGTCATTTAGCATAGTGAAAGCAAGCTCAGGCAGGAAAGCAGTGGGAAAGGAAAAATAATTTAGTCAATATCAATGAGCAAGGAAGATGGGATTTTACAAAATAAATGTTTTATTCATCAAAAACTGTCTGAATTGATGTAAATCCCACTTCAACATTATAAAATAAAAATCCTCTGCATTAATATAGATCTTTACATCTTCAAAGTATTGTGCAGATACTACTAAAGCAGCAAAACACACCAGAGCGAATAGAGAAAAAGAGTCGAATTAATAAGCAAGGAGAGTATAAGAGACTGGTTACGAAAACCAAAAGTTTTGAACATTACATTTTCAACTGCTTACAGGCACAAACATTTCCTTGACTGTGTATGGATCTTACTCCCTTCTCCTCTCATCAGCAACTAACCACTGCTAACCATAACACAAGCCTTACAATAAAGCTGTTGGGTACACAAAAATCTTCTAGAAGTCTAATCTTTCAAATTCTACAAAATTTTGGCATTAGAATCCCAAAACTATGACACTTCAGACATAAAAAGCATGTTTATAACACCACATTTCTAGAAAGTTGGTGCTGCAATCCTGTAGCTGAGAAAACACTTCCCTAACCTTCACTCTCACAGTGCACACTGCAGCTCCCAAGAACCGGTCAACACACTTTTTACAAAATTAGTCCGCTCACACATACCTTGAACCTAGTAAACATCAGAGAGGGAAACTTGTTATAACTGCTACATGCAGAAGTCAGGAGTTTACTTGAGCACATTTGGTTTGGAGTTAAGCACTTACTGATGTTACAGCTGCATTAAACAACTGAACAAATACTGACATTTCCTGGCACAGAATGCCTGAATACCTCACCCTACCCACAGATGTCACTTGCTTAGTTACCATCCCTGTGTGTTCTTCTCCAGTAAGTTTTCATCCTTTCTGAGAGAGGTTGCAAAGCTACAGTATTAATCTTTGCAGCTATGCCCTCCAGAATGGAAAATTCATTCATATCAAAGATACAGATATGCACCTCTCACACCGAGGTACACAATTCCATAAACTATACATAAATAGACAGATGGAAATGAAATTGAGTAGTTTACACATCGAAGTTTTGGTAAGAGCCAGGCCACAAACAAAAGATGAAGGCCAAGGCACAGCTTTAATCACCACCATTCCAGTATTTTTGTTTCATGCTCCAAACCTCAATTTCTCCTTTCATACCAAAAGGCTGTTTCAGTGAATAACTGCCTGTACACCTATGAGCAATGAGCCAGGAGAGCTAAGTAATTATGTACAGGAAATTAAATTGAAAGCAGTTCTTCATTCCTTGCAAGAATTCTGCCACCCTAAAACCTGTATCCTTAGCTCCAAATCATGCTGAGTCATGCCTTGACATATCAAGAAGAGGAAAAAGCTAAAGCATATCTAGAAGGGATCGAAAGGAAAAGGAAAGAAAAGTTAAGAGACATTCATGCTATTTTCCATACCTGTAGAATCAATTCATAGTTCTGTATAATGTTCATTTATGTGAAAAAAAAAAAAAACAACAGAAAAAAACCCCAAAAGTTAATTTTTGAAGCCAAGCATCAAACAAATGAACATGCATAAAAAAGGACTCATTTATAAACTTAAATAGGACGAGACATGCAGACAAAGGACATCTCTATTAAAATTGTTATAGGATTAAAAAATAAACATATTTAGAACCCAAAAGTCATTCCTCAGATGTGCTTCTTAGAGTAGTGTGTCTGTAGTGTTGTCCTCCTTGGTTCACTTAAACCAGACTCAGAAACTTTACTCTAAAGCACATCTAACAGTTCTTTCCATCTCCATAACAAATAATTCAAGTGAACCCTCATTGCCTAAATGTAGTTCAGTCAGCTAGGAAAACCTGCTCTCTGGGTAACAGAGGAAAAAAGTCTCCCAAGAGCCACACCCCCAAGAACATACAGTTTTGGTATTTAATTGTAATAAACAAACTCCTTTGGCCACCAACTCTGATTTTACTCACCCTATGCTCTCTGGACTGTCCTGAAGTCTGTGATTTTGCTGACAGTTTTAACTGTTCTTCCAATTTCTGAATTTCCTGCTGAAAATCATCGCGTTCATGTTCTCTTTCTATGGCTTGTTCCTGTAAACCCAGTCAGAGAGAATCAAAATATTTTTGAAGATTTCATTACAATCTTGAGTACAAGAATAATTTGGCATTTGTTTTTGTGGTGAAGAAACTGTTTATTTAAAAAATAATTAACTAATTATTAATAACTAATCAGGACTACCTTCTAGTAGTCCTGAAAGCATATCTACAGGGAAATAAAAAAAAAAGCACCTTTTTGACTGAAATGTACATATAAACTACAATTATCAATTAATTAAAAGGAAAAATTATGCTGCAATACTACAAAAAGGAATTGAAAATTTAACTTTTTTTTTTCTTTTATGAAAATAAAAGAAATCAAGGTCTTAATTTCAACCAAAACTGAAAATAGCCCATTTTGGGAACCACCTTCCATGTCTCAAACCGGGACAAGAATTTATCACCTCCAAACCCATGGAAATGTGGTATCTTACTTACATCCATGAACTGCCGCTGGTTTTTAAGCTGTTTTTCAAGAACTTCAATTTGCTGTTTCAATTCAGCAACCTCCAGTAACTGTGTAGCCAGGTCTTGGTTACTGTGCAGCTGCTCTTCCAGTTCCACCTCCAAAACCTTCATCTGAGAGCGTAAATTGGAATGGTCCTTTTCTGCCTGACACTGAAGCTCAAGTTTCTCCTTTGACAAAAATTCTACTTCTTTGAGTAGACCTGAGTAAGAACACAAAAATAATAAGAGCTGTCAGTGCAGGGTACAAAAGTCAAATGCTTCAGATGAGATTAAATTTGGGTATTTTGGATAGTATCAAAACAAAGAAAAGTATTTATTCCTGAGGTGGGCTGTAAGAGACATCCTACCCTAAATCCTTGCCACCCTTGTCCCAAATCTCTCCTCAATCAAGCCATCCAATACAGAATTCTCAGTTCCTCTAAAGTCTCACACCAAGATCCTGCTTAGACATCCAATATCCAGTCTCGGGCCAGTTTCTCCATTACTCCTGCCTCATGCCATCCTGGATACTGCTGCTGCCATCTATACTGGTGAGGTAGCACTCAGTCCATCTTTCTAGTGGCCATTGGTGCCCAGCCTGACCCTGAAGCCAGGTCCTATGAAAAAACAAAGTTACTGTATTTCTCTGAACCGCAGTGGGAATTAAAACCCAGAGAAAAATCATGCTTACTGAGAATCAGTCCAGTTCTGAGGTTACAAAGGGAAGAAAACAGCTGGGAAAAAAAATGGGACGTATTTTCCCTATGCAGACTGAAAAGAAATACCAAAAATAGGTAAGTGTACATAGCTCAAATTATTTAAGTTACCAAGAGTTAATTGACAGCTACAAACTGCATTTTCGATCAGTTGGATGCACTAAATACACTGTTTAGGAGACCAAAACTGAGACTCTACTGTGAACACTCTTGGAGAAAAGATACTTTAATGTGAATATAGTTAGTAACTCAAGCATGAAAATAAGCCTGTCTATTTTGTATCAAAGCAAGGTCCTGCAAGAGCTCATGGTTTTACTTTTCAAATGTTCCATTATTCACCTCAAATATTTTTGGTTATAGGTTAAAGGTAACTCTGTGATCCAATAAGGACCTTAAGAAATCATCCAGCCCAATTTCCAGAACAGACAATTCCCTTTTTGAAGTATGACAAATTCAAAGGATGTGATTTCTGACCCAGTATCATTGCAAGCTGCTCTTACAAATCTTTGATACCACAGCCTACCTACAACATTTTTGCTAGGGCTTCGCTATCCACAGGTATTTAATGACATTTCTAGACCCATGAAACCGAGTAAAAAATCATGAAAATTTCCATGTTTGTGTATAAAAGGATAAGTGTAACAGGCTTGGAATGATGCAACAACCCATGCACTACACATCAGGGATAATATCACCACAGAGAGGATAATGGAAAACAATGTGCAGGGTCTGTGAAGTCCCTGGCTCTGGAAACCAAAAAAAGCTGGACAAAGAGAAACAAGGAAAGTTCAGGACAAAAACATGGACTACATAAACTCTCGAGCTCCACAGCAATCCCATTGTGGATTACAGCTACATTCCAACTGCATTTCACTCCAAGCACTAATTATAGCCTACATAATAACCACAGTGCAATCACTGTGCCACACTCCCTACTTTTTCTGTTATTTTTATATAATCACAGTAAATAATCACAAGTTCATTGGGTTGTGGATGTAAATCAGGCTCTGGCAGAATGCACGAAATGAAGACTCTCACCTAATTTCTCTCCCAACCCCCTTGGAGCTGTGTTGTACATACCACATATCATATGTATCTTGAGATGCAACCAAAAAAAACCACAGAAAAAAACCCAACAATAGCCTGAATTCCCTTAGGACACTCAATTCCAGCCATAGGTGCATGACAGAATACCTTATGCCAAGAGCTGGATTTGCCAAGCAGGAGATGGGAATAATGTGAATAAACAGAACTCTAGTGTATTTGCTAATACATGGTGCAGAGAGGAGGACAAGGTCAGGTGCTAAAGGTATTTGGGCACCCAAAGGAAGGTGATGAATGTAGACTGACCCTGACAGAAAAGAACTGGCATTTAGGAAAAAAAGCACAAGAATTTTGCCTCCTATAACACGGTTGATGGCTTCTTTTATAGCTTCCAGAGGAACACTAGTGCTTTATGAGGAACAAAATATTGATGAGCTAACACTGACCTACACAGTCACCTCCTCAGACAGAAAGGCAAGTTAATTGAAAAAAATAACTAGGCAAAAAGATTTTACCTGGAATCAGCAGTATTTCATAGAAAGCAGCTATCAAATACTGGTAACCTCAGCACAAATTTTATTTTTTTTTTTTTAAGCACATATTCCCCAAGTGTATAAATAGAATTTGAAGCAACACACCAATAGATCATCAGCTCACAGATTTGTTTCTTTGTAGAGACAAACTTGCTATTTTTTTATTAATACTACTTCACATCATGCAATTCCCCTTCAGAAAGGCCCCAGCACACTCCTCCCCACTCCCAAGATCATTAGCAAATGCCAAGCTCCATTCCAAAAGAGTTTTAATTAGCAAGGCCATTCTACTCACATTAGTACTCCACATGAAAAACGGGAGGAGATGTCAGCTTTTCAAGGAATAAGCCCATGTCAATCAACTCCAAACAATATGATTTATATTTATTATGTTTTCCACATACTACAAACAATTCCAAACTGGAGGAAGAGTACTATAGATGGCTGGGGTGAGGGAAAGGGGATGGATTTCAGGACTCAGCCCTTGCAGCAAAAGCAACTGTTCAAGTTCTAAGGAGTTGCTGGCAAGAGCTGGGCTGCAGCTCCCGGGAGAATGTCAATCCCAAAATACACCATAACCAACTTGGTTCTATATTCCCCTTCATTCAGAGGGCAGCAGCAAATTTCAGGACAGTGAGGTGGCTACCAAAAATAGGTTAAATTAAAAATAGTGTCTGAGGGAGATCTGAACGGACAGAAGGAATAAAGATACAGTAATGGGCAAGAAAGCTCAGTGCAACTTTTTAACTCTACCAGGAATTTGCCTCTGTAACTTTTTATTCACCTGACTGATTTGGTTTACTCAGCTCACACTCTCTGGGGAAAATAAAAAGTCCAGAAACAAGAGACAGTGAATATGCAAGAATCTATGAATATATGTGTGTGTATAAATAAAATTAATCTAAAAAACAATAGGAGAATTATATTTTTAGTAGACCACAAAACAATCATGGCAACTATGAATTTTTCAGATCGCAGTACTAGCCACTCAGGAATTAAGTATGCAGACTTTAGTTTAGGAGGAAAAAAAAATTTCCTCTTTCAATTTGGCATCCACATCCATCAGCACTAGACTTTCAAAATCAATGTATAACTATGGATCCTTCTTGCTTATTTCTGGTTTCCTTTTTTATTCCATTACTAGTCTTCCCTACCATTCTGCTTTCTTTTTTTCTGACCTACCAATTCATTCAGTTACATTTCTCTCATCTCCCTTAGACGTCCTTCAGTTCTTGCTGTATTTTTAACTCATTGTTTTATGTCACTTCACCCTTCTTTAACTTAATTTACTCATTTTGACAGCCCACTTTGTATCACTAGAAGCTCACATCCAGCTTGCAACCCACTCCATCCCCTCAAAAAAAATTAAGCTGGCAAATACAAAGACAATGGCACAGTGTACTTTAAACCTGATGGCAGCAAAACATCCTTTTCCCTCCAAATACTCATAATTGAATTGAATATTCCTAATTTTGCATCACAGAAGTAACCTTTTTTCTGGCCAAGATACCTATAAACCCAGTAATCTGTTGGGCCTGATTATGAAGTACTATTCCTCATTGTTAAAATTAAAGTTATAAATTCATTCACTCAGTGTTACAGCAACACAGCAAGAAAAAAATCCACAAAGTCATTACAAACCTGAACGTTCTTTTTGTGCTACCTTAGCAACAGATGTTCCTAAAAATCAAAACACAGACACATGTACAAGACAAGAATAGGGCATTTGTGATCCATTCCATCTTCTAAATTGTTAAGAATTTGTATTGAATATGGATAGTGCCTACCTTTAGGCATTTCATCTTTATTGTGACACAAAGCTCCCAATGACCTTGATCCATGACTGCAGAGCTTTCTGCTTTTACAAGAAGACCCTCTCACCTATGTACCAGTCTGAGCTGCTCCCTAGGTCATCAAGCCAAACTCTGATCCATGATAGAAGGACATTGCAACATGCCCTGACCTGAGACAACTTTGTTTTGCACTAAGAGTGCTATACCCTCTCCTCACCAAGAATTGCTTGCTCCTGGGTTAGCTCCTGGAAGCGTTCCCGCATGTTCTCCAGCTCCACAACAAGACGCTGCTCAGATTCCTCTTTCAGGCTCAAGGCCTCTTCTAATGCAGCTTTTTCTGCAATGTAGCCTTCAATAATGCCTAGAAGTCAAGTCAGAATGCAAATAAAGCCACAGAAAAACTAATCTGTTGGGGAAAAAACAGCTTGAAAACATGAGTAAACAATTTCTGCTAAACAATAGAAGGTGACATAAAATGGAAGAAGTAAAAGATGATTTATGTTTATACTGTAGCTAGGCTTTTGAAGTATCTTAAGGAATAAAATGTACTAGTTGATGTATTCTAAGATTATCAAGATTTCATGAGGCTGACACATCACAGTGTGTCTCCAAATCTGTAGAATTCAAATGGGGATCATTAAGCTTTGATGGCCTGGAATGAGCTTACAATACATCCTCTACCAAGGGCTGAGGCTTGAAGAAACAGAATCTTCAGAAAGTAAGAACAATTGTTAGATTTAGAGCCCAAGAAATGCAGCACACAGAAAGCACATCATAGACACTGGGAGGAACAAGCTCTGAATAAATGACACTGCAATCTCACTCAATTTCCTTTTCTTACCCTCTGCTTTATGAAGCTCTCGTGCCAGCTGGTTCTTGGCCTCACTCTCTTCACTGAGGCACTCCATCAGCTCCTGGTGCTGACTCACCACCTGGGCCGTCTCCTGATTGCGACGGCAGAATTCTTCCTCAAACTGTGCGTGGTTTTCATGCATCTTCTCCAGCTATAAGTGAATAATTTCCCCAGCATCAGGCCTCGGATGCACATTCAACATAATAATACTGCAGACATTTCAACAAAAATCTTCCCAATTATTTAATAACATTTAAGCACTAAGCTCCAAGTTTTGAAGTTTCATTTTAGTACTAAGCTGACTTTGACAAAACCTCTGGACACTGATGAATCCCTGTACTTGCATACCAGTATTTTTGCCACAAGTTTTGTTTAGGAACATAAATTTCTTCACTGCGCATAAAAAGAAATAACTTCCTATTGTCTAAACTGCTTAACTTGACACTTCTTGAGCCACTTGAAATTCAAAGCCCCCTTACACTTAAATTCTTCAAGAGATTCAGTCATATCTAATAGACAGTGAAGTCCATGCATCATCAGGTTCCCAAGGTACACCACCAGTAAGCAATGTATGCTGGATCACAGCTGATGAGGGTCACCTAGAATCCAGATCTACTATAGCTTGGCAAGTGCTTTAACCACAAGTTAGGTATGTCTTAGTAGAACCATCATCAGCACCTAAAACTAAATATTTATACATCTCATTCTAGGAGGGATTTTTGGAGATAGTGAATATGTATTTCACACAGACACGTATCTCTGGGTTTCACAAAATACCTGATGAGTAGATTAATTTCAGACGTGTTTTTCCCCTTCACATTTTCTCTTCAATTAGGGACCTCTTTACTCAACACACTAATTATTGTCACACTAAATTCAATCCTCAGATGTATACAGTGCTCATGCATCCATCACAGATTTGTAGTCTAGACACTGCAGTATGGAGATACTCAAGTTCTTCTATGATACTAAGTGCATCTCCTTTTGTCACAATTAAAGCAGCATATAAATACAAGGATGTTTTTTTTCTGCTCTACATATTGCCCAAGCATTCTGACATTCAGGTGAGCTTTCCTGAACTCACTTATCAGTGTTGAAAAAGCATCAATGTGAAGTGTGATAAAACCCCCTCAAAAAAAACTCCTGGTCTCCTAAAGTTACCAAATGGTTTTATAATTAAGTTTAAATCTACTTAAGGTGACCAATTTATTGCCTTCCCACAGGATCTGTTAAAAGGTTAAACACACAGACTTAAAATTCATTTCACATTTTCAGTGTTATACACAAAATCATGGAATGGTTTGGGTTGAAAGGGACCTTTAAAGAACAACTAGTTCCAAACCCCTGCCAGGAGCAGGGACATCTACTAGACCAGGTTGCTCTCTACAGATTAAAAAGCTTTACTTGTTTAGTTGACTCTGTAACCAATTCCAGAAGTCTCTCCACTGCAGTGCGCAAACGATGACAAATCTTCAGTATCGTTTCTTCACTTTCATATGCCAATTCTGGCTTTGCAAAAACACTTTCACATAAGTATTGGCTCAACTCAGACACATCATCAGTCACTGGAGATAGCTGGTTATGTTCTGTGAGAGTTTCATCAAGCAGCTCCTCTACTGAAAACAAGGAAGCTGCCGAAAAACACAGAAAAGTGTCAGCTAGCCACAAAACTGGTCACCCAGATAACCGACATCAGACAGTGATGGTCCTGGACATGAACTACAAAGTGAGAACTTGGACACATCAGCAACTCGATGTTGAAATATGAAGGTTTCTCACAAGGTTTGAGAATCTTGTGCTAGACACCAAGCCCTGGAACTCTGCATTCACCAAGTCCATCTTTCCTGCCCTGTAATCTATCCAGGCTTTTCTAACAACATTTTAGTAGTTGCACTATTGAGAGAATTAAACTGAGAGAAGACTAGTAAACACTATCATAAGCGTGGAGCAACTTTGAAAGACATATTGCAAAAAGAGATTTTCTCTTTCTGATCTTCATCCATACAGAAGGAAATGAAAAGGCAGTTTTCAAGAACATGAATTGACTACATCCAGGTTTGCCGATTTGTACTCACCTTTTCCTAGGTGATGGTTTTCTTTGGCTTTAAAATACTGCATGAATCCCATTTCTTCCATAATACTCTGAGTTTCTTTAGAATCTCCAGAAGTCAGACTGTCGTCAAGGCAAAGACCAATCTTGCTACAGATAAGGTCCTCAATAGCTATTGTGGCCTTCACCACTTCCATAAGCAGTTTCAAAACATGCTGATAAGATTCATGCAGTTTTTCCCTGGAACAAAAGCACACTTGAACACTTGAAAAATTGCATGCACTTGGATCTGAAAGACACTTTGAACCCACTGAAAACCTGACAGTCTAAAATGGGTATCTACCATGGTTGGGCAGTTATCAGTGAAGATCATTCAAATGACTCACAAAAACCACATCATTTTTAAAGATCTGGCACAGCAAAACACCTTTGTCCTCTCCACAGGTAGCTCACACTACAGTCACAAGCATCTCAGCCTTCTATACCTGTGGAAGCACCAGCAAGGAAGACATGTCTACTAGTACAGTATCAGTGACATCAAAATAACTAGAGGTGTTCTGGCAGACCTGACAACAAAAGCTCTATTTATGAAAATATTTTAGTTTTAATATTAACACTAAGCCAGTTCCTTAAAGATGAGAGGGAATTCTAGAAGCTTATTCAGCATGACAGTTTCTCTAATCCATGCATCCCCACGACATGTCAAACTAGTCCTCTCTATCTGAAAGCCTCTTGGTCAGAGAGCTTCTCTCCCTTTTTCAGATTTTTCCAACACTAGAGACAGTGGAAACCCCAAAACACCAAAGTCTTGAACAGACTGAAAGAAAAAGAGCAGGAAAAAAAAAACCAGCTTGCTCTTCATGTCAGAACAGGTTGATAATTTAAAAAATCTCAAAATAATTTGCAAATAAAAGCAATACCATCAGCCCATATTATTATTTTGAGCTGGCTTAGTTTTGCCTAGTTATTGATTTCTTAATCAGAAGTGAGAAAACAAGCAGACAAAAAAAAACCAAAAATCCTCCAAGCATTAAGCATTATGTAACCAAAGATGAACAAACCTTTCTTCCTTAGACTGCTCAATATCAGATCTCAACAAGGCTATCAAATTCCCTCCTTCTTGGTGTTCTCTGTCCCGCCGCTGAAGAAGTGTCTCCAATTCGGAGTTGGTCTCCTCTATATCATGCTTTAAAGATGCCACTTCCTTTTCCAGCTATGGAAATACAGTGACAACACAACAAAGTCAACAATTTTGCCTCAACTTTGCTTTATAAACTCTACCTGAAAACAGGTTTCTGGAAAAATTACTTATCTCCTCATATTTATTTGTTCAGATGATACTATGCCTGATTAAAATATGCAATTACACATAAATAAAAATACATACTTCTTTGTATAATACCCACCCCTAGCTCCAGATTTTGCTGCCAAACAAATTACTGTCATTTTGTTAGAAACTCTATCTCATAAGTAAGCCAGCAAATAAGTCAAAATATCTCTTTGGGAGAAAACTGCAAGGAAAGAAAAGCATTCTTCCATGCTAATGTTCTCAACCCTCATCAAGTCCTACAAGAAGAGCTGGAAACAGTAATGCACTCCCAGTCAGGAAATTCTTAGTGTTACTCTGTTTCCCCTAGTCTAATATACCACAAGAACTATGCTTGCAGTCTCTTTATATACACATTGAGACAGAGAGCCCTGTGCTAAAATACAACCTCAAAAGCACGTTCAAAATCTAGGTTTAAAGTATTTTCTCCATACCTGGAGAATTATCGCTGCCTTTTCCTGCAGCTGGGCTGATAACACTTCTTGTTCCTTTTGGTGAGCAGCCTGTGCCTTCTCCCTCTCCTGAATCAACATCTGCTCCTTGTCATGGAGTGATGCCTTTTTTTCAGCTTCAAATTCATCCTGCATAAACCACATATACTTGGATTTACTGAGAGAAGAAAAAAAATGTCCAAACACCACCACCATCCTCCCAAAAAAACCTCAAACACGTCCCGTATTTTTTCTGTATTCTTTAGAAGTGCACACTTTACCTCTCAAAATAGTAAGCAGCAACTTACACATCAACACCTCAAAACAACAAAATCATGCTGAAGCTGTGATCAAAATCAAAAATAGTGTGGCCAGCAGAACCAGGACAGTGACTGTCCCTCTGTACCCAGCACTAATGAGATACAATTTCATCTATGAACACCAAAACACTCCAAGGTGATGGCCACCTATTTTTCACACAGGCAAGTCAAGAAAACAGTTTTTCCTCAGGGCAAGAAATAGGACTTCAGAGCAGAAGACCTGCAGTCACCTGAGCTGATCCTTTGCAGAAGACTAACCCAGTCTTTGCCCCATGCTCTAGTAGTTAGGAAGGTAAAAATGACAACTGCCCTTGACCTAGAACATGACATTTGTGGACAAAAATCTCTGAAGCAGCCTGCTTATTCTTCTGAGAAGCACTTAGAGAGCATGTCACAGCACAGACAGCAATTCTGAATACCTCAAATCTGCTAGGGGAGGCATGGGAAGAAACCAAGGGAACAGGCTGGCATGAAGACAACTGCATAATCAGCACAGGGGGGTGGAAAAGGAAAGGCTTGTTGTAAAAACCTGTATCAGCCCACAGTACAGCTCAGTCTGACACTGCAAAGAGATCCAGCCCATCTCTTCTGGGACAAAACACCAGTGATCAAGTTCATGAGGCAAAAAACCCAACTGAAACCAGAGACAGTTGTACCACCAGGAGAATTAGCCCTGGCAAAATTTCAACAAGAAGTGAAGTTTCTGGTGTCCCAAATGCTAATTAAGGCAAAATAAGAGAAAAAAGCAGGGATCATTTCTGGAGTTTCTGCACAACACTCAGACCAGACCCAGCTTCTGTGGGCTTAAGGATGGGGTTCAGCCGAGGACAGCAGTGCCAAATATACCTGCAGCAGCTTTTCAGGATTTGCCCTCTGTTTCAAAAGACAGCTGAACCAGCCAGAGAGAGACCAAATAGTGATGAGGACTATACAGAGGGTCAGAAGCAGGAAACATCTTGCAAACACTTATGGTGTTTATCATGGTGAATCAATGAAAGCAGAGATTAAGAACAACAGTAACAGCAAAATATCTCAGACAGAGTTCACACACTTGGTAAAATCTTAGATAACACTGAATTTGTTTTTGCCACATACACACAGTATGTGCAGTAGACATGGGATGACAGGCCAAGGGCACAGTCTCTGCAGACACCAAGAAGAAAAAGTCTCAAATTACAAACTGAACACATACACAAGGAATGCTGCTTAGAGCATGATCCACTGATTGTTTTGGTTTTGGCTGAAGGACACTTCATTTCCAGTTCAGGACTTTAAGACAACCCTATGGTAAAGACAACTGCTCATACAACACTGCTTTATTTCCAATGCTGTTTTTCTCCTTCTAACAATGTGAAGCATGGGAGAGATCTCACTCAGACTGCCATTTTAGAAGCTGAAGAACAAAAATCTTATACCAATTGCTCTTTTTCAGTGAAACACACTCTCAGAGCATTTTCACCAGAGCCTACCTTCAGCTGTGCAATCTGCTGTTCCAGTAGCACCTCTGACTGACACTTCAACAACTCAATCTCCTCCTGGAACTGAAGCTGCTGCTTCAATTTTACCTCCTCAAATTGAGCCAGAAGAGCTGTTCTCACAGATTCTACTTCAGAAGCTGAGGCAGAAGCATATAGCTGCAGACAAGGAAGGAATATAAAATATTTTAGCCACAGTGTTAGAATTAAGGAAAAAATGAAACCAAACCAAACCCATCAAGCTCAATCAAATTCTTAAGAGTACATTCACAATCCTCAAGGTCATACAGCACTTCTGTCTATCACCATGCTGAGTATAGAAAAAAAGCATGTTGATAAAAATAGATAGAAGCAACCAGGCATTAGGTATCAAGTATCTCCTGTATTCATGAGGCCATCAGATCAGACTAAGTATTCCTGACTTATTCTTTCCAACAGACCTTTCCCTAACAGAAATTCAAAGAAATAAGGAGGAAAGAGGGGGAGAGAATATCAGGGAGAGCATATTTTTTTAAGATGTGATTTCCCCTTGTTCAAATGGGAGCAAATATTACACATCTCCATTTAATGCAATTATCCTGAGATTCAACAGAGAAAGGTTTGAGAGATTTTTGTTCATTTAGGTTTTTCTTTCCTACTATTCTCTCTAAGAAGAGTCACTGTAGTCATCAGAATAGACATAAATCCTGTTTCTAGAATGATGTGCTTGAAGACTGGATAATCATTAGAACCTCCCAGGAAACTAATGAAACCTCCTCCTCAGGCAATCTATTCTTCTAAAAGTGATTTAAGAGTTATTTGGAACATAATCCAATTTTCAATTTAGTAAGTGAAAAAGCAAAAGTTAGCAATATTTTAACTTAACGTGTTCTGTGGTTATAGCTGCATAAAGCTCATTTTGTTTGTGACTTCTCCTACTGTATGAATGTAATACGTAACACTTGTGCCTGCTTGCATCCACAGAAGTCAGATTGTATCTTCTTACTTTGGCACTATTAAATTCAAAAAGCATCTAAGACATACAATCTTATTTCTAAGCTTAATAAAACTGAATTTATGATAAAATATGGATTGTTTTGGGTTTAGGTATTAGCAGCATTCTGACCTCTTGCTCATGTTCATGCTGTGCTTTTAGTTTTCCCAGTTCTTCTTCCAACTCCCTGGAGTACTCTTCCTTATGTTTCCTAATTTCTTTCTCATGAAGATCCTGAAGCTCTTGGAGTGCTTTCCTGTGCTTTACCTCCATCTGCAACACTTCCTCACGTAACAGGTCCAGAGCCAGACGTTTTTCTTCTTCAAGCAACTGCCTTTGATTTTGAAGAGCTGTATTCAGATCCTCCTGTGTAAGCATTAATTAAAAAAAGGGGATGGAAAAAAAGTAACTACAAATATCTTTGCAACCCATTTGTCAAGCATATGTCCTGCTGTATATCAAAGCTTTTTAAGTAAAGAGGAACAATATTGTTTCATGAAGGATGAGCATACATACATCCATATATATATATATATCTATATCTATATACTCCATAGCATTTAAATGGGTTTCTTTTTCTTACCTAGTAAAATTTTTGTAAATCCTTACTTATTCAGAAGCATCTTTAGATTCCTAGAGATGTGGCTTAACCTCCAGAATTACATTTACTTTGTTCTAATCATTTTCTGAAGAACTGAACAATAGCTCTATCAGGAAAAGATCTGAGCCCCAAAATGGAGACTCTCCAACCTTAATTATGTTAAAATACATACCTCATTTGTATCTTTTCCACACGCGATATAGAAAACTCATCAGACTAAGCACTTGGGGCAGGAAGCAACAGATAAGATTTAATTTTCAGCTGGAGTTTCCTATTTCAGCTCATAATAAGGCCACACACAACGTGTCAGTGCTGACACAAAGAGGTTGTGAAAATATCCCCTGAGAACAAGGGAAAAGCTGATCCCACACAATGTGCCATGAAATTTCACCTCCTATGCCCGGTTTTCTTTCTGACTCACCTTATGAGCTTCTTCTGCTTCAAGAGCCATGCTTTTAAGCTTTTCCATATGAACAGTAGCTAGCTCAATTCTCAAATTATTTTGGGAAAGCTGAAGCTCTTCAGCATGCTTCAATTTCAGCATCTCAATCTCCTGAAGCAGTTGTGCCTGATGCATTTTATCCCGCTCTTGGAGCTGCTCCCTGTGCCGCAGCTGCAGCTTCTCCAGAGCCTGACTGTGTTCATCTCTTATAGTCTGAATTTCAGATAGGTAGGAAGACTCCAAGGAATCCAGATTTGATAAATGTTTAACCTCCAGCTCATCGATTTGGGCCTGATGCTTTGTCTGTAGTTCAGCAACACAACTTTCAAGCTGAATCTGATGTTTACTTTCTAGTGTAGATTTAAGTGTCTCAATTTCAGCTTGGTGTTTTGCCTGAAAATCAGCTGTCAGAGACAAAATCTGCTGCTCACACTTCTCCTGTAACTGCTGACTTTGGAGTTCCAGCTCATCCACATGTTTCTTTTTCAGCTCTTGGAGAAGAACCTCTTGCTCAGTTGTGAATTTCTGAGTCACAGCTTTGTGTTCCTCCATAAACCTGTATTATGTCCAAGAACATTAAGAGATTACTGTTAAAAAAGTCACTGTTTCTTAAATAATTGAACTAATAAATAAAAATCAAAGGAAAATAAATAGACCTCACTTAGTCTCCACATGTGTTACTTGATGCTTCAAATACAGAACTGAATTCAAAGCAAGCAGCAACGATGATTTTGCAGCCACATAATTAAAGGTTTCTGCAATTTCACTTGGGAGTTTCTGGTTATTGCTAGAGAGATTGGCACCCCTATTAACCTACAAATACGGAGCAACATGCTTGAGAAATACTGCCATGACAGTATCTCATTGTATATACACTGCTACATCTCAAACGTGTTGTCTGCAAAGAAATGAATTGTCATAACAAACACCTCTAAAAACATCTCTTAAAGACAGACATAAAACCACTGTGGAAGTGTAGGTGGGATACTTGGGGGCATCTCCAAACTCAGCTCTCTGGGTTCTGCTTAAAGCTTGATGCAGAAGATTTTGTATCTGAATCAGTAACAACAGTATTTGCACGCAGACACCAATAACTAAAGCCTGTTACCTAAAAGTTAAGTTACTGCTTTCAGTGTTTTCTTACAGTCATTACTTCTCCAGTCTTGGTCTGTGAACATATTTTTGGGGAGGGAAGAAGGGATAAATTTGAAGCAATGCATGCAAATACCAATATGTGGTTTACTTCCCTTAATTCACTTGAAACAACAGATGTAGGAAGGGGAAGAAAAACAGCAGTTCCAGGCATCTAACCAGAACTAAAGAATACCAAAGGTGGCCCCATCAACCTCAGCATTCAATGGTTAGCATAAGCTCCACTCACCAGGAAAAGCTTGTTTACATTCATTCGAATTGTTTAAAAATATTTAGAGAATTTTTCCACTTATATATCCTGTCACACTTCTCTTTGAAGGCTGGTCTACGATTTTCAGCTGTGTTGTACTCTTAGCAGGCAAAACTTGTCTACATTTCATTTTATTTGCTAGACTAGAGGAAATGCCTTTACAAGAAGCAAAACCCTACAGGAGATCCTAATAGACAGCATTGCTGTTCCATGGGACAGCAAGCTTTACATATGTAAGTTAGATAATGCCATCAAGTGACTTCCCTACACTATCACTCATTCAGCTTAAAACAAGAAAAAGCAACCCTAACAATGAGTGAACTCCTAGGGGAAACTGACTTGTTTTGTGCTTCCAGGAGCTTCAGTGCACATTCTTCCTGCACGCAGAGTGTGGCCTTTTCCATTTCTTTTGCCATGAGGGCTTTGGCTGCCTCCAGGTCAGCTTCATATTGCTGCTGAGCTTTCTGCACGGCCTGGGCACCTGCAAGGCTGTCCTCCAGCTGCTGCAAGTTGTTTTGCTGCTCCTTCACCAGCTTCTCCAGCTCTAGAATTTTGGCAGCTTGGTGATCTTGAAGTTGAATCATTTCAGCTTCACGGAGTTCAAACTCTTTTTGTAAGTTCTGCTTCTCAGATTGTGCTCTGGTTTGCAGTTCTATGTGTAATAGTGATAACTTCTCTTCTGCTAGGATTCTCTGGGCCTCTCTTTCACACTGCCATTTCTTCTCTTTTTCTTTGTATATATTCTCTATTTTCTGGACTTCTTCTCTTAGTTCATTTTTGTAATCCTCAGCAATTTTAGATTTTACCTATGAAGACAATTATTTAAAAGAAAAATTAATAAACTACTAAAATCAATCTGAAATGCATGAAGTGAACACTCAGGCATTTAAGATCTTGGAAAGATTAAATCCTTGTAGGAAGTAACCCTTCCTAATGAAAGTAAGGCTGAAATGACAATTTATAAACTGACACACCTTAAATTCAATGCATTATTAAGAATTAATTGGGGTTATGAAATTAAGAAAAAAAGAAGGCAAAATTCTAGAAATAATATGGTACTCTATGTTGGTTTCTCTTGTGGCCACTTATCTTCTTTTCAGGAGTTCAACTTCCACAGCTACGGGCAGCTTAGGTGTTTATACTGGGCATGAATAAAAAATCCCATTTAAACTTCTCCTTCTATATTCCATTAGTATTTTATATGTAGTGTCCAAGTTCATGACAAGGGCAGTGGCCTTGGACATACCATAAAAGCCACACAAAAAGCAAGTAGCACAAAAGCAGAAGCCAAAGCAGCAAATGATTGCTCAGTGACAAAAGGCAAAAAAAAAAAGACTGTCTCTGGCTTTCTCCATCAGTTTCTAAGCCTGGAAAAGGATACACATATCCATGGCTCTTTAAAAAGGGAGGAAAGGAGGACTTGATAAATAAGAGCTTCACCCATGTAATTCTCATAGGCATTCAAATATGCAACAATTTAAGCAATTAATTAAAATCCAATCTAAGTCTATCCTCAGATGGAACAGCTAATTTAACATGTAAGAGCAACAGCACCAGATATGATTCTCTCAACTCTAAGACTTTGAGGTACAAGAGTAATACCAAAACAGAAGTGTATTCCAACACTTGTGTCTATCCAGGCAAGTGAATTTAAAGCTTTAGCTACTGTCCCAAACCAGGGACTTATAAAAACAAGCGCTACCTCTCCCTCCCTTGGCCTTCCCACCAGATTGGAGCTTGCCCAACTCTACACAAAACAGTTCTGTAGTGCAAATTACCTTTTCCATTTCTTCTTTCAGATGCTTTTCATTCTGCTCAGAAATATCTTTTTGTTTTATAATATCTTCCTTTAAGTGCCTTATTTGTTCTGAGAGCTCTGCAATACATTGTTTCTCAGAGTTGGAGAGAGAGAGCTTGGCTTTGTGCTCTTCCTCCAGCACAGACACTCGCTCAGCCACCTCCATCTCAACCTGATGTACTGTATCTTGAGCACTCTGGAGATGCAGTTTGGTGATTTCTGCAAAGAAAAAAAAAAAAGAAAAGAAAAATCCAAGCCAGACAATACAATGACATTCTGGAATTTATTTTATTTTAACGGCTCCTATTAATGCACAGAAATAAAGCTGTGCAATTTATCAATAGCCATGCTAACTACAGAACAAGGAGAACCCCTTAGCTGGATGATTTTATATTCTGTTCCATTTTATCACCACCTTGGGAATTTACCAGTATCAACACACACAGAATAATCATAAAACCTGCAACAGGACCTCCCTCCTTATCTGCAACAGCCAGAGGATCAGACCTTCTTTCTGGGCAATGTATTAGCAGATTTATATAAGTTTTATCTCCTCTTTTGCACATACTATTTACACAAGGTTTTTCCCCAAAAATCAGATGGGACAAATTTCTAAACATTATAATTTAAATAGTTTTGATATTTTGTCTAGTATTAAAAATAAATAATTGAAGATAGGAAACATAAGTGCAAATTAAAAAAGCTCTACTAATACTTTTAACCAACATACAGTGGAATATAATTATAATAATGCATGTTAAATTAGCTAAGTTACTTATTGTTAGTCCAAATGTTTGTATGACAGTGCCCGTCTAGGCATCAAAAATGGAAACTTGATCAACTCTTTTTAGCAAATGCTCCACAGTTCTAGTAGTTCTCACTAGAGAAGAAACAACTTCAGGTCACCACATCTTTGGAAGTGCAACTCAACACACCCGTAAGTGCTTGATAAAAGAGATTACCGTCTGTTAAATGTTCCCCATAGTTTAGGGTAAACAAATAAGTTGAAGACTTCTTCAGATAAACCCGTTTAAAGAAAAATATAAGCCACACAAGCAGCTTAATTTTTTCCTACTCAGTATGTCAAACCATCCTAACCTTTAGAATGTTCTTCTGAAAGTTGGGCATGGAGCTGCTCAAGTTCTAAACAATGCTTTCTTTTCATGGCCTCAGTTTCTGTTACGTATTTGTCTGACAGATCCATCTTCATTTTCATCAGGTCCTCTTTATACTGAAGAGCAAGGGAGGATCTTAAGGAATCCAGTTCTTGCCTGTGTTGTTCTGTGAGCTGTAGCTGCAAACAGGCAAGTTCTTCCTACAGAAATAAGGGGTTAGGAAGAGATCTTTAGCTTCTAAGAAACCAAGATGAGAATCTTTCAATGAGAGAAAGGAAAATTCCTTTTCCAAACTCTTAGTCAACTCGAAACAAGTTGAGCAAAGATGTTGAGATCTTCAGTTACAGCAAGGTGCATGAAAATAGGGGTATAAATGAAAGAAGGGCCACATTAGCATCTTGGCTTGAAGAGAACAAGGAAAGGGACAGTTACTACCAGAACTATAGAAAAGAGAAACACCATTAATTCTACACCTGTATAGAAGAACTGCTAAGCCCCTTCTCAGCACAGGATAACCCAAACAGCACATAAAATTACAGAGCACTGTTTCAGTTGTTCTGCTCTACAGCCTCTCTAAGGTTGAGAGCTATTTAAAGTTGGTCATTTACAACAATCTCGTCAAAAATAATTAAACCCCACTAAACAGCCAAAATTAATTTAGACTTTGTAAGAGCTAGGAATCAGACATCAGTTTTCATATGGGTCATGAAAAGAAGAGTAGAACTTTTAACATATCCAAAATCCTACCTGCTGTTGTTCGAGTTGTTGATTTAGGTGACCAAGTGCAATACTTCTCTCTTTCTCAGCAGTCCCTTCAAAAACTGTGACAGAAGAACTGAGAAAAGGGTTTTAAAGTTTATGACTGTGGTATGTTATGAATTAAGTTAAATGAACTTGATGATTTATGGTGTAGTACTGAAAGTAGGCAAAGAACAACCGTAACAACTTCTCAGTCCCAATAGGTTTCATGCTAACATCTTCTATGTTAAAGAAAAATAAAACAGAAGCATGCTGTCATAAAATGAAAGCAAAAAGAAAAGATCACCTGATGCCCCCTGCTTGATCTTGACTCATTTCCAACTCTGACAGTGAACAGTCCTTCAGTTCTTGCAGTCTCTGATGCAACAAATTCAATTCTTCTTTGTAGTTTTCTTCAGCAGCAATTAACTTGTTTTCAAAATAAAGTCTCAGTTGTTCCAATTCAGCTTCATGCTCCCTGTTTCTCTGCTGATGCTGCTGTTCAAACTCCTGTTTTAAACACTCTATTTCTTTTACCTGTGATGCCCGAGCCAAGAGCTGCTCTTTTAGCTCTGCAGGAAAAACCAACACAAGCACTAAGAATATATATATTTAGGCTAAGTCATTCTGTGAAGATTAGATTTAGTTGCCTCCAGTGTGAGTGATATAGGAATGGCATTCCCCCATTCATACTTCCATTAAAAACACCATGGGCCACTCCCTTCCCAATGGGAGTCACAAAAGGCAGAGATCACAGGTTGAAGTAAGAACCATTTACTGGAAACAGCAATGAGGTAAGAAAAATGAACTTCTGAAAGACAAAAATTCCTTCCTCTGAAGACATTCTCAGTTACACTGCATTCAGAGAAACCATCCCCATGCTATGAATCAAAATCACCAGCACACTGTTAGCTCTCCTCATTTCCTTGCAGCCCAGGACAAGACTGGTAATATGCAGAGTCCTGCACTATTGCTTAATCTTCAGACCTACTTGCAGTTGTAGCACTCAGAAGCAATAAATTATTCAAGAACATTTAATTTGCTCCAGGCAAAACCATCCAAACAAAACCAGCTTGAGCATAAACTGTGCAGAAAACAAAAAAAAAACACAGGAAAGAAAATAAAATCAATTCTGGATTACTTTAATGATGATTTGCTACCCATTGTGTGCTCAGAGGCTGAACTGACTGGATTAAAAGAATCAACCAATAAAACAGGAATGCAGTAGAAAGCAGCTACCAAGGCTGGTCCAGCAAGCTGCCCTCCTTCCAGAGAGTGAGAACAATGGCCAGCATTGCAGCCTTTTCATTAGCCTCTGAGAGCTTTCTTCCCCACCTTCTGTATTAAAGCAGGAGTAATGTTTTTGGAAGTCAAAAGGTAGGAAAAAAGGGAAAAAAAATCTCAATAGAGGTAAGTTTTCCCAATAGCTCAACTTTCCAAACAATTTAAGTTAGTCAAATACCCACAGAATCAACTGAAGAGGGAAATACATTTAAAGAAAAAGGAACTTGGAGAAGTTCCTTTAAGAGAAACTACTTGCCTGGAGAAAAGCAGTTGTTTATGTTACCCAACAAGAGAAACTTAAGAAATGTTGATGGAAATAGAGGGTGCCACCCAGGAACAACACAACTGATTGTCACAATGTGTTTTTGTGTAGCAAGCCAGAAAATGAGCTTGTGGCATGAAAAAATTCTCACAATGAACATGCAAACAGAACGAGTAAGAAAAGAAATAAGTGTTCAAGGCAGGTTGGATGGGGCTTGGATAGTGGAAGATGTCCCGACCCACAGCAGGGGGTTGGAATGAGATGATCTTTAAGGTCTCTTCCAACCCAAAGCACTCCATGATTTCATGATTCTGTGAAATAAGTCCATGGTTCAAGTTCACTTCCAAAGGGAGAAGCTGCCAGGCACAGGGACCAGAGGAATTAAGTGACAAGAAGGGACAAGTAACACCAACAATGCAATAGGCAAGGCCAATCTGACAAGGGTAGGTTTTGCCTAACCAGCAAAGTCTATTGGCATAAAATTAATGCAGAAAGGTGTTTCATTGAACTGGAATGTCATTCTTACACCAGAGCAGCAATCCCATCATCCAGCTGCCATGATTTGAATCCTACCATCAACCCAAATGGATGGTCAAATCATCACTCAAATGAAGAACAGCAGAGTAAAACAAAACACCTGTAAGATCTCACACACCAAAAGAGATCCTCACCTGGACCATGGGACTGCATTCTGGTCTCACCATCTTCAATAAAGATGAAGAAACAGAAAATGTCCAGAGAATGGGAATGTGAGTGATTAGAAACACGGAAAGAAACGTGAAATGTTAAAAGATTAGGGCTACAGAGAAGAATTTCAGCAAATACTATAAAGTCCTATGTGCTATAATTCTGTAATATCACAACAAAAAGATGAAATATTCAAGGCAAAGTTTGCCTAGAAAAAATTACTTATATAGTGCATGACCAAACCAAACAAATTCTCACAAAATCTTAATATACTTCAAAAGCTACCTACAGTTATGTTATTCAGAAAATCTGAAATAGTATTTGAGGTATGTTACACGTTCCTCCTGTTCTAACTACCCCAGCAGAAGTCAAGAACCTCACATTACAGTCTCAACACAAGGACAACACTGGCAGAGTCACGGTCTCTACGGGCCTTTTTCCCCAAAAGCTCTTTAATGTGTTATACGTGTCCATGCACACACATCTAAGACATGTTATATTTTATTTCAGAAGTGTATGCCATCTCCAACCACTACACTGCAAACTGGCTGTTTTATTTAATACACCTGGGTCTTAAAACAGAAATACAAATAGGAGCATTTTATTACACTGATTATTTTTTAATTACATTATACTTCATTTGACATTTCAATGAAAAACCTTTGGTTTTCACTGCAGACTTTTATAGTGTGCAGGAAGGGAGTGGGAAGGGAAAGGAAAAGCCCATCAGTAAGCTTTTCCCCACAGTCATACAATGCTTTTTGAGTCTGCAGGACCTGTCATCTGACTCACCTCAATCTAGAAATAGATCATTGGGCTACAACCCACTGACACTGTGGCCTTACAGCTAAAAGTATATTGTGTCAATAATGTGTACTTCTGTATGAAGAAGAGGCAAAAAATACAATGTGTCAGTTCTGAACATACCACTTAGCTCTTGTCGATTTGCTCGGGTACTGTCAAGCTGAGACCAAAGCTGCCTGATTTCTTCTTGTGACTGAGCCATGAGCTGTTCATGCTTGACCTGAAGTTGGTCCAGCTACAAAAAACATGTTAAAAATAAAAAAAAACCACCACAACTTGTTCAACAATTTTGTTGTCAGGGCTTATTTTACATGCAAGAAACACTTCTGTCAGAAATAGGTGGAAACAGTGACAACACCACTCTCAGCTCCTGACAGTTATCAGATACTGAGTAGCAGCATCTCAACTATTACAGCTACTCCTCCAAGATGGAAGAATTTGTTCCTGATGCCATAATTATCGTCACTGGCAAAAAATAAAGCATTAGCCAGATAAAAACAAAATGTGAGAACCAGCAAATTAAGAATATAAATGTAGAGGAAAAGACGGCACCAAATGGCACAAAGGCTACCGCATTCCAAAGATTTTGAACTCCTATCGAAACTCCCTGGAGTATTCACCTGCTTCATGAGATGCATGAAGCTTTTTCAGTAACATCCCTAAATACAAACAGATCACCCAAATGGTATGTATATGGTCTAGTTTTTTGTTATAGAAGAGTAAGCAACTACTCTAAAAAACTAAAAAAATGTAATTTACCTCTTTCTGAAGATTCTGTTCTTTTTCTTGGCTTTTCATCTTTATCTCTTCTAGGAGCTGGTTATGTTCAGCCTGCAGCTGTTGTTGTAATTTTGTGATGGTTAACTGGTGTTGCCTCTCCAATTCTATACATTTCACTAAAGATAAAAATTAGTTCTGTTACTCCATCATCCCAGTTAACAAATAACCTGTACAACTACCGCGCAACAAAAATAGAAGTGCATGTCTCTAGCTTAAACACTAGCTTTCAGGGAATCACAGAATTGTTTGAATAGTAAAGTATTTGAAAATGAAACATTTCCATGAACTGCTTCCCAGTTCTCTGCATCCCACACTGTTAGCCAAGAGACTACCAGTTTGTAGAACTTTTGTTCCATTAAACCTTAACTATTTACAATCCAAATGCAAATTTTTATTAGAAAAAGCTTCAATTAATACTAATCACAGTTTTGATTAACTCAGCAACTGTCAATACTGGTTTTCAGCTGGAAGTTAAATAGCACCTCCCTTTAATATACCCCTGACATCTCATACTCTCTGTAAGTCAAAATGCAATAATGCTATCCAGGTTTTAAACCATTTTTCATTTACAACCTGTTGCCTAGACAGTCTCATGCCATCATCCCAGTTTTTAAATAAGACTACATAAATGCATCTTGTATTTGCTTTCATATATATTGTAAAATCACTTAGCTATGCCACTGTTCAATAAAACAGCTGCCTCCCAGACCATGGTACATACTTTTAGACTGTGCATTCTCAACAGAAAGAAGCCCCAGCTCTGCTTTGACTTTTTCCAAATCCATTTCCAGAGATTTCTGCAGTGCAATTATCTCAGTCTGATGCTTTTCACACAGCTCTTCACACACGTTTTTTAAATGTGTATCAGACTCTAATTCCCAGTCTCTTTTGAGGGCCTAAGAGAATAAGACATGCATTGTATTAAATCAAACACATTTAGTAAATTAGTATACATTTTTCTCCATTTATTTGTCCTTTACAATAAATGTGTAGCAGATCTGGGACTTGTAACAGCTCTTGTTTTCAGAAAGGAGCTTTATTTTTTGGAAATTTTTTTTGTATGAAGAACAGAATTTGTACCTCTAATGCCTGGATATGAGTCTCTTCCATTTCCAATTCTATTTTCTTTCTCTGGTCAACTGTGAAATAAAATACTTATTAATATATTTACATCAAATATTATTAAATTAGAAGTAGAAATATGGATGAGATTACAATTTTCAGAATCAAACTCAGGACCTAAATGGGCAGGCATAGAGCAGGGTAAGGTGCTGGGCTCTGTCCACATCTGCCATTTAGAAAACAAACATTCTAGAACTTACAGCTGCAAAGACAACTCAGAAAGTAAAGTTCAGTTTAATTAGTAAAGCCTGCTTAACTCTACAGAGAGCATGATACTAAAAAAAAATAATCCTAAAGATAGAAATTCAAATGACTGTTGATGTCATTTTAACATTTCACTGCACACCACTATGAGCACAGAATCATCTCCAGAAAGAATCAGTAGCAGGGAGCAGCAGCAGGTAGGAAACTTCAGATTTCTTCTACAAATGCCTAGGAAACAAGACTGCAAGACAGATGCCATCATCTGCTCAATTATCACTGACACCAATAGCTTCTTCCTTTCCAGCTCCTCCCTTGATTAATTCCAGCTTCTTGTTTGGCCCCTTTTTTGATTTGCAGGAACCTTGTAAAGGCCTATCAGCCACCTTCCCACAGCATCAAAGCACTGTAGCCTTGGCTTATTTATAATATTTAATAATTTATAATATGCAACCATTATTTTGAGTCTTTCTATGGGAAATGAAAACCTAGAATTAAACTGGTATAAAGTTACATTGGCAAAACACACCTTAACAGTGTTGATATTAAGAACTGCATCTTGATCTCCTCCTGCTCCCAAATTCCGTTGTGCTATCAGTTTGCTGCACTACTGGTGGTAACAAATGGTTTCCTGCTTTTAGGTCATAAAGAAACACACTTAAAGGAAGGTTCTCTTTCTCTTCGGGAAGGAAAACTTCCCTAAGGAAGGAATGGTTTCTAAACCTTATTTTGGAGCTCAGATGGGTGTGATGAGCAGTGCTGAGTCCAGCTGGAGGTCTGCAACTAGCGGTATTCCCCATGGATCCATCTGAATATGAGGAAGAACTTCTTTACTATGAGGTTGACAGAGCCCTGTAACAGGCTGCCCAGAGAGGTTGTGGAGCCTTTTTCTCCACAGATACTCAAAACATGCCTGGACAGAATCCTGTGCAAGTTGCTCTGGGTGAACCTGCTCTAGCAGGGGTTTGATGATCTCCAGAGAGCCCTTTCACCCCAAACAGCCCGTGATTCTGTAAATTTCTTTAGTGGAGTGCTGCAAGATTCTCCTTTCTCCAGAAATTCCTCAAGCTCTGCCATACAGGTCAAAAATGGTCTGACTTGGAAAGAGGAAAATTTCCCAAACAATGCAAAGAGCATCATGAGCAGGCTTTCAGTACTATGAGGTGCAACTTCCTTCTTGCTCATGCCACAATGCAATGGTATATGAAATGCAGCTCAAAGGACACCCAGCTACAGGTTCTCACTGAGCCTTTCAGTTTCTTCCCAACTCCTTCCTAACACTGAGAAAGTGAGCCAGGAAGCATTCACATATCTTCTCAGAAAGACAACACTAGTGCTGACTTGGGGCAAGAAAAACCCTGACAAAACATAAGGGATAAGAGCTCTACACTCTTTGCACTGATGAAGTTCTTTAAGAGAAAGAACGAACGTTTTCTTTTTCCTGAAAGAAAGTAGTTCAGTTTAGCACTAATTTACAGATGAAGAACAACTAAACTTACATCTGCACAACTTCACTTTCATACATAAAACATGCCCTCTTCCCCATGGCAGTCCTGCCTGTATTAGAGGCAGCATCAGCTGTCATTCACAGGCCAGCTCTACACCAAGATAGGAACCTGTGCAGGAAGAAAATTCCTATTCCCCAGTTTTAATACCTAGTTCTTGCTGATATTTGGACTTAAGGTCTTCTTTTTCCTTCAGACACTGTTCTTTGATCTTCTCCCATTCCAGCTGGTGCCGGCTTTGCAGAATCGCTACCTCCTGAGCACGTTTGTCATTGAGCATTTCCCGCAGCTCCATGAGGGCAGTCTCCTTTTCTTTCCTCAAGTTGGACTGTGTAAGCTCCAGCTGAGAGGTGTGCATATTGTTTAAGGTCAGGCGTAAAGCTTCCAGTTCAAGGCTGTGCAGTGTCTGCAGTAGAGGAAAAAACGGTTTCTCCCTGTGTGCCAATGAAATGTGCTAGCTTTTTTCATGACCAGTTTCAGTTTTAACTGCTACCCTTATCTAAGTTTTGCCCTTCTGTACTTGGAGAGTGTTTCTTCATGGCAGGGACCCTTAAAGGAACCCTCCAAATAAGCTGTTATGATGAGATTTGAATGTTTTCAGTTCAATGTACAAGGCTTTCCTTACTTGCGTCTCCATCTCCTACAATACCCTGTATCTGTCCACTTCCTCACATTAGAGAACACAAGCTCACCCCAGCCCTTCACTGTCTATTAAAAGAATTCCTTATGTTTGCTGTTGGTTTTAATTTGTTAACAAAGTAAAGTTCTAAGTAATATTGGAAAAGTAGAAATAAAATTCACCACTTCTCAATTCTTAAGTAAACTAACCAGTGTACCAACGGGTTGTAATTAGACCTAACACTAGATATATTCTTTCCATTTCCACTTCACATTTAGTGGAAGTGTTCAAAAACCCAGGAAATACATAGAGGAAAAAGCCAGTTTTTCACACTTCAAGAAAGTTTTCACGCAGCAAGAAAGCATTCCTGATTATACTAGTAGAATAATTAAAGAGTGGGAGAGGCTTAATATCCTTTATAAAATTTACTTGTTAAACTTGACAAGATAAAAAATTACAAAGTTGTTTTATCTCTCTTAGAGCCATCAATTTAACCATGCAGTTTTCTTCAGAATTAACATTAAAATATAATTGTACTGAGGATTCTGGAGAACTCCTCTAAAAAATATCTACTACCACCCACCAGGAGAACACTCCTATTCCTTCGATTGCAGCACCATGTGAAAGAGCACACATAATATCCGCAGAAATTAAGGACAAGGCTCCTTGATTTTTGTGTATGCTGGAGATCATCAGCAGTCATGTAAGTATTACATTAATTACTGTGCTTCCTGTTTTTACCTGGGATTGGAGCTGAGCTTGCTCATGCTCTGCTCTGTGTGTGGCTGCCATTTGCTGCTGGAGTTCTTCTAAAAGGTGTCTCTGTTCTTCCTTGAGCTCAGCACGGAGTTTCTCCATTTCCTCTGCATGTTTAGCAGCCAGCTCAGAGATTTCACGATCGTGCTCTCGTTCATGCACCTGCAGAGAATACTCAGATGAAAAGCTTGCTTCAAAATATGCATGTTTAGATCTAATTATGGAACCAAGTTCTCCCCTCCTCCTGACCCAAAATCAAAGACACTATGGAAAAAAAACAATTAATAGAATTTTACATCTCTAAAATGTTTACATTGCTTAAATGACAATGCAAAATGACTTTATTTTTCCAAAATAAACCCAGTTACAGCATGTACCTTTTTTATTATAGCAATCTCTTCCTTTCTTTCTTCTTCCAACTTCTGTTGTTCGTCCACTTTGTCTTTTATTTCAGCATTTAACTCTTCTACCTGAAAACAGGCATACAAATATTTGCAATGGCTACCTTAAGCATTCTGAAATTCCATAACTCCTGAAGTTATCAGGGTTTCCTACCTCTCTTTTGTGTGTCAAACTCACTTCAGTTAACTCAGCACGGCGCTGAGTCTCCATCTTATCCACTTTCTCTTTGTAATGCTTCTCCATCTTGGACTGAGCCTCCTGTGCAGCTTGGGCAGTCTGACAGGACTCCTGCAAGCGAGCCTCAAGCTCCAAATGAGCCTTTTTCAACTGGGCGATTTCTTCAGTCAACTGGCTTTTTTCCTCATTGTATTCAGTAGTCTTTTCCTTTATTTCAGCAGTAAGTTTATCAATTTCTTGGTTGCTGAGGTTTATCCTGTCCTCATAGCTCAGTCTTTCACACTCCTGTATGTCTTTGATGTTTTTCATTTCAGCATTAAGCTCATGGATGTTTTTCTCAAGGTCCTCAATGATGCAAGCATTCTCTGCTAGTGCTTTTTCTGCTTTCCCTAGATCCTCCTCCACATTGGATAGTCTCTCTCTTAAGGCTGTCTTTTCCTTCAATAAAAGGGCAAAATTTTGTTCCTTATTATTGATTTCAGCTTTGAGCAACTCCTGTTCTTTTAGCAATGTCTCTTCAGATATGATTTTCTGACTGAGCAGCTCTGCTGTTCTCTGGTTTTTAGCCTTCAGAGCAGTAAGCTGGCTCTGCATCCAATCCCTTTGACTTCGCAAAGCAGCCAACTGATGGCCAAAAAGAGACTGCACTTCACTTGTGACAGAATCAGAAGCTGTTTTCTGCTCCTGAACATCTCTCACTAACTGCTCCTGAGTTCGCAACTGCATCATCAACATTTCTCTTTCCTCCTGGAGGTCTTTCACCATTTCTAGCCAGGTAGAGGGGTTTGACACTTGTGCTAGAGATAGCTGGCCTCCATCCTCACCCTGCTGCTTTACTAGAAGCATGAGTTTATTTTCAAGTTCTTTCTCCTTCTCCATTTTCTGAAGCTCTTTCTTGCAACAGATCTGTGCTTCACGTTCTTCCAGTTTCGCATGTACATGAGAGAGCTCAGATATGGCTTTCTCCCAATTTCGAACAGCTTCTTGTGTGTCCTGATGAGGCATCTCCAAGGTTGACTCTTGATGGAACTGTTCAGTTGGCTTCATATGTCTCTCTGCTAAACACATCATCTCATCATCCTTTATGTCACCGTGGTCTCCAATTTTGTTTTGCTGCAGGGAACCATCTGACACAAATGAAACAAACGCCTCTGCTCTCACCTCTGCCCCTTCAAAAACGTCTTGAGCCAAGCCACTAAGACATGTCCCCTCATCAAGGCTAGAGTTTAATGGAGGAGATATAAAATCTCTGCTGGGTTCTAGGAGCACACTGTTGTCTAACCCATACATACTGCTTCTGCCTTCTTCAATGGCACAGCCTTCTGAAGAGCTGGACACATAGGACTCTTCTGGAGTTTCTGTGGAAATTAGGTATTTAGCCAATACACCTTCATCACCACTAAAAAGCCCTAGTTCTGACAAGGGTTCTTCGGTGAGGTTGTCCCCTTCACTACTTCCACTATCCTTCATGTTCTCTGAATTCCTAGTTTCTCCTAATTGATCCCTTGAGGAGTCATGCTGGAATTCCAGTTCTCCATGCACTGGCACATCTCTGCCTTCCAGCTGGTGTTCTTTGTCCCACATCTCCTCAAGACCAGCTGCCTGCAACTGAGACATCTCTGATAAAATCTGGTTTCCCTTCAATTTCAATAGCTTTTTATTGGAGACAATCTCTCCATCATACTTTTGCCTTACATCTACACTTTTTTCTGCTTCATAAAGTCGCTTTTCATTCAATTCCTGGATGTACGAATGCAGTTTCTGAATCTCTTCATTCAAGGACTGTTTTTCTTGTTTATATCGGTGGGCTTCCTTAGCTCTCTCTTCTGCATCAGAAAGTTGATACTTAAGGCCATCAATTAAATCCTTGTATTTAGTTTCTAGTTCAGATTTTTCCCTTTGAAAGTCCTCTCGTTGGTTTTCAAGTTTCTTCCTCAAATTTTCTTTACCAATTTCAGATTCTTGAAGACTTATATTTAAGTCAATTATTATGCCATTCAAATTCTGAATGTGTTCTTCAGAATTCAAGGCATAGAGTTCTTTTTTTAAGTGTTCAAGTTCATTTTTGTATTTTAAAATAATTTCTTCTTCATAGACCTGCTTGGCTTCTGCAATTTCTCTTCTGTGGCACCTCTCCAGCTCATTTCTCAAGTTATTCAACTGTCTACAAATATCCTTCTCATGACTGATTTTCAGTTCTTCAATATGTTGCTGCTCTTTCACTTTGAATAAAGTTATCTCTTTTCTTAATTCTGTTATTTCTGAGTCCCGGAGAGAAAGCGTGTGCTGAAGCATAGACAAGCCAGATCTTTCTGACGTCAGGAGATCTTGAAGACTTTTAATAAATTGTTCTTTTTCATCTATGCTTTTGTGTAGCTCTTGCATTGTATCTTTCATATCCTCCTCCATTTGGGCAAGCAGATTTTCTTTATCTTTGGTATTCTTAAAAATAAAAGATTACATATAAAATATGCCATGATTTCATTTCCTTAAGCCTCATGCTTTTAATTTACATTCATAAATAACAATGTTTAAGTTTAAGGTTTCTATTTATGGCAGTACTAGTTACATTCTTAAAGGAAACCAGACCGTAAGCTGTTTCTTTAAGATATGTTAGTAATCACAATCCCTATAACCTTCTATATAAAAATACTTTTTTCATGGTTATGTCACTACCAGAGATTCAAATTATCACCAAATTTGAAATAAATTTATATTGGAAACAAAGTATGTTTTTACCTTTTGAGAAGACTCCAGCTGTACTTCCAGGTCACGTGCTTTCTCACGCAGCATCTCCAAGTGTGCATTTTGCTCTCTGAGACGATCCTGAAACAAGGACATTTGCTGCTGGACTTCTAATCCTCCATTTTTCTTGAGACTTTTACTCCTCAGTATCTCAGTAACCTGGACACATAAAAGGCACTCACAGTCAGGAAAAAGTTAATATCCAAACAACTCATACACAAGACTCACTGTAAGCATAAAATACACTGTATTTACAGATTTACCCTACATTTTTCACTCTCAAGGAATAAAAATCATCCTAAAAAGGCAGAAAACACTTGTCATGTTTTAGATACTATTACCTACTGCAAAGATGCAAGTGTTAGATGATTCATCTCAATGGTGAATTATCTAATATTAAAAACCTATAAATCTAACATAATGAATCCTACTGAATTCCTCCAATATGAAGCAGAACTTCCAATGGACTGGACATGCCATTAAGAGGACAAAAATTAGTCTTCTCTGCAAAGGATTTATAGGTCATTACTAAAGGTTGGTTTTCTTCCTCTCCACACCAGTTCAAAGGAAAGGAAAACATTTCTCCCATCAGGTTAATATAAAATATGTTTTATTTACTTTTAACATATTTTTCTTGAGATGTTGCTAAAATCAAGTATTAGTGCTTTCATTTGTTTTCAAAGTTGGTGTGCTTCCACAATGTGCATCCTCTGACTAGACTTATCTAGAATATGCCTGAAATGCTACTTAGAGGCTTTATCCTTGTCTTTCCATGGTTTATGGTGCAAATCCCAAACATCTCTTGAGTAGCCTTCACTTTTACCACATTTTGCTGTTGCAAACAGAATGGCAGATAGAAAGTATTTTTTGTTATTTTACAAAATTTCATTTAGCAGACAGTTTACTTTTCAGGGCATAAGCAACTCCTTTAAAATAATTCCTGGACTAAAAAGTAACAGTTTTTATTTTTAAATTTTTTTAAACTCCTTCCTATCCAGACCTTTAAGATACACAATCCCACATAGGGCAATTCTTATCCTGCAAACCTGAAACAGTAATTATACAGAAATATTTCTCTTTGTCATATACAAGACTCCAAGGACAACAAATGCATAGGTTCAGAGACAACAGCCACTAGAACACTGAGCATGACCAAAAAAGAATAAAGCACTTTTTAACATGCATTTTAAAGCAGAGAAAGGCTGCAGTATATCTCATTTTCCAGGGATTAGATCCATGATCACCCTGTTGCACTGAAGCAGGCTCCTATGTGTCATAGGGGCTGCTTCAACCATGTTCAGGTTATTTTAAATTTCTTTCTTGGAGCCAAGTCACATTACCTCAGCACAGAAAGTTTCTGTCTAACAGCTGAGATGTTCCAGTTGCCCAAGCAGAAACTCAGAGATTTCTCTGGCAAAGGACAAATGATCACATGCAAACCAAAATTACAAGTTACAACAGCTGTGTAGAGGCCCCAAACCACTTGTGGCAGGACATTCCCCTAACAAAGAAGGGCTTATCTTTTCTGCCTATCAGCCACTGCAATAGCTCAGGGCATCTTCCCCCCTCACATAAATTTGCTAATTTGTGAAATATCTCAAGCTAGACATCTGTCTGGTAGTGAGATATTTCTGGCACCATGGAGGTGGCACTCCCAGCTGAAAATAAACATCTTGCCTTGTGAGTGAGACTGAAGGAAGATAAGATTGAATTTCTGACTGACAGACACTAAACTTTACAAACTACAAAAGCTACACCAAACTTTCACAAAGCAGAAGTCTTCTGCACATTTCCTGGAAATGTGTGGGGCTCTTCCCCAAAGATGGGATGCCACTTTGTGGTTACTCTCTCGGGGGCTGAGTGAAAGGAACCTGTGCACCCCATTATTAGCTTGGTGGTAAATTACATTATCTCCTAATTTAGCCTATTTCTTTGCTAGCTCTAACATAGCAACCTTTATGTCATGTAGTGTTTTATGTAAACTATTAGTAGTTTTTTGTTTTAAGCTGTGTAGTAAGTAACTCTGTTTAAGACCATTTGTCTGTCAACCTTCTGCCTATTCAGTAAATAACTAATTTTACAATAGGCCTGATCTGCCACTCTTAAGAACTTGTGAGCCAGAGCTGTTTAGGTGTGCATCACCTGAACTTAAGCTGCTGCCAAAAATCCGAACCTAAGGCAGGGCTGGTCTAACGCTTTCACTCAATCCACAGCACCACTAACAACACTGTGTTAAATTCCCTAACAAGGGCTTAAGTGATGAACAAAGAAGTGCAATGACCTCCCAAAACATTACGCAAGCAAGTGGAAAATATGAGGATATTTTCAGGACTTCTCTGTAGCAACCATGGAAAGAAACCCTGCCTTGCCCTGAAATCATTTTCACTGCTGTGCTACAAACTGAACTATGAAGAGCTACATCATCAGCTCAATATTTATACATTCATAGTCTGAAGTTGTTCTTGTGGTCTCTGTAAGGACATGCAAATTGGAGGAGAGACACACCTGATGTAACTGGAGCTGTAAATCATGGATCTGACCAGCCACATGTGAAGCCTCTTCCTGTAGCTCATCTCGGTCTTTCCTGGCCTGTTGAAGGCAGGTTGTTAACTTTCTGATGATTTCATTCTGCTCTTGAACCGTAGTTTCCTACAAGGGTCACAAGAAGTGCACTTCAAACATTAAAATATTCTGAACATATTTGGAACCAAGTAGGTTGTGCTGAAGCAAAGTTGTTATGAGAGTCTGTAGCTACATTTCAGTTTTAACCAGCTTGCACCAAAGAAATCTTTGTGTCCAAAGACGATGGAAGAGGAGTCTTAAACTGACCTCAGAGATGACAAACCTAATTAAAAGTGATTTTAAAAGCAAATTATCGGATACTAGCAATGAAACTGGTATTTTTACTTCCAAATTTGTAGCTCTTATTGATGCAAAAAGCAATCAAGTTTTCAAAAAGGATATAATGAATATTTAGTACCCCCTAAATTGCTTCCTATCTGCCAGCAATTCCCTTCAGTTATGTGAGAGGAAGCTAATGAGATGGGACACATTAATCCTATTTTATGTTAATCACATTTATCTTGTCAATTCATTTCTCACCAATAAGAAATGTCTTGGCTTCCCCAATCCTAGAATGATAAAAAGAACATATAAAGAGGAAAGTAACTAGTCTTAGGAAGTACCTGGTAATAACTCACCTTTACAAACAACTGCTAGAGAAAGAGAATTCAAAATATTATTTTTTAATATACTGGAAGAGGATGCTGCTTTCTGCAGCACATGTTAGAAAGGTGAGGTACTTCTCACTAAAAAACAATAGGTTTTTTGAGTCTTACAGCCTAAATATTTTTAGGATTAAAATAAAGTAGTATTATCCCATTATCCAGTTCTATGAAACATACCTGAAGCTGCATAGAGTCATTGTACTGGGTGAGCTGGTCCTGCAGCTCATCCATCTGCACAGTGAGTCTTTCCACTGCTTCCTGTTTCTCCATCAGTCTACTCTCCAGCTCAGCTATCCTCATCTGACACATCTGAGCATCAGCCTCGCTGTATTCTGCAGCAGAATTTATCCTATCTTTCTTCATAAAAGAAAAAAAAAAAAGCACCTATTCACTAAAAATACCATTTCAGGTTTGTGATTAGTCTGAAAACAAAGTCAGTTTCAAGGTTAAATCCTGGGCAAATTCTTCTTTAAAAGTAATTCAACACTGGGATTTTGTATCTAATAGAAACATTATATATATAAAGCCCTTAATGCTTAATAATTTCAAATTAAAAATGACCACAGATAATACTTTTTCATGATACTTAAAGGCACAAAAGTAAAGTAAGAGTGTTGTGATTCTATAGCACCAAATGGTGGCAATATGCCATTTTGCATGCATTGGGATTTAAATACCTCCAGTTGCGAGGAAGGAGGTAGAATACTATCAATTTAAACAAAGCTTTTACACCCATCTGTGCTGACTGGAGAACAGTCCACCCACAGAAGAAACAACATAAAGCTCTTGAATTAAAATTAACTTCCCGGGGTCTCTTAGGACCAACATTGTTACAATAATCACAGAGGATACAGTATGTTGTATTTTATTTTAAATACTTTTTGATTATATTGTATGAAACAGTTAAGAATGAACCTATGTATCAATTGGAAACATTAAATACTTCCAAATTTCTCTTGGCAAAGTCTATGATTTTACAAAACCCAATTTTCTTAGCAACCAATTTTCCCAGCCAGTACATGTACATACAGAGAAATGTCTGTTTTATACCATAAAATAGTGAAACAGCAAACAATGTCCAATTAATAATTTTAGCAATCAATTATCACAGTTGTCTTTCAGCTCTATCCAGCATCTTTTACTAAAGATACATCCTTTGACACTTACTTCAGCTGCATTATCATCCAGTGGCTCCCAGCTAGGCAAATCAGTGCTGCCCTGGTAAATAAACAAATAAACACTACATCACAGCTATTTTAAATAAAAATAAGGGAAAATAGAATTATTTTGGAAACACCTTAAGCATGAGCCAGAAAGGTCTGTGTTGTGAGAAACTGACTTTATGCTAAACCCAGCTTTCATGGTCTTTCATGGTGAAATGAAATAAACTGCAAAAAACACACAAACAAAATTATTATAATGTCTACTTAAATTCAGGGCTAAGCCACAACACTGATTCAATGTTGGATCCACTGCTGTTGTAGCTGGCAAATATTTGAGCAATCTTTAAGCTACTACTAAAAATTAGTAAACTGACAGGAGATGATTTAACAAACATGCTAAAACCAATCAGGCAATTACAAAAGCAACACATTCTTCTGCCACATAGATTTAACATAGCTTGATACCTTGAAAGATGTTTCCCTCTCACTAAATTCACAAGACCAAGATGATGATAGCATTATTTGGAAAAGGCAGCCCACAGCTCTCCCTGTGTTTTGAATCTGCTTGAAGTAGTTCCCAACGGATTACTGTCTCCCTGGAGGTACCCTCTCCAGATAACCTAGAATTCCAGTTGCTTTACAAACCAGCTATTTTGACAAAAGCTGCTTAGCAGCAGTAAGTGATTTTTCTATTTTAATTTAGGTTCACATGAATGTAGCAAGGACATTGCTATGGCTGAGTGACAAAACACTATGTTTTTCCTCAGTGCAGACACTCGTGTGTAGCTTCATAAAAGCCTTTGCAATGCTAACACGATGTTGAAGATGTCCTGAAGGCATTAGGGTAGCCTCACAACAGAAAGCAGGATAACAGATGCAAATTTCACCTCCCATCATTGCAGGTTTGCAAACACACTAGGTTGATGCTGTTGTGGCATATTGTGAAAACACACCAACATCTGGAGAGATGATTTTGATGCAGAAGGCACCAGCTCCCCAAAATTCTTTGCACAGAGAACAAGACTATCTTCAGATAAGTCATCAGTAGAAACATAGCGAATACATCAGACACAAGTAGAATCTTAAATCTGTGGAAATATCATCTACGCTGGCTTAACAACAGCTACTAAGAGCTTGCTAGAATAAATTACCACTTTTCATAAAACATTAAGCATATTTGAGCCAGCCAAGTGATATAAAAACAAATTATTGCTGCGCATTATAAAGGTCCTGGCAGTTTTTCATCTGTTGATCTCCCAATCCAGATTTGCCATTTCATGAAGTCAGAGCCACATAACTGTAAGCCTGCCCAAAGAGAAGCCTATGGCAGTGAAAAGATAAAGACTTTAATTTAGCAGGCTAATGGCTCCCTGGCAATAACAGCTGCCTAGGCCATACCATGGAGATGTCTTAGTAAATGAGATCACTGGGAAAGAGAGTGAACTGCTACAAGTGAAAATACACCAGCTGACTTACCTCCCAAGGGCAGCTAGTGGCCAATGAGCTAACACTCAACTGAGTAAAACGACCACGAGGAACACTTGCTACCTGCCGACAGAGCGGAGTGAAGGCAAGAAATAGTAAGATTTACCTGTGTCTCCGTTGTTGTCTCTGGCAGGTTGGTGTCTTCAGCCTGACACTCTACACCCTTTCCAGCATCTCTGACTGCTACTGGGTGCTCTTCCTTCGGAAGGTCATGCGCGTGGACAGCCGAGCCCTTCCTCTTCGCCGCCTTTTTCTGCGACTGCGCGACGTTGCCCTTTGCTTTTCGCTGTCTGAAGTAAGCAAACTGTGCAGGAAAGATTGCAAGAGGTACAGGGAGAGGTAAGCAAGGAAAAGGTAGCAGGACCACAAGATTAACACAGTCATGGGTGACAGAGTTCCTGTCTTGATAAAATATGTACATCTGCAGAAAAACTGCTTTATCTGCCTACTTTCCATACATTCACGACATAATGGATAACTGTGCCATTGAGCAACAAATCTCACACCAGCACTAAAGGCTCATTTCCATACAAAAATCGAAGTTTTACTCAGTGAAACTTTGTGTGTCAATGATAATCCACAACTACAGCAAGACAAATTAGTAAAGGAACAAGTTGTTAATATACTAGAAGCATTAGGAAAAAATAATAATTGAGCAATCCTTCTGCAAGACTAGCAAAAACAAGAACCCCTTGTCAAAACCAGCACACCCCTACAAATACATCTAAACGGGTCTTAGCCAGCGTAAGCTTTGAGACGAGGATTCACTTCCGTTAATTTTAATGCTCCTTCCCCGCCATCCCCCTAAGAGAACACAGCAAAACTTCCTCGCCAGAAAGCAGCCTCCAGTACATAAATAGAAAATCAATTAAGCCAGGTCATTTTAATTTCTTCTGTTGAAGAATCAGATGCTCTACTTTATCAGGCTATCACAGCCCTACAAAGCCCCAGGGACTTGTAAAGAATGTCACTGACAATTTATTACCTAACTCTCCCAAGCACCTTAAACAGCTTAAAAAGGATTACTGTTATTTTCAACTCTAGTATTGTGTTTAGGCAGCATTTAGAAATAACATCTCTCCCACAGCACAAATCCAGACATCCTTCTCATAAGGGAAAAGCCTTCTTCAAGGTTAAAACCACAGATTATTAAGTGTAGTGTTACATCCTTGTGATGAGATAAAACAGTTAGTTAACCAATGACTGGATCACTCCCAAGTTCAACCTGCAACACATATGAAAATCCATTGCTTGACAGCTTGGTTTTTCTGTCAAACAGCCACCCTGCAGAGAAAATCTTGTCCCATTCTTCTCATTCAGTTTGTGAAAAGGATCTAGTTCAGTCCCCACTTCCTATAGGAACATCTACCTGACAGCTTAGCTACTCAACAGGTGCACAGTTACACATCTGCTACACCCAGTAGAACATTTAAAAGGTATATTTGCAGAAAGACATCGATTCCTTACCAGCTGATAAAATTCTTATGTACAAGTAACTTATTTTTAAGATTACCTTATGTAATTTCTACAGTTAGTAATACTGAAATGCAAATTAAATGAAGATTGCCAGACTTGTGCCTTTCATAACAAGCAAAATGAACAGACCATAAAGCTGCAGTGAGACACAAATACTGTCCTCTGAAATCAGGTGTCAACTCTAGCACTTACTGATGGCAATACATGTCCAAAATAGCTACGGCACTAATTAACCTGATAACATGGGGACATCGGGCAGGAGGAAACCTGCAGAAAAATGGAGAGTAGAGGAAACTGCTGAAGCAAGAAAAAAGGGAAAACAGGAGTAAAACAAGTAGAAAAGATGAAAGGCAGAGAGAGTGGGCACTACTGATTCACGAAGTGAGACCAAGCATCTCACATCAAAATACTAAGGCTTGGCATGACTGAACACCTAAACAGTATGAATTTTTAAATGCACAGGTCAAAGAAAACAAAACTTATTTTGTCCCATTCACATCCGCTAAACATATAAAATCATAGTATACAAAAATATCTAACTACACCAAAATTTCACAGAACTACTGGACTTGGTGGAGTGGTTGGATTCAAACATGCTCCATATTTATGTGAAAGTTTTGTTTAGAGCAATATTGGGTTTCCAAAGCCTTTCATCAGCTACATAAATTTAAGTGCCATTTTCAGAATCTCAAATTTACAGCCAGGCATCCAACACGAAGTATTGAGAGTGAACGAAGTATTGAGAGTGAACGTGAAGAAAGCAAGACACAACTGCCTCTGCCCCATCACAGTGAGATCCTATCATGCCCCTTTTGATTGACTTAACCCTCCTTTTGCTTTCTAGAAGCACACGAAAAGGTAAAAGCTTTTCTTTTAGCCAAGATATAGCATTGCCACAGGAACCCTGAGAGCACTGTCCTCCACAGCATCCCAAGCAGCAGTTGTAACACAAGAACACCTTTCTACAGGTACCAACACACTGCAACTTCATTTCAGCAGGACCAGTCAGTTAAAAGTTGATGTATTACTTTTTGTGCTTCAGAAATTAGTACCAAAACCAACGCCCAGAGAAAATGGAACAGAGCAGAAAACCGTATCAGCACCAAACACAAACAGGTTGTTCAAATAAACCTTAGTCCAGCTCCTGGATACAGCAAACACAAGCAACAAGTGCTCTTAGACAAAACTGTTATAAATGAGTCAAAATTCATAAGAAATTCAATGATATCAGAATTGGTTTTAAGTGTAAAATATATTAGACTGTACATAAAATATATTAGACTGTACCTATATCCAAAATGTTATGCTTGGAATGTGCCTTGGCATGTTCCCTGGCAGCTCGCTCAGAGTTACAGATTACTTCTCCTGAGGGTAACATTTGCATTTGAAGCACAGGCAGACCTTCACAAGAGAAGCTATCAAGCACCCATCATCAGGAAACCAGATATCCACCTGGCACATCAACTTATTCCAAATCCACTCTGCCCCTGGAGAATCCTTTTTCCAACTGAAAGGAGCAACAGATATGATCTGTTCCTCCCTGGACCATGCTGATGAACGGACCTCTTACCTAAGACTCTTCATTTTAATTACACAAGGGGGTTCCTGGAAACATCAACATCTGAACAGACCCCTCACTAAAGACACAAGAAGAGTTCCTGGAAATATCAACCAAAGACATAAAGAGAGTTCCTGGAAACATCAACATCTGAACAGACCCCTGATCTCTGGACCAGAGGACCATAGAAGACAAGATGAATATGAAAAAGACAAAGGATTTTCTAGCCAGAGGCAAGAAAAACAGTATAAAAAACCGGACTCAGAAACCTCGAAGGTGTGCACTACCTACCCAAACTGCTGGTGTTCAGGGCTGTGTATGTGTCACCCAGGGTCAAGAACCTAGGCTTGACCCTGCCGTTTTATAGTGGCTATCCAAAATTGTCAATTTGATCATAAAATAAATTCTGTTTGTTTTTATATTTATAATTTGTCTCTTGCAATTTATTAATTCGATTTAATTGGCATTTCATTTATAACAAAACCCAGAAATATTTTCTAGACCTTCCTCAAAATGAAGAGGCAGGAAAACTTCCTGGAAAACCCAAACTAATTTTTCAGCTCCTAACTGTAAAATGGAGGTGGAGCAAAACTTCTTACACCTGAGGTATGGCACAGAGAGCCCTGTAACTAGAGGCACTTAATTAACATAAGGTAGAAAAAAACCACAAGGACAAAAAATCAGCACTGAATAGTTAGGCTTGCTCTGTTTCCCAGTTACTACCCTGGCTATCAATATGACATTTATTAGAAACAGTAATCTGAGATACCCGATACAATCAGTACTTAGCTGCCAGTTATAATCTCCAATTAATACAACAGCTGGCATTATCATTTGTAGAAAAAATGGTTCCACGGGACTCAGTCGGTTCGGGGTGATTTTTACAGTTCAAGGCAGCTCCTGAAACGTGCAGTTTATTTGCAAGGGTCGTGGGTGCAGGAGCTCTGCTTAAGCTGCCAGCCACAGCTTAGAGCATGCCCCAGAGAGAGCGAGAGAGCGTAAGAGTAAGAGTGAAGAGTAGAGAGCTTAAGAGACTTAAAAGTCTGGTTACATGATATTATATCTCTTCCTATACTGAATATGGTAATAGTACAACATCCAATCAGTAGAAGACAGAAATCCTTATAGAATTTACATACAACCTATCACAACTACTACATTACCATACTATGTTACATTTTTACTCCTAAAAACTACTTCCTAAAACTACTTTTGTCTTCCCTGCCACGCTGGCAGGGTTTTTCTGACTCTTGGACTTTTCTGTTTGCCGAAGCATCCTCTTCTTTGCTAAAGACATTGTTCAATCAAGAGGGATTCTCCTTCAGCTGGCTAGCCCATTGTTTTTTGGTTGTACAGTAACTAACAGCTTGGTATCTTATATCTCAAAGCTAGCTTTCATTTCTATTTCGCTTACAGATTTCATATTTTCAGAATCTTTTGCCAAGCAGTCATATTTATAAAGTTTCCCTATTTCATCCTCCCCGACATCCATTATTATTAGGTGATAACTTAAATGCATCTCAACAATGGAATTTTTATTCTTACATGAAAAAGAATAACACAAGTAGTGGTTTGAAAAGGAAAACATTTAAATCATATTTCTTTGCCAAATCATTGCTTAGCACACTGAAATCTAAGTATGCTAAAGATAAAATAATTCATTTTTTTGGAGGGTGAGGCAAAAAGCCCTTGAGAGTTCACACCTTCAGACTGCAGCAGTATCAAACTGCAGTTACACCACTGCACAGGTTGCTACAACAGAGGCCTCTCGCACACAGAGCAGCCTCAGTGCCATCCCCTGCTGTCAGGAGCACCTGTGCAGTGATGTGTAGGGGCGGCTCAGGAAGCTGATCTGATGGACACTGAAAACTTCTGCTCTGGAAAGCTCCATTTCCAGTGTCAGACCAGAGATGGCATCACCTTAAGCTGCTCTAGGCTGCACCACAAGAAGGAAAACCTGTACTTGCTCATGGTTCCTCCTCCCTTTCAAAACTGCCCCATATCCATGAGGAGGGGAGCACAAAGAAAACTAGAAAAAAGAATAAAAAAAAGGGGAAATGTCAATCTGGGTGGTTTTTGGAAGCTGCCTGGTGCCCACAATCTGCCAGACAAGGAATGGATCTCTGTGACATTTTAACCAGCAGAGAAAGCACTACATCTACCTCTGCCTCTCTAAAGCCCTTCCTCTCCTCTCAGCATACCATATGATACCATGCAGTAACAACACTGATGGGGCTGCTAATAATGTTTTTTCTTTTTAATGGAGAGAGAGAGATTTAGGATACAGTATAAGAAAAAACAGTAAATGCAACACTGGCTCTGCAGATATAATTTGAAACATAAGACAAGTCCTGGCTCTTTTTTTTAATGGCAAACAACAGTTTTCCAACAGGTGGGAACTAATAACTTATTCACGCTAAGTCTGTCACATTTTTCTAATCATAAACAGGTCCTGCATCTGGAATTAATTTATGTTAACACACATCATGCCACACTAAGGTAACCTTTCAACCTGAAGAACTTCTGCTCTCAGAGTTCTCTCTCGAACTAATCAGGCAATTGTTCTCCAGCAGAGGATTGTGTCTTCACAGCACATAACAAGGCTGGGAAGGCAGGCAGATGAGAAACTGCTGAGCAGGAGCAGGCAGTGTGGAATCCATGAGGGAGGGCCAGGCCAGGGATGGAGGAGCTGTACTGCCCATCACCAGGCTGCTACTTCAGCACAGCTCCAGCTACAACCCTGCACCCTTCCAGAAAAGCTCTTTGATCTTCTCATGCACAGCACTGGTGGGAAGCAGCTGAAACAGAACCAGCAGACAGAACAGCTCCAAGCCACCTCTGACCCTACTAGCCAGATATCCAGAGAAGTATGCTGCAGGAAGGGCAGGATCTGAAAAGATCTGATGGGTCGGAACTTCCCAGCACCCTGTGCAGCCTCAGCTGTCCCTGTCTAGCTATAGCCCCCATTCCACTCCTACTGGAATGGTGAGAACAGGGGAATGCTGTAGCCACAGACTGGCAAGCCTTACTTAGCAGGGACAGTCAGAAGGGAAATATGACAAACCAGCTCAAAACCCAGTAAAAATGCTGAATTAAAAGGAAAGTAACCAGGCATTTCCAACCAGCTCCCTGAACATCACTACCAAAACAAAGCAGAAGATTTCATCTAACGGGGTTAGCACACAAGTGGCGCCAAACACAGGCCGGCAGGTAATAATTACTGGGAGAATGTTATCTTTATATATCAGCGTTATCTGTGAGTTCTACACAAGTCCCTAAACTACAAGCAAGTGAAGACACTTGAATGCTCCAAGTTTTTTAAGTGTTTGCTACCGGCATGACTGGACACCAACAAACCGAGCCCAGCTCCCTGCTAACCCAGCTGCGGACACACAGGAAAGCGAATGAGCCAACAGAGTAACAAAACAACATCCGTTCTTTCGCATCCACAACTGGAAATGCAGTATTCCCACAAACTGAATCCTAGGTTAAAATGGGAGAGCTGGGAAGAAAAAAAAAAAAAAGCCCAAACCAAAACAGAGCCTGAGGGAAGGCATATGCACTGCTGTCAGCTGCTCTGTGTTCACCCGAGGTAATGTTTCTATGCCTGTGTAGTGTGATGGACGCCTCGCAGGCAGCCGGCACTCAGAAGAGCCGCTGGGCACGACTTCTGCAGAGCCGCGGTGCCAGGGGAGCCCCACCGGGCTCCAGGGGCAGCCCCGGGCCGGCGGCAGCCCCTCGGCTCCGCCGCTGCGCGCACCCAACTGCGAGTGCGGCACAGAACCCGCCACGGACGGGAGAGAACCGGGCGGGCTGAAGCGAAGCCGCCTCCCGGCCTGCCAGCCCGCTCAGCGCACCGAGACCGGGGCGGGCGCAGCCTCCAGGCAGCCGGGAACCCTTCCCCTCACCTTGGCCCTGCCGGCCTCCAGCTTGCGCCTCCGCTCCTCCTCCCGCGCGTCCATGCGGCGGCCGGGGCGTTCGCGCCCCCGCGCTGTCACGGCAGCGGAGCCTCGGTCATGGCCGCCCCGGGCCGCTCCCCGCCCGCCGCCGCGACAGCCTCACCGCGCGGGGCGGAGCTCCGCGCCCATTGGCCAGAACGACTGATGCACGCGGCCTCCGGCCAATGACGACAGCCCCCGTCGCCAGGCTCCGCCCACTCCCGCTAAATGGCTCCTGGGATACCCCGGGCAAGCCGGACGCAGCCCAGGCCCCACTCCTTTCGCCGCAACCGCCAATGGGAGCGTCCCGCGCTATTTCAAAAGGGCCGCCGGCACCGCCCAGCGCGGGAGACAGCCAATGGGACTCGAGGTCTTGGAGGCAGCCAAGAGAGGCGGGCCTGGAGGCAGCCAATTGGGCGCGGGGGCGGGCCTGGAGGCGGCCAATTGGGCGCGGGGGAGGGCCTGGAGACAGCCAATTGGGCGCGGGGGCGGGCCTGGAGGCAGCCAATTGGGCGCGGGCGCGGGGCGCGTCCCGGGAGACCGACTCCTCTCCCGCCTTTTCGCTTATTTATAAAGTTTTAGCAAACAATAAATAATAATAAATAGTAAATTAATGTTCATTGTTTCTAAGTTGCATGATTTGCTTCAGTAATCAGTATTCTATTCTCTATTGCTTATTGATGTGTTCTTCATGCTAATTTCATTCACATTCTTTAATCCTTTTATCATCTTTTTCTGAGACAGAGAGGCTCCAACTTTCCCGGCCTTAATCTCCTCTGGTGTCTTCTGGTTACTCCAACGTCCTTGAAAGGACAGAAGTTTAAGATCACAGATGTCCAGTCTTCAACTTCTTTTGGTTCTGCTTTTCAAAGCTACAAAACTGGTGGCTTCTTTGTATTTTGATGTCATTAAATTATAAAAATGCAGGCTTTAGTCATATCTGATACTCAAAGTAGTGTGCTGGATTAGTAAACATTAGAAACCCCTTCTGCATCGAGGGCTGAGTTAAGCTTATGCTTTAAGCCATACAGTATTTTTGAGTACAGTATTTTTGGCTTTCCCCTTCATACACAATTTTACTCTTCTAAGGAAGAGTGGAAGTTTCAGTGAGCAAACGTTAGATCTGATAGGGAAGATGTGTGCTAATGTCTTTAAAAAAATTATATGGGTGAAGTTATGGGTGTTAAAGTCTTTGAAATGGATCTTAATGTCTCTACTATGAAGCAGCAGATTTGTTGCAGAGCCCAGACAGCATGGCTCCGGAAATAGACAAGGGTCTGCCCAAGCCTGAGTTCCTGAACTTTGGGGTAGAACAGTAGGTTCAAGGGGGGATATGTGGTAGTCGGTTCAGGAAGGATGTACCTTCCTACCACCTCAGCCAGTAGGGAAAGGAAGAGGGCAACATGCGGCCTGGAGTTCAGGATGAAAGGAGGCTGCACCCTCCAAAACCCTGAGAGAGGGACAAAACCCCAGGGGCATGTGCCCTGGTGGACTCTCCCTGCTGAGAGTCCCTGGTGGACTCAAATAAAGTTGCAGGACTCCTCTGTCTCCTTTGTGGACACTGGCTTTTCATAGTGTGACTTTCCGTACAGATCTGACACAGGGTGGGCTCCTAAGGCTAATTCTGGTCATCTCTTGCTTTGTCAGCTCCTGAGGTGTTTGTTTTTCCTGGTAGTACTGTCATGCTCTCTAATTTCATAGCCAGGATTCTGAGACTGTCCCCAGCCAATTCCAAAAGACAAAGTCTGAATTACAAAATTTCTTAGTGAACGCCTCCAAGGATCAGGGAGCCACAACTTCTCTGGGCAACCTGTTCCAGGGCTTCACAGAGAACTTCCTAATATCCAATCTAAACCTACTCTCTGTCAGTGGAAAGCCATCTTTCTTGTAGGCTCCCTTCAGATACAGGAAGGCCACAATTAGGTCATCGTAGTTTCTCTTTTCCAGACTGATCAATCCCAATTCTCTCAGCCTTTCCTCATAGCAGAGTTTCTCCACCCCTCTAATCATCTTGGCTATCATCATAATATCTTTTTAAATTGTCTTTTAGAACTCATAGAAATTAAAATTAAGGGTATAAAATATCAAAGTCAATAAAAGACATCAAAGAAATGCAATACTGGTACGGACCTCATCAGGTTATCTACTCCATTCTTGTATCTGAGGAGTCCTACAATGTTCAACACATTTGGTTTTTTAATTGTTCATAAACAACTTCTGTGAAAGATTTTTGTTTGATAGCTGCTCCATCATTTCACTTAGTGGCTAACTAAGATATTTTTCCCTGTTTTTATCAGATTTTCCTCTTCCTTATTAAGCCAAATGCTCATGTTTCACCATACAGAACCCCCCCACCCCTCCTGTTCTTGATTGTATTCTCTCATTTACTTAAAAATTGCTGGCCTGTCCTCTTCTCACCATCTACTTACTAACTAAACAAAGCCAGTTCTTTAAAGTCTTCCTTAGAACCTACATTTTGTAAATGCATCCTTTTTATTTTTTTCCCCTCTTAAACCACCATGTCTAAAAATAGGCACAGTGTCCAAACTCTAACTTCAGCATTGCTAAATAGAGCGGAATAATTATGTCCTGTGAGATGCATGGCATCTATAAGTGTGGGAAAAGAGAGATCCTTTAGCAGGTTTGCTGGAACGCGTTTTGCCTTTTTTTTTTTTTTTTTTTTGCCTAATATTGGATTTCCTCTGGGATACCTGTCACATCAAGCAAACATCTCTCTTCCTTTCCTCTTTAGTAAATCAGTTGCTTAACACTGATGCTGTATTTTTAATGGAATACTTTTACCTGGATATTTTTATCAAACTTTCTTGTAACACTCTATTCATACTGCAATGAAGGCTCTAGAAATTTAACTTTAGGGGCACTGTACTAAACCAGTTGATAGTAAAACAATCAGCTCAATATTCACCAGCAATCAAAAATGGGTGCTTTTTTCCCAACACAGAAGCAAACTATACTTATGCATTTTACAGGCATAACCAGGCTTATGCTTTAGGTTAAGATAACTAGGAAACTCCTTGTCAAAGGTTGTTGCAGCTTCTCAGATGAAGCGGTCAAAGACGTTAGAGAAAAATCTTGAAGGGGTTTTAAAGTACAGAAATGAACTCAGAGTTGTTTCTCAGGAGAGCTGCTGGCAGGTGAGAAGGTTTTCTGTTCTGGCTTGTCACTCCTGCCATTCACCACAGAGCCCTGCCAGAGGAAGCTGAACCCCAGCTCTGACACATTACAGCTAGTTTTGGGATCCCTGCACCTCAGTTTCCCTAACTTCTCCAGTGACTGCCAACCGGTGTCTTTCTAGGGATGTGCTGTGTGGGTCACAGTTGAGAGAGGTGATCTGTGCTGCTCTCCCACAGCTTAGGAGTGTCTCTGAGCTGCTCCATTTGCCAGCAGTGGCTCTGCTGCAGTTTTGCTGTGGCCTTTGACTGAGGAGGGGGCTGTAACTTGTCTCTCTTGGGAGCAGAACTGGGCTTAAAATATGATACTGAGGAGTCTGTTACTTGGCTTTTTCCTCTTGCCTTGGTGTTCATTTTATGGATGTCACTGATAAATGTTACCCTGTTTTTATGCTGGTAGGGCTTTGCTGGGAGAGGGAGACATTCTAGAGGCTTCTTGGAAGGTAGTAACCAAAAGGATGTTACATCATAGCCTCTTTACTCTTGAACTTACCCAGGGGTGAGTTCCAGCTATGTTCCTTCATTTCTTTAGTTACTGTGGGGTAATGACAACTCATGTAAAGGGCTATGTCAAAAATGTGCAGATCCCTTACAGTGGGATAAACAGGTACCAATCAGCAAGATCATAACCTGACCCCTGTCACTGGGTTTGTATTACAGAACCATTGTCTTTTATTTCTTTTTTCTTGTCCACTAATGTGCTGGGCATTTGCTTTACTGAAGGTACACAAGCTTCTGTGCCTGGAGATTAAATTGTTTATGTTACATATTCACAGTGCAAACTCAGCAACCAGGTTACGGGCGCAAACCTCTGAGCTAATTAGAGGGCTCTAACAACACAGAGGCCAGGTTTAGTGATGCTGCCAGGGGAAGGATAGCAACCATTAGGAACAGAAAAATAAATATTCAGTCTCAGTTGCCCTCCTGTGAGCATCACAACCTACTGCACAAAAGCGTGTTGAGAGAAATGGCAGGAAAAACTGTGTCTGTGACGTTGTGAATGCCTGTACTCATTTTTATCTGTGAGTGAAACTGAAGCTTTTATTTTCTTCTCTCAATTTCTACTCATCTTGTATTATTGTTTTTTAAAAACTGAATTATTCTATGAAGATTGTGGAGGGAAAAAATGAGCACTGAAAACATATCTGCCTCTGTTTAGCTTTTTAACCTCTGTTTTTGCCTGCCTGCTCTTCCAGAAACAATGGCAGATCCTTCAGTGGTAGATCAGCTGACACGACTGAAACTCAAACTCCTAGAAAAGGTAAGGGAATAATTCTGCAGTGGTCACCTTTGTTCTGCTTTTTGCTCTTGCATGTTTAAGCATTAACACTGTTTTTAAAATAGTATAACTCTACTGAGATACACTGAGGAGTGGTACTACTTACTGTCACTTTCTTAAATAACATTGTGCAAATTTACGCAGACCTACAGTAAATTAAATTGACTTTGATTTTATGGGAGATGTCGCCAGTTAGCTTAAATCCAGTTTGAGCTGTGACAGGCAAAGTTTAGGAGTAAATCATGGGTAAAGAGATTCTCAGATTGTTTTAAGGCACTTTCATGTCTGCTTTCATATAAGATGTGTTGCCTGGTCAGACCTTTGCTGAATCAAGAGTCCAGTTCTTGGACTATCAGGTACACCCAAACTGGACATTATCAAGTTCTTCATATGATGCAGCTCTCTGCCCTACAAAATAAATTATGTATATAACTCCTGATTCACAGTGCTATCAACTTTCAGGTCTGGTATAGCCTGGACAGTTGGAAGCATGACTATTCTTTAATTAGATTTGTAGTGAGACATTTCATACTTCTTTAACAGCCGCCATTTTTCTCCACTTCTGCTCTATTTCTTCCATCCCAAACCTGTGCCATAGGTTTGGAAATGCTTGTAAGCTTTTCTGCCTGACTTATAACCAATTCTGGTTATGGTTCTGCCTACAGAGACTAGAAAATGAACAGGAGAACCTAGAGAAGATGGGGTTGTCTCTCCCAGCTGCAAGTAAGAGAAGCATTTGTTCTAATTGTGGGCATACTTTGGAAAGGGCTTGGTTATGTCCTCAGGAGATGGTTCCCTCTCCTCCCTAACAGCTGTGAGCTAACTGCTTTATGTCTTTTGAATTTCTTCCTGACCAAGGGAAGTGAACAACCAGCTGAGCATTAACACAAGATGACTTCCTGCCCAGGTATCCTCTGCAGCCTCTCAGCTGCAGCTGCTGGCTCAGCTGGAGCAAACTGAGGGTGATCCAGTTTGTGCTAGCTCTTACACCTAGGAGTAAGCCCCTGTTGTAGTCTAGCTGTTTGCCTGGCTTTGGTGATCCTGAAAAGGCAGGAGGAACACTTCATTTCTTTGCATGGCACATGCACTGTTTATATGGATTCAAGGCTACCAGTAGAAGCTCAGTGATATTTCTAGATTGTACTCTGGGCTCCTATTCATTGATCTGATGCACAAATGGCTGGAAACATCTAACGCTGCAGCCAAAAATTTTCAAAAAAACCTTATAGCAACTTACAATTTCAAAATATGAAATGGTGCTTTCCAGAGCAGATGCCAGACATGGCTCCAAAGTACCTGAACACATTCTTGCTTATCTTCATTTCATGCAAGTTCAAAATCAACCACGTGTGGGACAAACTGCAAAGGAAGTTGACTCAGAAGAAAATAGAAACAGAAAAGTTGGCTCTCACACCTGAGTTTGTTTTGAGCTGTTACAACAAACTTCTGCATGCAGAGGGTACATCTAGAAACTTTCAGGCTGAAATGGATTCCTACACTAGGAGGTTAAAAGGGGGCTTTAGAAGGTAATCTAAAGAGCTTATTTTCAGAGAAGCCTTTGTAGAGCCGCTGAACAGCTGTGACTGCACATGGCAAAAAGTCATTATCCATACATGTATTTGACAAGAAAAGTAGCCCAAGCCTTTTGCAGAAGAACTCAAGCTATCTAATAACACCTTTTCCACATTATTATCATAATACAGGTGCTGTAATAGCTCTGTCTTTGTGATCCTTTGAGGAGATAATGGACTTTTCCTCTTCCAGGGAACAGACCTCAGGATATGCTCCAAAGTGCCCTAAGGCGAAGGAAGGATCTGCTGCAGGAGCTTAGGGTAAGAGCTCTCTCTGGCCAAAAGTAACAGACAGGGCCCAGTTACCTGCACATCCACTGCTGATGGGGATTCAGTGTTTTCCTATCCTTTAGCTCTGGGGCTGGGCAGGATTTAGTACTCTGCTGCTTTGGAATATAAAGGCTGGGCCAGCTAATCAGGGAGAGGGCCTGGGGAGCAGCTTGGCTTCCCTCACTACAGCTGTGGAAGCTTGCACCTGCTTCAGGTACTCAGTGGGATGATTCTGTTTGTCCTGAACTGCTGTATCATAAACTTTCTGTGCCAAAATGCAAAGAAGGGATTTTTAGTGCTGCCGAAGTAGGGACAATAGTAACTGTTATTTATTACTAGCTTGTGGAGAATACCAACTATTAATGAAATGTTTTCCCAGACTTTTGGAAGCTTGTTCTGCATGGGGTTTGGTTTTTTTTGGGTTTTTTTTTGTTGTTGTTGTTTTGTTTTGGTTTTTGTTTTGTTTTTGTTTTGTTTTGTTTTTTGTTTTTTTGTTTTGTTTACCCTTCCAGATCTGTGGGAAGGAAAACTTTATACTTATGCAGCACTGGCAGTGCCCTGCTGCAGGTTCCCAGGGTCTAATCCCATTTAGTCCAGAGAGTATAACCATACTGTCTGCCTTGCTGTGACCAGGTTTTCTTTAAGAAAATACTTGATTTTGCAGGAGCAACACCTTCTGGAAGAGTTTTCACAGCCACCTGCACCAGCTGGAGGACACTGCCATAACCACAGAGCTGCCCTCCCACAAGTCTACCAGATCCCTTTTCCAGCTTCCCAAGTGGAGCCACCAAGAATTATCCAGCAGATGGTAAGGACTGTCTCCTAGAAAACACCACTAGCACTGTGCCAGCCTGAGCTGACAACCATTTGGGAGCTGTATGGAATTGCTCATCCCACAAAAAGGGAAGAAATGCCTCTCTCTCTCTTACTGGACCCTTGTTGCCCCCAGCAAAACCTAAGGGGAAATCATCTTGCAAATAAGGCCCAAAATGAACAATGGGAATGGTTTACCCTTGTAACAAGATGGCAAAAGGAATGGCAGGGCTGCCCACGCTCCAGCCTGGCCATTCAGCCCCTTTCTAATGCACATCGCTGTCTGCTCATGCAGCCCACAGCCTCAACAGCTTCTCCACGAGGATCCCAGAGTCTTCCTGAAGCCTAGGCAGATGACAGCCGTTCCCATAGATGGGGGAGCTGGCCAAAACCAACTCTGACTTCTCCATTTTCCTTCCTGTTCCAGATGCCAACTCAGCCTGCTACCATCATCCAGCAGTTACCTCAGCCATCCCCTCTGATCACGCAGATTCCCCCAGCCCAGCCCTTTGCAGCCCCCCGCTCTGGGAGCATTAAAGAAGGTAACAAACTCTCCATGTGGCAGCCAGCTCCTGTCACCAGGCCTGGAAAGGGCAGGGCAGGTACCATGGCAAGTGGAAGGGGGCATGGGATGGTGTCCAAGCTAGTTAGTGACGTGCTGTTTCATGAGCTGGTGGAGCTTTGCGAGTTGCACTCCGTAAGTGGGATGGGTACCAGTTGTGAGAGGCTTTCAGGCAAACTCTCATCACTAAAACTAAAGAAAAAGGAACTACAAACTCAAGGGAATATTGGGAAGGCAAAACAACTCAACTCATGACACTGAGTAATATTAAGAAAGTCAAACTTATGCACATGGATGATTCCAGAATTAGCAAACAGGCTTCTAGAATTTGGTTTTATTCTTTTGTCCCTTCCTAAGCTGCTGTTCAGTCTCCTCAGGCTTTTATTTGTGCCCTGTGTTTGGAAACAAGACAGAACATCTGAAAGTGTTGTTCTAAATATAGTGCAATGACAATAAAAGGGTTTGTTTCTAAACAGAGGTGGGTGCTACTGTGAAATAATACATGAACTAAAACCTGGCACGACTTCCCTGGCTCAGCCTTCAGCCAAAGGTTCATCCCACACAAGAATCATCAGTCATGAAACTGCAATATTTCTCAGCTCATACTTCATCTAAGTGTCTGGATTTTTGAATCAGAGTTTATTTCCACAACAAATAGTGCCAATCCACTCATGTTTTCTCTGCTCCTGCTACATATACAATACTTTCTGTATGATCAGTAAAAAGGAAAATGAGACTTGTCTTCTTTATTTTTTCTTTTTTTCTCACCTCTCCCTCTTCACTTCTCCCCAAGTGAATTAGTTATACTGCACAAGTCCTTTGAATCCCAGAGATCATGCAAGGAGATTTGACGTGCATGAAATGACAGTTTGAGGGTTGGACTTGATGATGTTAAAGGTCTTTTACAATTCTATGAGTGTCTTGGTTTGAAAAGACAAATGTCTGTTAAGGAAGACAGGAGCCTCCCTTGAAGTGAAGGATGCAACCCCCTTCTCTCTGAATTATTATAATTTTGAAATTAAGGGGCTTTCAGGCAAAGATATAAAGAATAGGAATAACAGTTCTTTACTGAAATACAGATGTATAAACAGGCAAACAAACAACAATAACTACAGTGGTGACAACAAGACAGAACCACAAACCCAGTGCAGCCTCTCTCGGCTGTCAGGCCCTTTCCCCTTTGGTGCAGTTCCAGTCACAGCCGGCAGGGGCGCTGGCGGCTCCCGGTGAGCAGGGCAGGTGCGATGGTTCCCCGCGGCTGCAGGGGGCGCTCCGGAGCGAGCTCGGGGAGCACGCAGCGATGGCGGCCTGGGATCTGGGAAAGGGATGGAAGAAAGGCTTCACAAACCTCCCTGGGCAGCTGATCCTGGTGTCTGTCCGGGCTCTCCTGTCCAGGCAGGCTGGAGCAGCAGTAGGAGCACAAATTCCGGGTGGCAGGCGAGATGTATCGAGCTGTGGAGCTGTGATAGGGATCCCCGGAGGTCTCGGCAGGCAGGACGGGCAGGGCTGCAGAGCAGCGAGGGCTGAGGCAGCAGGGTCTGCAGCTCAGCTCCCAGCAAGGCAGGGAAGGACAGGTTTTGGATCCCGGGGTTTCTCCAGCAGAGAGGAAAAAAAACAGCAGGAAAACCCGCAGTGCTGACGAGAGTGGTCTGCCCGTCTCCACACCAAGTCCCGAGTGCCCAGCACAGCCCAGGTGAGGACAGTAGCCCCAGATGGGCTCCTCCTCTCCGTGGCCAGTTCTTTTGTTTCTCCCAAGTACCCAGCAATTTGTTCTCTTGGTAACATAGTAAGGGAGAAAATTCCTCAAGAGAAAGAAAGGCAACTCCCAAACCCCAACAATGAGTCAGTGGACTCTCAAGGTGGCACTGCAACATCACATAAATTTTGGAAACCTCTCACATGGAAAGCAATGATCCGGGGCTGAAGCAATGGAGAGTTCAGCCAGGAGCCTGTCCATGCTGGAGTAAGGGAAAGCTGCAGCTCAGCTCCTCTCCATCCTGCCCTTCAGCATAGCTAGGGGTGTGGGCTTGCAGGGGAAGCAACAGACAGAACACAGTCAGTAGCAGCTTTCTTGTAGAAGCGAGGAGAAACAGGAAAGCTGGTATGAGCAATCGCACTCACAGACATTAACTTTGCACTGTCTGTGGAAATAATGCCAATATCCTTCATGTGCCCCTTTCAGCTGCTTTGCCTGGGTTGCAGCGACCAGTCTGTATGCTCGAGGGCACTCCTTACCATGATGCCTCTGCTGCTTGTCAGTCATGGATAAAACTCTTTTCTTCTTTTCTTCTCTTCCCAGATATGGTAGAGATGATGCTGATGCAGAATGCTCAGATGCACCAGATCATGATGCAGAACATGATGCTGAAGGCTCTTCCACCGACAGCACTTGCACAGCTTGGGGGAGTCAGCTCTGCTGTACTCAATCACACGCAACAGGTAACAACACCCCATCCTGAAGAGCATCCTCACCCACACCAGGCCATGGCTCATCTCCCTGGGAGAGCACAGGGCCAGGGCAAAACACACAAAGATCTGGGAGAGCCAGAAGACTGTGGAGGACACTGTGCCTTAGGAAAGATGACAGGAAGAGCATGCCCTGATGCCCACCTTCCTCTCCAGCCAATCCTGTCAGTCTGAATTTCCCTGACATTGACTGATGGAATAAATTGGAGGGAGTGGGGTCTGAGTATCAGGTGAAATGTGAAGTCACCAAGTGGTTTTGGACCTTCTGTACTGGAACCTGCAAACTTCTCCAGATACATCCCAAAGGTCTTCCTTTCCCAAGGGGTGGCTGAGTGGAACCCTGGCCCCTCAGCCAGGGACCCCCACATGGGGGCACAGGTTTCTGCAGCCACCCTTTGTCTCTCTCCAACAAGGACCTGCAGCTTGCTGCTCCCCTGGCTGTGAAAGCAGACAGGCCCAGGCCACCTGTGGTGCACCACCACCACCATTACCCTCCCACAGAGGTGTTCCCAGTGCCACCCAGGAATTTCCCATCCACGTCCACAGCGCAGCACTGGACCGGCAGCTCTGCCCAGCCTATGTAAGTAAGCAGGCAGTTGTGATGTGCACTTGTAGCCCCTCTCCCTGCCCAGGGTGGTGAGACAGGTTGTGGAATAAACGCGGGGATCTGACAAGCATGAGGATCATACAGATCCCCCACCCTGCCATGCTGCATTTCTCTGCTCTGCAGGGGCTCTCACTCTGCTTTTTGGGTCTCCCTGTGAAGTCACCAGCTAAATAAGGCAGGGGGAAGAGTTTTACATTCAGGCTAAGGTTCCCAGCAGGATTTATGTTCTTAAAGCACTGCTGAGACATTCGCTAATCAGAAATTCCTCGGGAAATAAAAACCCAAACCACCAGCTAAGAAAAATGGTACAAAGGAAGGGGAGTGTCAGAAATAATGCTGAGCCTTTGCCATAAGCTTGTGCTTGCAGCTGAAGGGGGTGAGTTTCAAGTGCAGAAATGGATGAACTTCTCCCCAGGATGCTCCCAGATCCATAGAGCCCTTGAGCTCTTCGCAGAGGTCACAGCTAGCTCCTTCAGGGGCTCACTTGCTTTGTGCCTTCCTCTGAGCTAGTCCTACTTGGCTTCCTAGGTGCTGGGAAGTTCTTACATGCTAAGGCTGGTGAAGAAATGCCCTTGCTAGAGCATGGAAGGGGGGGTGACATGGGGACACACTGTGAGAGCTCAACTTTTATTTCTGTGCCATGGCTCTTTCAGAGCCTTAGTGAACAGGACAGGATGGAGGCAGCTGCAGCCCTGGGCATGGGTGACCTGCTGGCAGGGGTATCTGTACAGCCCTCTTTAGCAGAGGATTTGAATTCCTGAACCAATTATTTACCTAATGGGATTATAAGGGATGAAGATTTCTACCTATTTCCCTTTGACACAGGTTTGTAATCTGAACCAGTAAAGAACTCCTGGCTACTGTCGGAATCAGTGCAATTCACTGTTTGCAGAAATCAGTAAAGGTCTTGCTGTGGCCTTTAAATTGGTTCTTCCTCTTTTTCAGCTGCCTTCCACCACAAGGTATAAGACCAAACACATCTTTTTGCAGCTGCAGCACTGCTGGCTGTTACTAAATACAATAACCCCATTTTTCGTGTTGCAGGTGGCCCACACACTGACAGTACAGGATCTTCTGCAAGTGGACCGTAGCCTTTCTAAAAACAATAAATCCTGATGTTCTTCCTCAGCCACTGACATGTCTTTTTCTTCAGCAGCATAAATCAAGCACTTTTCCCTACTTTACTTTTCCCACTAGTTTTCAGAGGGCAGGCTTTAATCCATGCCCATGCTATCCTGTTCTTTTTAGTTTTATTTATGACTCCTTAAAAGGCTCACGCAGAGTTTTTATCAGGCAACATATTTTCATGCTCTCAGCAGCCTATTTTTACTTAGATAGAAAGATGAACAATGATTTTGAAGCACTTTTTCAATATCTTCCCACCTTCTGTTTTTAAAGTGGAGAGCATCTATACACTGGGTTTGCCTGGTGCAGTTTGTGAGTGAGTTTGATTAAGAAAACCCAGGGAACTAAATTTTGTTTATAATGAAGGAAAGATAGTAACTGTCACTGGTGGAAGCTAATTGTGTGCTGTCTGTGTTCCAAAAACAACTAATGAATAATTTATTTACTATGTAAAACCTACCTTGCTCTTTGCCCTCACTGCTATGTTGTCTGTTTGAGATTGTTATCGTTCTCTACAACTTCTCCCTCTCTATAGCTACATGAAAGAGGAAATGGCCTCAAGTTGCGCCACAAGAGTTTAGATTGAATATTAGGAAGAAATTCTTAACTGAAAACATTGTCAAGCATTGGAAGAGGCTGCCCAGGGAAGCATCTGAGTCCTGCCCCATCCCTGTAGGTCTTTATTAGTCATATAAATGTGGCATTTAGGGTCATGGCTTAGTGGTGTGCTTGGCAGTGCTGGGTTAACAGTTGGACTCGATGTTCTTAGAGGGCTTTTTCTACCTTAAGGATTCTATGAGCCAAATCTGCTGGTGCCTGTCCGGTTCAGCAATAAATTGTACTCAGTGATGCAAATGTATGCACTTTCACTGTCTGCTGTTTAATTATTGTATGTTGGCTCTAATTGGCTTCCCCTTTTTCAATGCTTACTGTGGGCAGAATTGGCTCAGCAGAGCATTTCCTCCCAAGGATGGGCATGTGAAATGGTGCCTGTAAAGATGTTTCCTCAAAGCCTCGTCCAAGTCCTGGAAAGCTTCTGCAGAGCAGGCATAGACCCTCTCCTAAGCATCACACCCCAAAAGGCCTGAGCCACATACAGCTTCCTTGGATGAAAAGTGTCTCAAAGATGGTATGAGGCTCCTGGGCAAGTAATGCTGCTCACATGCCACCCTCAGGAGAGAGTCTGTGAGGCTCCAGAAGTCACTCCACATTGTCCCATCAATGCCTCTGCAGCTGCAGCCCAGTGTAGCACCAGAAAAAGCCTGGCAGATGCAAATTCTCGTCCTGCTCTATGTGTGTTCCTTGGAGACTGCAGGATTGCTCTACAGTTTCCAAAAGAGGCCTTTGGATAGAGCCTGACTGAGTAACACCATGTTCCCATTTCTGCACCTCTGGCTCAGCCAGGCTGACTCCCTGACAGTCTCTGGGCTGGGAGTTAAACTTTAATGAGAACCAGGGAGAAGAACCCAGGCATGACTCAGCCACCCACATTCTCTCCCTTCCCCTCCCCACTGGCAAGGGCAGTGGGACTGGGGAGAAGTAGAGGGATCAGAGACGGAGCAGGGATCTGAGACCCAGGGGCTGACCTAGCATGGAGCCCTGCGACCCACGAGGGAAAAGAGTTGCTATTATCGGTGGTGGTCTGGTAGGAAATGCCATTGAGCTGCTACATGATTGTGTTTGCCAGGGAGCTGGGGCTGTAAAAGCACTGCTTGAATGTGGGGGTGAATATTTTTCTTAAAATGATTCCTCTGTCAGATGACAAGGTGTTGAGAACACATTGAGTTCCTACTGTGGGAGGCTCCAGTCCTTTTCTCAGAGGAAGGGGTTTGGGTGGTGGTGGAGCAGTGGTGCTCAGGTACACTAAAAAACAGTCCTTGTTTGGGCTGCCAGGTCCCACTCTCCCTTGGCTGATTTTGGCTGTAACCAAATCTCTGATGTGAAATGCTTTGCAAGGACTGAGACTGGTAAATGCTAGGCTGAGAGGAAATGCCTTCCTCTGCCCACTTTCATTTGGGAATGGTTTTCATCCACTGCTACTTGCAGAGAGGTGTGGCACTAAAGGCCAGGCTGGATGGGGCTCCGAGTAACCTGGTCTAGGGGTTGTAACAAGATGGTCTTTAGTATCCTTCTCAACCCAAACCATTCTATGAATCTGTGATTCCATGACAGCTTGGGGCACTGCAGCACCTACATCGCTCTCTTGACTTTTTGGACATTAGCTTCTTGGAAAAGATTGATGACAGAAGAGGCTGTAGTTCTGACAATTCATAATGGAAATTAAATTTAAAAAGTTATTTAAATAACAAACAGGACATATTTGTACTGTTCTCCCTTGCTGTGTTCCCAAGGGAATGCTGCAACACCCTCAATTCTATTGAGGAAGACAAACACAGTCCAGAGAGGACGTGGAAGCTTGCCCACACCAGCTCCTGCTGTCTCTGGCTGAAGAGGTGAATCCTGCTGCACTCAATTGCTGTGTGTAAGCAAGCCTGAGCTTGGCATGACTTTGTAAAAAGAGTTTTCATGGGTGGCTTTTGTCTTGGAGGCTCTGCAAACACACAGGGCTGCCAGAGGATTGCTCTTCAGTAAAAAGTCTTCTAAAGTTCTTGGTCAAAGGATCTCCCTGTTTACACTGAGCTGCATCCTCAATCACTTCCTTCCTTTGGTGCATCTCAGTAGTGACCTCTGAAATACTTCATCCACCATTCCTGATCCTTGTCTTGTAGGTGGGTGCATTAAATGCCTGTTTCTTTGCTAGACGAGGTTTCCTTGTTGACGTTTATGAAGCCAGAGAAGGTAAGCTCAGCCTGATCATTACTGTGTGAGCTCACTGAAATGGTAGGAAAATAATTAAATCTGAGAGTGGCAGTTTGGGGATATTCTTTTCTCTCTCCCCTTTAGCTCCCGTGGTGGGGAGGAGCATTTATTTGAAGTTCCTTTTGTGTGGAGGGAACCCACCCTCTAGCTACTACAATGATGCCCTTTTTATGTTCTTGGCTTAAACACTGATCCAGATCCTCACCTTTGAAGCTTGGTGTCTGCAGGAAGCATTATAGTACAGTGCTGGGCCAGAAGGAAAGATGGAGCCTCCAGATCCACAGGGCACCACAAAAGAGAAATTAGGATTTAGAGCCAAGGTGCTGGCTGAAAGGCAGAGAAATTGTTCACCTTCAGTATCTGACAGCTGTCAGACAAAAAAACCTGGGCAGAGGTGGCAAGCCAAGTGTCAGGGGAGAATAACACTATGGAAAGTGAAACTCGACTCAAGTATGCAGTGAAGGGAAGGAGGAGCCATACCTGACTTGTCTCTGTGGTAACTTCCTGCCCTGATAGACATCAGAACAGGCAGTTCTGCTGCATGGCTTACAGTTGCTAAAAGTTCCACAGTTTTGAAAAGCATCTAATTGCTCTTACCTGCCTTCTGAGTTGGATGGCTCTTACTGCGCTACTCCAGTTTTTGGCCCATTGCTTACACTCCTCATACATGTTGGGATGAGGAGGCTCTGCCGCATGTACTGGCCAGACAGCCCAGGAAGTTTAAATGGCAGCCTGGAAGAAGAACAGGCCCATGCCCAGACATTTCCATCTGATCAGCCATGAAAAAGGTGACCTGCCAACGTCTCAAAAAGCATCAGTCTGTGGGCCTCAGCAGAACCTGCCAGGCATTCATTGCCCAGCCATCTGGATTTAGAGGGGAAATGACTCTTAATGTTAATGGGCCCTCTGGCTCATGGGGAGCTGTCAGGATCCAGCATTCCCTTTGCAGCACTTGGCTGCAGCTGCTTCTTCCAGGCTAGAGGTGGCATGGAGGATCCAGGCTAGACTCCCCCCTATCCTACCTACCTGCTATTGCTGCAGGGGCTTGCAAGATGTTCCCCTCACCAGGCTGTGCTATCGGTGCCTCCATAACCAAGTGCTCCTCCCGTGCAGATATCCGAGTGGCCAGCTTTGCCCGTGGCAGAAGCATTAACTTGGCCCTGTCTCACAGGGGACGCCAAGCCCTCCGAGCCGTGGGGATGGAGGAGCAGGTACCCTGGCACGTTCTGTTGGCAGGGAGGGGGGGAGGGGGTGTCTCTGTAGTTAGAACACTCTTGCTCTGTCCCAGCCAGACCTCTTCCACTGCATGCCTGCAGCCTGGCTCTTCCCTGCTCCACAGCATGTCTGCCAGCAGGATCTCCCCCACCCCGGGCAGCTGGGCTCTACTCTGGCCGTGGTTGCTTCGCTGGGAGACCAAACAGCTTCCAGTGTTTACCTCCCTGCCATGCTCCCCTCCCTCCTGGAGATGAGAGCAAACAGGGCAGGAGTAGATGGGACTCCCAAAAGAGCTGATGCAATAAAGGCAGCTGTTTTTGCCACTGCTATGTCCAGATTTGTATTTTCCCACAAAACCTGGATCTTTGGGCTGACCCCTGAAATCCATCCACACTGCCTTCTGCTCAGCACGTTTGGCTGGGAGCCCAGCACTCTTCTGCAGGGTGCTGGATACAGTTTCACATCCAGCTGCTGGCAGTGGTGGGATCTCCGAGTCCCTGGATCCCTGCAGAGGAGCCCAGATTTTGACAACACGTGTCCCAGTCCCAGGATGTAATCTGGCTGTCATACCCTGCCCTGTCCAGCACTCTGGGGTTTTTCATGTCCCTTCTATCCAAAAACAATTTCCCTCTGATTTTTATGAGAATGAGCTTGTAAGTGATCTCAGTAAACTGTAGTAAATTGACATGACAGTTCTGTTAACTTGGGTGGTAATGTGAAAATGTGTGAGGAAGGGGCCCCTTATTCTTCCTCAAGTGCAGTGCTTGGGCAAGGGGATAGCGCTAAGTAACTTGTACTAAAAACCCACAGTTGTGGCCAGAAGCCTGGGTTGCATTCCCTTCTGTTTCAGATTGTGGCCAAGGGCATTCCCATGCGGGCAAGGAGGATACACACACCTTCAGGGAAAAAATACTCTATCCCTTATGGGAAGAAGAACCAGGTACTGGAACTGTTTCTCAGAGCACAAGGGGTCTTTGTTAGCATTTGTGTCTCCATGTCATGGACAGCGTAGGGACTGTGGATGTGGGAGAGGCTGGAGAGAATGAGGGAAGGGGATTGTGTGGAGGGGAGAGTTTCCTGTCTGGCCATGCAGTGTCCTTCAGCAAAGCTTTCTGAACCCCCTATTTGTTTTCCTTGCAGTACATTCTCTCTGTGGACAGAGCAAACTTAAACAAAGAGCTGCTGACGGGTAGGTTGTCACTTATGTTTGCGAATACTTCTAACACACTTTTTGCTGGGGATTTAGGGTTTGCCCTGTGACCAGAAGACTTTGGGGCCCAAGCTCCCTTACCCAGCTCTCAGAAAGTACAAACCTGAACTAGCAGAGGAAAACCTGCTAAAGCACAACACACCTCCTCAGCCTTTGTCATGGTTTGTGAATTTTCCATAACCCCCTGATTGTACAGAGACAAATAGAAGTTGGAGCTCTATGGCCAAGTATGTAATCAGACTAGACCAAATTTATGCAAATTTCCCACTAACTGCAGGTGTCTTATCCCATCCTGAACTTCAGTGGAGTGATGGTGGAAAGTAGTCAGTGACTCATGTCATTGTGGGGAAGAAAAAAATCCTTGCAGGATTCCTTGCATTTTTCAAATAGTTTATACCATAGTTGACCAGTCTCAGTGTGCCCTGCCTGCTGGCCTCATGCAACACAACAAATTATTTGCTGTAATGACAAAAATCCCTATAATTTAGGGATCTCTTGGAAATACTTTTTGTGGTCACAGTAAACCCCTCTACATTTAGTTATTTTCTTTTCACAGCTGCTGAGAAGTACTCCAACACTAAACTGTTCTTTGGACACAAGCTCCTTGGGTGCAATGCAGAGTTGGGGACATTATCCATAAAAAGGTAATCCCTGGGTAAGCGTGGGATCAAGCACTGCAGTCAGTTAGTTTCTGTTTAATCATTCATAAAATCTCAAACAATTGAGCAATCTCAGTTTTGAAACTACTGTGCAGGCAAAACCTTGTCCCAGCTTTGGAAAGGAGAGACATCAAGGCAGAGTTCATGGGGAGACTGAGAAAGGTTTAAGCAACTCACTAACCCCACAGCCTGGCAGCAGACAAGACTTCCTGACCTATGCAGGGGATAAAAGTGCCAGTATCCATAGCACTGGGTTCAGGGACAGATTGCTCATCAGGGAGGGCAGATAACTGGTGATGCCCCATCCCTGGAAGTGTTCCAGGCTAGGCTGGATGAAACTCTGAGCACCCTGGTGTTGTGTCTCTGTCCATGGGAGGGAGTAGAACAGGCTGAGCTTTAAGGTCCCTTCCAACTCAAACCATTCTGTGGTTCCATTACCTTGTTTCACAGTCTTTCACAGAAGTTCTGGTCTGATTCGCCTGGCAGGTGCTGCAGGCTCTGCAAAGCAGCAGAGTTATCCCAAAGGTGCCGGCTGCATTGCTGAGTAGCCCTAGCAGAGTTATGTTTTTGATAACATACAGGATAATCATTTAACCTAATGCTGCGCTTCCCAGTCAGTGAGAGCTGATCTTCTCTCACCCTAGAAGATTAATAATACATTTTGCAAAAGGCAGATCCTCTGGGCACAGTGGTGCTGAGCTGGCCTGGAGTTACAGGATGATTAGCCATAGAATCATAAAATGGTTAGAGTGGGAAGGAACCTTAAAGATCAGATTGATCCAAGGCACTGTCTTGCTTTCAGATCTGACCAGCAGACTTTGGAAGTGACCTACGATCTCATTGTGGGGTGTGACGGAGCCTTCTCAACAGTCAGAAAACAGTTCATGAGGCAAACACGCTTTAACTACAGCCACGAGTACATTCCTCATGGCTACATGGAACTGACCATCCCTCCCAAGGATGGAGATGTGAGTGTGCCTGTCCCAGGGGCTGCTACAACCTTCACAGGTTGGACATCCCACCCCCTTCTCACTGCAGTTCTGCTATAACAGCTTCAGAAGAATTAATTTCTCACATGGGGTTCAGGCAAGGGATTAAACCTTTTCTAAGAGAAGGATCCTAAGGCATGGATCTCTTCCTCTTCCAAAAGTGGGGTCAATGTTGGTACCTGCATGCAAAAATTCTAGAGAGCCTGTCTTGGAGTGGTGGGATTAACTCTGGCTCTGAGAGGTCCTGGGGGCATGGGAACATATCTGTGACGACACCAGCAATTGTAAAGCATCAGATTTTTGCCCGTATTTCTTACCCTTTTCTCTTTTCCCTGCTCTGTGTCTCCCTGAAGCATCAGGGAGCAAAATGGGGTCCTGTAGTTGTTGTGTCTTCCCATGGGAGCTGTCGTGCTGGTGTGGAGGGGAGCCAGAGCCTGGGCTGGGGAAGCTGAGCAGGGCAAGGCAAGGATACAAGGCAATTTTCTTTCTCTTTCAGTTTGCCATGGAACCAAACTATCTCCATATCTGGCCAAGAAACACCTTCATGATGATTGCACTGCCCAACATGGTGCTAACCAGGGCCATGTTCTCTTGGGGCACAGGATGGGGCTGGTGGGGAGGAACTGGCTGTGGTGGCAGGGATTGGGAGGGACAGGAGTCACAGAATAACAGAATAACAGAATCAATTAGGTTGGAAAAGACCTGTAAGATTACCAAGTCCCACCTATTACCCAACACCACCTTCTCAACCAGACCACGGCACTGAGTGCCACATCCCGTCTTTCCTTAAAAACCTGCTGGGACAGTGACTCCACCATCTCCCTGGGCAGCCTTTTCCAATGTCTACTCACTCTTTCTGCAAAGAAATTCTTCCTGAAGTCCAGTCTAAACCTCCCCTCGTGCAGCTTAAGATTGTGTACTTTCTTCCTACCCCTGGTTACTTGGGAGCAGAGCCCAACCCCCATCTGGCTGCACCCTCCTGTCAGGGAGCTGTAGAGAGTAATAAGGTCTCCCCTGAGCCTCCTTTTCTCCAGCCTGAGTCCTCCTCAGCTCCCTCAGCTGCTCCTCACAGGACTTGTGCTCCAGATCCTTAACCAGCTCTGTTGCCCTTCTCCAGACATGCTCCAGCACCTCAATGTCCTTCCTAAATTGAGGGACCCAGAACTGGGCACAGCACTTGAGGTGTGGCCTCACCAGTGCCGAGTACAGGGGATGAATCTCTTCCCTCATCCTGCTGGCCACACTGTTTCTCATACAAGCCAGATGCCATTTGCCTTCTTGGCCACTGGTCACATACTGGCACATGTCCAGAGAAGGAGCCAGGAGGGACACCCAGCCTGTGCCAGGCTTACCACAGCCTAAAGGGGTGCAGGGCAGGGTGCTCAGAACCAGTCCTACCTTGCAGCACCAGGTAGGTAACTGTGGCACCTCTCTCTGCCCACACATCTGAGCCCAACCAGAACCCCACAAACAGCACTCTGCCGCTGGATGTTAAAAACTACATACCAGGAGCATCAGGACACCGTGCCAGGCCGATGCTGAACAGTCACTCACTGTTTCTGCCTCCCCTGTGCCTGCCCACCATGAGAAAGGGGGTGGCCAGACATCCCTTGCTGTGCTAGTGGGTCACTGGGATTGCCAGGTGACAGGCTGGGCACTGAGCTGCTGCTTCAGGTGCCACGTGCTCTCTCTGGTCTCTGGGCTTCTTACTGACCTTCCTTCCTGGCTGGCAGGACAAGTCCTTCACCTGCACGCTCTTCATGCCCTTTGAGGAATTTGAGAAGCTCACAACAGGCGAGCAAGTGCTGGATTTTTTCCAGACCTACTTCCCAGATGCCATCCCCCTCATCGGAGAGTAAGTGTTCCTGTTTCCCCTTTTCACTCATCGACACAGTTATGTTATAGGATGAGCTTTTTCTTGGATGGTATCAACAGTCTCAGCTGTGTTAGGCAGTTTCCTTTCCTCTTAAGATGAATTATCACATGACCTCATATTAACTGATAAACTCAGCTATTCCCTGGTATGACCTTCCTACACTGACTGTGAGGAATGAGACAACTCTTATTAAAAATATTAAGATAATTTACTGAAAAACAAAAACAAAAAATTACAAAAATTAGCAAAATGTAGAAATTTGGGATTCTTTGGCTCACAGGTGGTATGCCCCAGGAGCGCAGGGATTAGAGATCTTTTGGCTGAGACAGCACCAGACCTCTGGTGAAAAAGAAACTTGTAGTGCTGGGCTGGCTCTTAGCTAGTAAAATTATTAAAGGCTCCTTAAAAAGACTAAGGCTTAATATGCCCAGCACTGGTATCCACTGCAGCTAATGTACAGGCTCCCTGCCCCGCCCCACGGCTTCATCGGTGTTTTTATACTGCCTTTGCTCCGCCCCAGCCCGCCCACAGCCCGCCCCTTTGGCCCAAGGTGATTGGTAATTTTTCGTTTGACAGATCATCTCCGTCCACCAATAGCTCGTCGTTGTCAGGGGGGTGGTATCAGCTGGAGTAAGGGTGGTAACATGCCCTCATTAAAATTCAGATTGCCATGGAGCTTACCTGCAGAAAAACAGCTGTCGGCTGTTGGCTGTTAAAAACTGGGGGGTTGGAGTTGGTCCCTGGACTAAAGTGCAAAGTAAAAATTCCTAAAAACATCTTAAAATACATCTAACACATCTTAAAACAATTGTAAAAGTAGACAATGAACATAGGAAAAATAACTCTTACAGGATACAAGTCGTTTAAGGTTTAAAAAGGGATTTTTTTAACTGGGGAACTTTTAACTTGGGAATTTCAATTTGGGATAGTGCAAATAAACTACTAGAACAGTTAAGACACCAACAATAGAACCTGATTTTTCTACCTGGGCTGATAGGTTAATTTTAACATTCAATAAAAAAAAAATTAACTCAAAATTAACTAATCAAAGCACTTAATATGCAAAGACCAAGCATAATTAGGGATTTCATGTATGACACTGACCAACATCTACCACTGCTCACAGTAAGAGGACCAAGATGCCAGTGATCAAGCGTGCAGAACTTAAAACCTGCAAACAAAATATCTGGTCCTCGGGGTGGGAAGTTGACTTCCATATTTTTCCCAGCACAAATAGCCTAGTGCATAGGCTTAGAGTTTACATACCAAGGCTGACAGTGCCTGTGGCCTGGCTTCCTGAGCTTGGACATGGCATGGCTTGGTCTTTTCTCTTGTGGTCCCACTCAACAAAATCTGTTGTTTTACCTGAAGGCAAGAGCTGAAGCACGATTACTTTTTGCTGCCAGCCCAGGCCATGGTCTCTGTGAAGTGCTCTTCCTACAACCTCTTTTCCCGGTGCGTGCTGATGGGAGATGCCGCGCATGCTGTTGTGCCCTTCTATGGACAGGGCATGAATGCGGTAAGCTCATGGCTGCTCTGTCCCTGTTGGTGGGGTCCCCACTCCTTTAACCCACAAACACCTGTTTTTAGAGTTCAACTCCATAGAGTTCATGGGTGGCCTGTCCCACAGCCTGATGTCTTCTGCATTGGCAGGGGTTGAGCTCCCATCAGGATGTACTCCTGGGAAGGTCAGGGGACAGGGTGATGATGCCACCTTCCCGTGGAGCAGAGGACTATGTGGGAGGGGGGTCCAGGTAGCTGGGAAAGACAATTCCCTGGATTTCTCTCAAGACCCCAGTCAGAGGGGCCTGGAGTAAGACTCTTGGTCTGAAGTTGTGGTCAATGGGACCAAACAGCTACATTAGCTAAGCATCCATGACAGCACTTCTCCTGAGTTTCTGGCTCCTTTATTCCTATTAACCCCCTAATATTCCTCCCAGGGCTTTGAAGATTGTCTGGTCTTTGATGAATTAATGGACCAGTTCCACAATGACCTTGGTAAGTGAGGTGGCTGGGGAGGAGCGAGAGCAGAGGAACATTCCTCTGCACCTGAGGGCAGCTGGATACCCTACAGGGAGCTGTCTGTGAACTGTTGCTTTCTTCTCCCAGGTGCCTGCCTCCCTGAGTTCTCCAGACTGAGGGTGCCAGATGACCACGCAATTTCAGATTTAGCCATGTACAATTATGTAGAGGTAGGTGAGCCCCACACAGACCTGTGGTTCCATGGGCCATGCACACAGCAGTGCTCTCAGGACGCATGCAGCCGGCAGGGCCTCTGGCAAGACCCTGGCTGGGCTCTCACCCTGGCAGGCTTTAGCCTCAGACTTCCTTGGGAATGTTACTGGGCCTGAGGTGGTGCTGATTTTTGCATGATCTCCAGGACAGGCAGTGGGAGAGGTAGCAAAGCACACAGGAGCTCTGCCAAAACTCCTTGCAAAGGGAGTTGCTCTGTTGCAGATGCGTGAGCACGTGAATTCAACGTGGTTCATTTTCCGAAAGCATGTAGACAACTTTCTCCATGCCCTCATGCCTTCCACCATTGTCCCACTGTACACCATGGTAAGCCAGCCTGTGAGTCCCCACTGCCATGAGCTCCTCCAGCCTGGCTTTGGGATGGTGACAATCTCCTGCAACCCTCCCAGGTGACCTTCACCAGAATTCGCTACCATGAGGCCCTTCAACGCTGGAAATGGCAGACAAAGGTTAGTCAAGGGTGGTGCCCATCCTCCCCATGCCATGAGCCTTGGGAGCATCCCGCACAACAGCACTCCTCAGCTGTGGGGGGCAGCTTTGGTGGTGGGATACTGCCAGGTGTGATGACTTTGCTTGGTGCTGCAGGGTCAGACCCAGCCTCTGATGATACTGGGGTTTCTCTTTGCACTTGCAGGTAATTAATCGAGGGCTCTTTGTTGTGGGGGCAGCAGGACTGGGTGGCACCTACCTGCTGATAAAGCGTCTGGCACGGAACTTGAACTTCTGCTTGGAAGACTTGTGGGGCTGGTCCCATCATCTGAGGAATGTTGGAAATCTTGCCTTTGGCACACGAGTGGTTTAAATGTAAGGGGAGCTCCCTGTACTAATAAAATTGAAGGCACGGGCTGTTGGCTCAGCTGGGTGATGTTGTTTCTCTTGGGATGTGGTTTGGCAGCTCCTGCAGCCCCTTGGAAGCAGTTTGGCCTCTCTGCCTCTCCCAGGTGGGAGGAGCCCATCAAGGCACTGAGTGCCCAGAAAGCCTCTCCAGGGGCTCAGATGTGTGACCTTAGCAGCCTGGTCTCAAGGGATGTGGTGTGTAGATACGGCATTCAGAGATTACGGTTTAGTGTTGGACCTGGCAGTGCCAGGTTAATGGTTAAGAGTTTTTTTCCAACCTTAATGATCTTGTGATTCTATGACCTGATTGACATGTCCCAGCCTGCAGACTGCTGCTCTTACCAAAAACAAGCCAACATTTTGAGTGTCCTAAAGCCAAAAATAGGTGCAGCCTGAGACAGTATTAGGAGGAGTATCAGACACACTTTCCTTCTTACCTTGCCCTAGACCCTCATAGTCACTGCTGAAGAACAATTAAATGGCCCAAATTGACCCCTGATCTGATGTGGCACAGCCTATCTCATTTAAGGTGGTCTACATACAGCTGCCAGCACATGGGCAGGGATGAGAACTGCTCTGCGCTATTCAGTGAGGCAGTTTTAGCTTGCAAGGGAGCACCATTCAGGGAACAGATGGCAAATTGTGTAGAAAACAGTTTGTTTCTCTAGCTGGGATCTTTCCCAGGCACTGTACCTATGGAAGATGATGGCAGCATTGATAAGGTGTGACTGTAGTTTCTCCAACGAATGCTTTAGCTGCTGCACTTGCACCTAATTCTTAGCAGGACAAATGTATTTACCTTCTATATATTAATCTTTATTCACATTAAACCTCTTCAGAGAGCAAATAAAGATGCGACACAATACAACTTTATGCAAATTAATTCCAAACTTAAAGCAAATAAGGAATTGTACCACTATTTCATGGGGATGACCCACAGTGTACGGGCAACTGGCTGCTGTGTGTGGTTGGGATAAGTGCTGAGCTGGAGATGCTCTGAGTGCTGCCAGGTGTTTTGCACAGCTGCCTCCTAGTATGCCTGACATGCTCGCAGAGCAGGGAGATCATGTCCCAGGGTGTGGAAGAAGCTGTGGCTGACCTCCAACCTGCAGGGAATTCTCCATGTGCTCACAGACCATAGATCAAGTTTCATAGATCAGATGGTGGCTCCTTGCTGTGCAGAAGATTTCAAGGCATGAGGGAGGTAAGCCAAGCATGCAGAAGCCCAGGCAGAACCTTGCTGAGGTAGGTCAGAGCAGGGAGCAATGTCAGGAAGCAGCTGGTGATTTGGGAAAAAGATTCAGTGCATGGTCTCCAGCTGCTCTTCATCACAAGGTACAGGTGCTCACTAGCCCTTAGGGCCCATCACATCACTGCAGCCTCTGGAGCAGTTGCTTGGACCCTTTATGTCCAACTCAGCAGTGAGTTCTCTGGAAATCATTGCGTAGTAGTAGAGACCAATGCAGCTGGGGAAGGCAGGGAGTAGCCTGGGAGCAGATCCTGCTGGAGCAGAAGAGAGATAGCAGTTTTGAAATCCCAGCTCAAAATCAAAGCTGGAAGCACTCTGTGCTCTCAGCTGGCTTTGGGGCTTGGTGTCCAAGACTCCTGCCAGAAAGCAAAGTTAGCATCAGGAGATGGGACAGGAGCCACTGCATACTCCTGTGGTGAGGCCTGAAGTTGTGTGTGTTCCCCTCTCCCAGCTCCACTAACTCAACCGTCAAGCAGTGGGCCAGGAGCCTGGCATGGTGCAGTCCTTCAGCCAGCACCCAACATGATGAGGGCCTCTTGGAAGAAGGGAAGAAACCATGAGGATAAAGAAGAGGGGGTGGGAGCCTTAGTTTAAGATTTCCTTAGTTTGAGCTTTCCTTAGCTTGCCATTTCCTTATTTAATAATGTGTCCCAGCGCTGCCAGGTATTCCTTCATTCAGTAAACCTGGGGTTGACAACAGTGGTGGTGGCACTCTTGAAGAGGGGGTTATCAGCCTGGAGGGAGAGAAGTGAGAGGTTTGTGTTGGGCTGTGCTGGATTTCCAGCAGAGCATTACCCATCCCACCCATTCCAGTGCCAACAGCACAGACAGCACTGGAAGAAGAGCCCACAGGATATTTAGCCCCCTAAATGGCAAAATCCAGCTGGGCTGAAAAATGAGCAGTGAGGAGGGCTCAGGTCTACATGGCTGCCTCTGGAAGAGATGTCCCCTCCTACTGTCCCCTCCCCAGTGGATCCGAGTGCCCCAGAACACCCTACTGGCACGGATGGACTCTCTTACATCATTCCACTTGGCTTTGGTCTTCTCCTTCTCAAACCGGCGGTATTCCCGGCGGTCAAGCAGCTCCATCAGTAACCGCCAGATGACCAGGACTAGAATGCCAATGAGGAATACGCCGGCGATGGTGCTGCCCACAATCAGCGGGACATTGGGGGGCTGTGGGCACTCTATGGGACAGACAGATGGTGTTGGGTTGCAGCCCCTGGTAAAGCAGCCAGGCTGCTGTGGCAGGGCTGGCAGCCTTCCTGTGGCAGGGTAGGAGGAGCAGGGATGGAATACCTCTATCAGGATCGACGATGATGGTGTACATCTCCTTGCCATCCTCCTGGACCATACGGAAGGACATCCAGCAGTTCTGGGAATCCTTTTCCCTGCATTTCCTGTCATTTATGCTCACCTCTGTTGAGTTTGTGGGCAGATGGATGTTGGGACAGGCCTGGGAGCAGTTCTTCTCAAAGGGGCCACTGTTGAAGAACTTGCACTCCACACAGGAGCTGCAAAACAAGCAGCCACAGCTCACATCTGCAGGGGCAGAAACCTTCTCACCTGGCTTTGGCTACAGCTGGGCTCTGCCCAAGCACCAGCAGGGCCTGCCTGCACCTCCCTGGGATACTGGGGATCCCCACTCTCCCCGGGCCCTCTCTGTGCACATCACTCACATATATTTGCCACAGGGTGAAGGGCATCCTGGGCATTCCTGGCAGAATGGGGGCTGGTACTCTCCCCAGCACTGGCAGCGGTTGCAGTGGCAGGTCCCGCGGAGGCTGCACACGTGTCCGCGGATGTTGACACAGCCATCTGTCGATTGCTGGCACTGGCAGGCGCTGCCCTCGTATCCAGGCAGGCACTTGCACACCCCACAGTCACATTGCCCACGTGCTGCAGGGGAAGATCTTTCAGATTCTGCAGACAGCCAGGTGACCCTCCCTCTGCCCATGCTTGGAGAGCATCACCCCCCCTATGCTTGCCACACCACCCTCCATGTGATGCTCAAGGCAGTCCTACAGGCTGGAGTGGTGGGACCCAGCAGCCCCAGACCCTCCCTTTGGGGTTATGGCACAAAAAGGCTGCATCTCCCTGAGCATTTAATTCTTCTAAGCAGTGGCCAGTTGGAAAAGCCGTCCTGGGTGCATCACCTGGGCCGCCGCAGAGGGAGCCGTTGAAGAACTCGCAGTTCATGTTGTCACACTGGCAGTAGGTGCCGTAGATGTACTTGCCAGGCATGTCGCTGGTGTGGCAGACGCACTGCCCGCACACGCAGTCCCCCTGCCCCGAGCAGATCACTGAGCTGTTGTCCCTCCGGCAGCTGCGTTCCAGCTCCTTGCTGGTCTTGCCTTTGGTGTCGCACTCACAGTTCTTCCCTGTGTATCTCGAATTGCAGCTGCCACCAGAGGAGAGGAGTAAGCTTGGGTCAGTGGCCATGGGGCATACACAGGGCCCAGACCTCCGCAAAAGCAGAGAAGATCTGGGACAGCCTCACCAAAAACCAGTGACACCACATTGGTGCTAACTCCATGCTGGAGCAGGGTAGCTGACTGGGAGTGAACCTCAGAATTGCTGTTTTTCCACCAGTTGTATTCACAACACCAAATAAATACCCAGAAATTATTGTTATAGTTTCCAAGCCCTTGCCAAGGAGATGGGAGTATTTCCTGAGGAAACCCAGTCTTTTCCTCTCCTTGTCACTGAGAGGCCATGAAGCAATAATTACACTTAAAGACCTGTGTGAGCTGCAGCGAAGAAGTGGGATTTTGAGAGAATTCTACAGAAATCCTTGTCTGCTCAGTGGGTAGATTTGATACTGGGATGGATGGCTGGATAGTTGGATGGATTGAGGCCCTTAGGAAAGCAGCATAACCTCCACCAACAGAAGAGCCAGCTCATTGTGTCCCCTGCCTCCTGAACACTGGAGACAGTTTCAAGGAGAATGCACAAATCTGCCTCTCTGAACAAAAAAATTTGTGCAAAGCTACAGAGCCCAGCCCTGGCTTGACCCAACATCCCTCTCCCAGCAATTCCCCAGTTCTGGCAGCATTTGAAATTGTGTTTTGGGTGGACAGCACATACCTGCAGATGCCACATTCGGTGATGCCTTGCCCATTGCAAGCGGCTGTGTCAGGCTGGTCATTGCAATGGCAGTCGCAGTTGCTGGCCACATGGACAGTGAGGCTGTCTGTGAAGCCCAGAGGCCGGATGGTGAAGGAATAGTTTGGAATGCACGCCTTGGCTGTGACCTTCACTTTGAAGGTGACCTAGAAAGTGCAGAGTAGGACAGGGAAGGGCCAGACACCTGTCAGAGTGTGGTATCAGCCCTAGGCTAAAGACATGCACATCCAGAACAACAGAGCATCTCCCCATCCCATAGCATTTTGGACATTCTTGGCATTAAATTAATATTAACAGAAAGCCTGGAAGAGCACCCAGGGTTCCTGTCACTAAACAGGATGGGCAACAGAAACTGTGCAAGCTGTGAGGTGTTCCTGGTACAGGAGAACATACCTCATCATTGATCTTGACATTGTCACACTGGCCTCTTGCTTCATCCATGGAGTCCTTGTCATTATTGCACTTGGAGTCATATTTAACATCCAGAGTGTCCAGCAAGGTGGAATGGTCCAAGATGATCCGCGAGGAGAGGTTCTTTGGAAAAATGGTGGAGAAAGTGCCATCACTCCAAAAGTAGACCAAATCAAGGGGGGTGTTGGGTTGCAGGTCAGGAGAAAGAGCCAGAGAACACCACAGGTCAGGATCTCAGCTGCCTGGGGTGGTTCTGGAAGTGCAGGTGATGGCATTGGAGAGGTGAGTGCTCCAGCACTTACATTGTAGGCCACTTGGATAAGTTGAATGATGTTGCTGGAGTCCTCGTTCAGCTCTCCCACTGCCGACTTTGGGATCATCTCACTGAGTTTCTGCCAGTGGAGAGCAAAGAAGTGAGCACTTTCTACCATGTGAGAGCAGAGCAGGAGACAGCAGCAGGAGACACGTGCAGCTGTGTCTGTCCTCCTGGGAAGGGGATGGAGGCACCTGGACCATCTGACATATCCCCACCTTGTAAACATCCACCACCTTACTGGTGACAGCAAAAATGGGCTGAATGTTGTTTTCAGCAAGTTTCTGGACCAGCTGGCCAACAGATGGGTAGTCCTAGATGGAGAGAGGGATACCACACTCAGCACAACCTCCCCCACCAGCAGAATAGTAGATACTTTGGGTGTGGCAGCACAAATTATGGTGATTATGGTGATGTTTTAGTCTCTGCAACAGGCATTTTTACATGACATTGTCTTTTCTGCCTGGGGGAGCAAAGTGGTGGGTATTGGAGATGCTGAGCAGCCCCCCAGGTACTTACAAACTCATTGCTCCTTTTGTACATGTTGTCCTCCAAGTGGCATTTGCCATCATTGGGGGTCAGTATGCCCCCAAGCTTGCCATCCCCAGCAAAGTGGAAGCCGTCATCAGTAGCAAACACCAGCAAGCGGGTCACGTTGCGCCAGCCAATCAGGTCCTGCAAGTGGCACAGAGAGTGGCCCTGGTCCCTGAGCAGGGCTGGCAGGACAGTGCCAGTGGGCATGGCCCTTTCCAAAGGCTGTGTCAGCCACAGCACGGGGCATGGGGAAGGTGGGTTAAGGGAGATCAGGGCTAGGAGGTTGTGGGGTACAATTTTCTCTTGTACTCTTCAGAGTGACCTGCCCTGCTGCCAAATCAGAACTTACAGAGGATGGGTTTCCAGAACCCACCTGGAGAGGGGCAGAGCCACCCATGACCATGAGTCGGAGCCCTCCTGCCCGAGCACAGTTCCTGGCAGCAGGGCAGGCGCAGGACTCACCCCACACACTGCTGCCTGCATCATGGCATCCAGCCCCCCCTCTGGGGCATCCAGGTTCCCTGAGATGAACTGCTTCCCCACTTCGTTCTCAAACTGCTCAGCATTGTCAGTCAGTGACAGGATGTGCTTGAAGGCGAAGGGAGGTTGGCACTTCTTGTCCTTATTGGGGCAGGGGTTCTGCAGCTTCTCGGGGTGCGTGTTCACGAAGGGCAGCACTGTCTTGTCCACAAAGGAGCCAAACCCTAGGGTAGCCAGACTGCAGTTTCAGGGGCACAGCACAGGGCACAGGGCATGGACAATTTGCTGGCCTCAGTGTACATGCCCACATCCCTTGCTCTGCCACACTGTTCAGCCTGGCAGAGGACACTTGCTACCCACTTCCTGCAACCCCCTTCAGCCCTGTGGCTCTTCCCAGCAGCAATCAGCTGTGCCAGGCCAGAGTCAGTCTCACCAATGCGCCGAGAATGGGTGGTGTTCTCCAGCGCCCTGAGCAGCTCCCCTCCCAGCTTCTTCACCTTCTCCAGGTCATCCAGCATGGAGTAGGAGAGGTCCATGAGGTAGTAGAGATCAATGGGATACCCCATGGCACGGCGAAACTTCACATCGAACATAGCAGGCTGGCCTGAGGGACAGGGATGGCAGGATCAGCTGCCATGTTGTGTCAGCTTGTGCCATCACCCACCTCTCCTCTCTCTTGGGAAGAAAAGGGGTGGAAATGCAGGCTGCAACATGTTACTGTGTCTCAAGTGAGTCGGGGGATGAGTGGAAGGGCATTGTTGGCAGGCCACAAGAAGAAGGGCATTGGGAACGCCAGGCCGAGCATACCTATCCTCAGCTTCACATGCACCTCCTGTGGAGTCAGCTGTATCTTGTTGCTTAAGGGATGGTCCTGTGTTCTTTTGATCTCATTGCCTGGAAACTCAATCTCACTGTCTGGGCAGCCCCTTTGCTTCAGCTGCTCGATGGTGTCACAGCGGATGGAGTCTGGCTCGCCAGCTTTGGTGAAATTCTGTTTGTGACAACACCAGCAGGAAAAAAATCAGAGGAGCAGGAGGTGAACAGGCACCTTACAAGACGACCCAGCCCCCAAACCAGGTCTCCAGGACATTGATGGAGAAAAGAAAACCTTTGGTAGGTATTGATTGAGAAAGGTCATGGCTGTTGGATCCCTCCTGGCCCCATCCTCCATGCAGGACATGACACACTCCCACAATGAAGTCAAGCAGAGCCAGGCAGGCAGGATGACTGTCCTCATGCCTGTTAGCTGACTGCTGGGGGTACAACTAGACGGGCTACATGGACCTACCAGCTTCTTGCACCAGGCGCAACCAGGACCAGACTGAATGCAGTCCTTGCACGTCCCCACCTTGATCTTGGGGCACTCCATGGCAAAGGCTGGAAAGGAGAGAAGACAGAGTTGGTGTGGGGGGCAGTTGGGGCTGTTCAGATGCCCAACACCAGGCACCCATGCTGGCCTGAGCCTGCCCTGCCTCTCAAACCCATGCTGGGGGCCCTGGCAGGGCCCTCGGCTGCCTTGCTGTCCTTCGGCTGGGCTGGCTCGAGTTAACTCCAGATCCCAGGAAGTATAAGGATATGGCCTGTGCACACCTCTCAGTGCGGTGCTCCCACTGCTGTTGGGCAGCATTTGGGATCCCCCCACTATTTCACTGCCCATGAAAGGTGCTGGGAGGAAGACAGGTTGGGCTCACCTCTTGTCACCAGCAGCAGCACCCAGGTCACTGCTAGCAGCTGGAGGCAGCAGTCACGAGGCATTTTCTGCAAGACAAAAAGCATTCTTGTGACCACCTGGGATGTGCCCCAGGGATAGGGCAGCCACCGTTTTTCTTGGCAGCCTGTGCTGAGATCACATTGATTAACACTGTCATGTCACACCTTTCCCCAGCAAAGCCCCGGAGCAAACCCTGACAGTATAATGACCTTGCAACATGGATGAACATGGGGAAGTCAAAAAGAGGAATTTGTAAAAAGAAGAAAAAGGAATAAGTAAGACATTGCCCTTTTTAGCAATATTGGACACAGTGTCTGAAAACAGGTCATCAGTTTCAAAATAGTTCTGATGCAGCCCTGAGGAAGAAAAGAACCACTCCTTGGCACCTGCCATCACCTCTTCCTGTGAACTTGCCAAATAAACAGCTCAGAGTGACGTGGAAATGAGAAAACAAGGGAAACCTTCAAAAGACACTGAGGCAGATTAGTATGTAGGGCTGCTCAGATCCCCTTCTGAGGCGTCAGGGTGTCCAGTCTTAGCTCATCAGCCTCTGTAAGACACCACATCAGCTGAGGATGACACCGGTCAGCCTTGAAAGGATGTCTGGTCTCCTCCCAAGAGCAGAAAGAAGGTCTAGGTAGGTCAGTAGGTAACGTTTGCACAAAGAGGTTTGGTGCCCAGCTGTGGTATAGATTTTGAGATGTGGCAGGACTCTTAGGGTAGCGGGCACCACTGATTATGGCAGGGGCCATCAGGAAGCCCACCCTGCCCTAGATCCAGTCTCCTTGGCAGAGCTCCACAGCCAGCACCACATGGCCACACAGCCAACAAAAGGCACCTCTGTGGCCAAACACTCAGGGTGTTATGGCCTGGGACCTCATTCTACCACATCTGCACGAGACCATCCTATGGCGGGTGGCCAGAGCCCTTCTTGACAAAAGGATCTTCTGCAAGTTCCTCTCCACCACCACAGTCCCCCTTGGTAAGATTTTAAGGGTGTCATTCATTGTCGCAGCTGCAACATCCCTGTCTGTGTGACATGCAGTATCTGTACTTAGCTGGCCCAACACATGCCTGTCACCTCCAGATGCTGCCGGCAGAGTTTGAGCTTGCAGGAAAGAAAAGTGGCTCATGAACTTGTTTCCTGTAGAACTCAGTGACTGACACCCCAAATGTGCCTAATTAGGCTCCAGTTCTGCTACAAGCCACAAGTTCCCACACATGCAGTGAGTACCATGCCCATGGACTCAATGAGCTCCTGCTATTCCACCTGCCCAGTGTTTCCAAGTGTTTAATTCCTGCTGCCATGCCAAAGTGTGTGGTGGTGATGGGATAGAGCTCCTTGTTTTTACTGGAGGTTGGAACTTCCTGCTTACAGGCTCATCTCGTAAAATAGAGCAACCCTAAAACTAGATTAAAAAAAGCTCCCAAACTCCAGAAATACAGTGGGACTCTCAACACACCCCCAGTGCTAGCTGCTATCAAGTATTGTAAAGTAGGGTGCATGTTGTGGGCTGGATTTGGATGCCTTTTTCACCCCCAGAGTGGCTTCTCGCCCTTGTCACAAGAGTGTGAAGCACATCCTGATTGGAGAGAGCAGCAGCAGCAGGAAGTTCAACACTTCTTCTCTTCTGCCATGGAGGGAAATTACACCCTGGTGTGTGGGCGGGTGAGCGCATAACGTGATTCGAGGCTTTCAAAGAGAACTAATGGGGCTTCTGCCTTTGTCTGCCTCCTTACAGCTTTCAGAGGGCAAAGCAGGTTTTCAGCCTGACTCTGCAGCAGCAGGGCACGGATACAGGCCTCAGCAGCATTTCCTTCAATCCCCTTGATGATCCCTTCAGCTCAATCCAGACTCGCAATCACCACCAGTCCTGGGTCTTGTCTCCTGCATGTGCTCTGCCTGTGAAGTTGTTTTTTTTCCCCTTCTTTCCCACAAATTCAGGCAAGCAGAATGTAGTGCATATAGTCTGTCCTCCTGCCCTGGTGTGGAGGAGCAGAACTGCAGAGCTTTACAACCACCTTCATCCTGTGGTAGGGAGAGGGGTGCCAAGATGGAGCAACCCAGCTAAGGGCAGGACACATTGCCACCAGGCTTTGCATCCTGGCTGCATGTTGGCATCAGGGGGAGAAAGCTGCACCTCAGGACCAGGGTCCTTCTTGGCCCTGTGCTCTGATCTTCTCACCACATGCCTTGGGTGGCTCGGGATCAAGGTGCAGAAGCCACCAGGACATGCCACCAGTGGAGCATCTACTGTAGGGCAAGATGCCCCCTAAGGGTCTGTGAGCCAGAAGTTGTGAAGGTGGCCTCAGGGAAGGTACATAAGCTAAAAGCTGGGCGCTGTCCTTGCTGTCCTGCCTGCAGGCAGGGTGTAGAGCTGGGGCACTCTAGCATTCAGGACGTGCTGAGGGGTGCCGTTGGGATGGAGCCAGCTGCTCTTCTGCACGGAGAAGCAAGCTGGGAACTATAAACAAGGCTGAAGGGGAAGTGCTAATGCCAGCAGCGATCTTGTTGCTATAAACAAAACAAGTGTTCAACAGCAGAGATGAGTCTTGAAGTCTGTTAGCCACGAGTTCCCATCAGGGCTTTGCTAAACATCTGTTTTCCCACAAAAAAGGGAGGACATGCACTCATGCCCGGTATCCTGTGGTGTTTGCATCATCCACCTGTAATGGTGAGGTGCCACTAGTGCCAGTGCCCATGGGTGCTTCCTCCACACTGCCAAACATCCCTAGTGCTGGGTCACCATCGTGCTGGGAGAGAGATGCCACATATTGCACCCAGCAGAGCTGCTCCTTCCCAGCCCTGCAATCTGGGCAGCTCCAGACCCCAAGTACAGAGGGAAATGAGCAGAGTGGGGTATAGTGAGGATGGGATGGGAGAGTGAATGTCACTTGACTTGGGGCTGATTCTTCCATCACTCAGTTGGGTGATGCAGCTAGATACCACCCACATGGTCATACATAGGGCTTTCCCAGCCCATGCAGAATATCCCACTCAGTGTGTGTTTATATGTATTTTTATATATAGTTTGTTTATAGAAATCTCAGAAAAAAATATAAAAAATAAATATAAACATATTTTAATATATAAAGAACAAATAGAATTAAATAAGTAAAAAGTATCTATATATTCCCATGTCCTGTTATGGGAAACATCAACATATTTTATATATATTTCCTTCCAGTGGCCTCCAGTGCCTGCAGAGGACAGATGTGTGGGGTGAGCTCTCTCCCATGTGCACCAAGTCCCTAGCTAGTCTGTGGCACCCCTTGGCTCTGAGCACCAAGGTCCCTGGGTGCCGATGGGACCCTTGCCCTGCCCTGGGAGTAAGGGAAGGAGGGGATTTGTGCTGCTGAGTCTGCCGGGGTCAGACTCCTGCTTGGGTGGGACAGGGCTGCCTGCTGGCTGTCCTGCTGTGGGTAGTCTGGGGACACCACACTCTCCAGCCTGCTGAGATCACTTGGAGCAGCACCAAAAAAGTGCAAACCCACTATGTGAAGCAGGATGTGACAGCTGCAACAGGTGGGATAGCAAAATGCACTGTTTAGAGACTTCCCACAGCTTGCAGCAGCATGGTGTCCAGTGTCCGTGCTGGCCACAGGACATAATGTCACCACATGTGTTCACATCTTTGCTTCTCACCTGCCAGGAGGCTGGGAGCTGTAGCTGTGACACTGGAAAAAGCATCAAAAACAGGGACCAGATTGCTTTCCTTGACACCTGGGGAGTGCCTCACAGTCCATCTGCATCCAAAAGCCACTGAGATGTTGGGAAGGTCCTGCTCTCTCCAGGGTCACATGCCTGCAGAGTATGTGATGTGTGCAGCACACAGAGAGCTGGAGGAAAAGAGTGAGGATCCCACTCCCAGCCATTCCTGCAGGCCCACAGGGGTGCAGGGACACCCAGGAAGGTCTGTGCACTGGCATTCCAGGTGGTGACACTGTGCTGAGCCCTCCAAGCAGCCATCCCTGCCACTCTCATGCCATGCTGCCATGCCACTTCCCTCTTTCCCACCGCAACCTGCGGCTGGCAGTGGGGGAGATCCCCAGAGGAAGAGAAGGTCATGGGAGGGGAGTGTGGCAGCCCACTGCCCTGGTGCTCCACGTGAGCACACAGCCCATGCTGCCCTGCCCAGTGCTGTGTGTGAGGGCGTGGGAAGAGCACACTGCACCCTCTCTGCTCTGCTTCCCGAGCCCATGGTGGGGGAGAGGAGTGGGAGTTTTGGAGGTCGGGGATCCTCCCCACAATAAACACCTGCAGTTCCAAGCTCAATGCTACCTCCAAAGCAAAACTGTTACAGACCAGGCAAGGTGCCTTTGCAAAGGCTGCACAGACTGACCCGCCTGCGGGAGGGAGGCCATGCTGAGCTCCCTGGAGCTCCCTGAACTCAAGTGGCCAGAGGTTAGATCAGGAATTATAAAACAAAAAGCCCTTGAAACATCAGAGCTACAAAACCCCTTTGTTGCCTGGCTGCCTCCCCCCAAGAAAGGAGGAACAGAAGCATAAAAATTGAGATGCTGTACTCACCTGGCCTCCAGCCCTCGTCTCTGTCCCGTACTTGGGCTGGGATGAGGATGGTCTCAGCTTCTCAAGTTTGGCTGGGAAAAGCAGCAGGGCATCAGGAGCTCTGTGACGTACCTCAATCTTTCCTTCCTATTTCTGTCTTGCAGTTGCAGGGGAAGAGGAAGTCGAGTGGTGCCTGTGGGAGGGCGTGTTCCCCCAAAACCCCAGCCAGCCTCACTCAACCTGGCCAAACCCACAGCATCCTGCCTTGTGGGACTGGGGCTGGTCTCCCCGGGATACCTGGGTGCTTGCAGCCCTCCCACTGCACCTAGGAAAGGGACCCACCCAAACCCCCATGCTTTATGAGAACTTTTCACCTTTCACATCACTGCTGGGGACCAGCCCTGACCTCAGTGGGCAAACAAAGCTGGCAGTGGGGAAAAATAGCTCATTTGGGAGCTATTGGCAGCTCTTGGGTGTGGAGAAGATGGGGAGCTGGCTCCCCTCAGACTGTGCGTTGGGCTCTGAAATCTTTGTGTCAGGGTAGCCAGGCCTCCTCATGTGACAGGGGATGCAGGCGCCATCCTCTGGCAAACCTCAGGGCTGTGTGGGGATTTTTTTTTTTGAGCAGCCTTTTAGTGCTTTTGTGTTGGCTTCAATAACTCCTCCCAGCAGCAGCATTTCCCTGAACAGAGAGGAACCAGCTCCTGGCAATTTTCTCTTAACCTCTTCAAGCACTACAGTAAAAAAAAATAAAGACATTTAGAAAACATGCAGGGCTGTAGGGTTTTTTAAAGGTAATTAATGTGAGTCTTTGTTAATTGCTTTGTAGGTTCTCCTTCCAAGCAGGCTGATGTTGAGTCACCATGTTGCATTATCAACTCAGAAGAGTTGTGTTGGAAAGGATATTACAGACTATCTCATTCCAACCCCCTGCCATGGTCAGGGAAACCTGAGGCATTATAAGACGCTGTTCACCTGCTGCTGTGTTACAGTTACAGGTTATTTCTGCAGCAAGAAAACAGATTGCAGTGCCAGCAGAAAATTTCCAAGCCCTGATGGATGCTCTGTGGATTGGTGCTTTTATTAAAGAAGACAACACAGTCCTACCTTGTTTTCATCACAGCCGGGTGCAGCAGGAAAGCATCACAGTAGTCCTGGCAGTGGAACAGGAGCATCAGAACAGCCAATGCAGGATATGGTGTGGATGGAGCCTGAGGGTGAGCCAGCCAAAGCTGGGATGCTCACCCAGCTTGCATGGCTGCAGCTGGATGCTGCAGAGCACTGCCCTGGCCAGGAGTGGGTGAGCTGTGGTAGATGAAGCTGGGAAAGTTGGTGGAGCTTCCTGTCATCGGTGGGGGTTGCAGATCTGGGGGAAGGAAGTGTGGTTAAATGAGATGAGCTGCTGTAATTTTCCTTTTGTACTGCATGAGGCCCTTAATGAGTGGATCATTTCTCACTTATTTCATGGGGTTTGTCCAACAGCTTTGCTTCAAATGACTCAAGGTTGCAGGATGGGGGTGGGAGAGCTGTGAGCCCCCAGAGTCGGAATGGTGGGAGCAGAGGGTGTACCATGGGTCCTTGCAGCCAAAGCTGAAGCTCGCTGGTATATCCCTGTTCCTCCCAGCTGTTCCTCAGGCTTTGCTGCAGCTTCGGCCTTCAGCATTGGAGGTGAAGGGGGTTTGGGCATATGCTTGGTCATAGCACATATGCTCCCCAGCCTGTTTTGTAAGTATTTTAAGCTGTTAAATGTTCCCTTTCCTTTTTTAACTGCCTTTATTTTTATTAGTTCCTCTTTTTATTTTTACTAGCATGGATTGTGTTTCCCCCCACCATTAACTGCAGGACTGCTGTGGTTCATGCAGGATGCACTCGAGCAGCTGGGATGAGGAGCTGGGCATCCAGCTGGGCACTATCAGAGTGATTTTTCCTCAGTCATTGAATTTGATGATCAGTGTTGTCCTTTTGGGCTTTAACTCCTAAATGATGCTCCACCCAGCCTACAGCAGGGTAAGGGAAGTTTTCCTGTTGTTAATTTCTATTCCTGATGAACATTAAATCTTGTGGATGCTCCATCTCTGGAAGTGTTCCACATCAGGCTGGACTAGGCTTGGAGCAACCTGATCTAGAAGCAGGGGAGTGAGACAAGATGATCCTTAAGGTTCCTTTCAACTCAAACCATTATGTGATTCCATGTCTTCAGCATCCTCTTGATGGGAAGCAGGGGGCCAGACACTAATCTCTTGACTCTTGTGACCAGTGACAGGACTTGAGGAAATTACAGGGACCTGCATCAGGGGAGATTTAGGTTGGATCTTCCAAGACTCTTCCCCCAGAGAGTGTTCGGGCACTGAAGAGGTTCCCCAAAGAATGATCACAGCCCCAAGGCTGCCAGACCTCCAGGAGCATTTGGACACTGCTCTGAGTTCACTGCTCTGAGATTTTTGGGGTGTCCTGTGCAGGGCCAGGAGTTGGACTCGATGATCCTGATGAGTTCCTTCCAGCTTAGTGTATTCCATGATTCTATGATCTTTCCAAGTACCTTCCCAGAGGCCTCTCCCTGCATTTCCTTGGTACCCACAAGGAGTGTCACTAGCTGTGCATTTCTATGGCCCAATATCAGGCCCTGGGAAACACAGCCTGGAGGGGGGATGGGGAAGGCAGAGGGTGTGGAAAACAAAGATGTATTAACCAGGGAGCACCTGTCAGGGCTTGTTAAGATCAAACACACTGTGGCTCCAGGCTTGGAGCTTTTTATTCACCTTAGAGGAAGGAGAAGCAGCTTTGCATTTCACCACCACCCCCCCCCCCCACCCCGTGTGTGGAAAGGTGCAACTGGGGTTTGGGTTGCTTTGTTGTGGTGTCCACTTGGGCCCATGACTGGAGTCTGGCAGGTGTTGGCTCTCCCTAGGGACTTGCAGGGTATTTTCTACTGTTTTAACTGTAGAAATAATGTCTGGCAAGAAATTTTAGAGTTGTTTTCTGTCCTACTGTAGCAGCCGGGTTGCTGGCTGGTCCTGCCTTTACCAAAAAAACTCTGAAATCATTGGGATAAATAAGACTCTCTCTAAAACTGTCTTTTTAGTGTTAGAGAGTAAGGCTTTATTCCTGGCCAGGAGGAGGTATGTGTGTGGCTAACAAAGTTCCAGCCTCCACACTGACCCCAGTACAAAACTTCTTTCACTTATTTATACATTATTTATATATATATACACCCATATATATAAAATCCATAAAATATAATAGATAATACATTATAGAAATTAATGTTCATTGTTCTAAATTATATAATTATCTTCATTATTTAGTATTCTATCCTATATTGCTTATTGATTTCTTGCCCTTCATGCTAATTTGGTCCATATCCTTAAGTCCTCTTACCATCTTTTTCTCAGACAGGGAGTCTTCAGCTTTCCAGGCCGTAATCTCCTCTGGTGTTACTCCTTGAAAGGGCCATAAATTTAAGATCCCAGATGACCTATCTTCAACTCCCTTTAGCTCTGCTTATTGAAGCCTGTCAGGGTTAACCAACTAAAGGTTTCGGTGTTTTAATGATCAAAGTAAGAGTGTTTCTGTGAAGAAACTTAACAAGCGGACACTGCTCACAAGTAATTGAAACAACTAACTAAACACGAGTTCAGGAAAGTTTTATCATTTCCAACGCTACCAAGAGCTCTTAGCTCTTACAGGGCATACACTTAACTTAAAACTCTGTTGCAGAGCGTCTGGGTTTAACTTAAGCGCACTGAACACCCGCAGGCTGTTCCCAGGAGCCACCTTGGGCAGGCTGCAATTAACCAGAGGGCAACTGTCCGCGGGCTGCCCAGCAGAGAGAGGGTGCCGTGGCACCGGCCCCCACTATGCTCCAGAGCGAGCACCAGGTGAGGCTGGCTCGGGCTGCCCAAGACACCCTTCCTGCGCTCCGCCCGTGGAAGGCAGGAAGGTGAAGTTCCCGGGGCGCCGGGCGCGCTGCGGGCGCAGCCGGAAGGTCCCGCCCGGCCCGGCCTCTTCCGCCCCGCTCCGCCATGGTGGGCAAGGCTAAGCGCCCGCGGCTGCACGGCGCCGCCCCACGGCCCTGGCCCGCCCGGGACCCGCCGCCGCTCCCCGGGCTCGGGCCCGTCCCCGCCGCGGGCGGATGGAGCGCGGCGGTCGGGAAGGTACCGGGGGCGGGGACACGTGGGGCGGCGGGCGGGGGCTGGCGGCGGCCGCCTCGCAGTGACTTCTCCGCCTTCCCGCTGTAGAAAGGGCCGGTCCCCGCACACTCCCCAGCCCCACTTGAGCTCCTGTGGGTCTGTCCTGGCTGCAGGGCCCCGGGGGTGTCTGCGGATGCCTCCGGGCCTGGCCGTGGTGATGCGGCGGTAGTGGCTGACGGGATGGCGCAGGTCGTGTCTCTAGTGGCAGGGAAAGCCCTGTTGAGCCCCGGGTGCTGCTGGGCAGCTGCTGCTCCCCACGCTCCCGTCAACCGAGGGAGTGTGTGGCACGGGCAGGCAGGAAGGTGACAGGAAGGAGCCTGGAGCTGCTCCAGCACTGTGCACCATGGCAGTCCCAGCGTGCTGCCCCAGTGCCGGTGTCACTAGTCCGGACCAGCAGCTGTGCCATGGCAGCACCGTGGTGTCCCTAGCGCACGTACGGTGGTGACACAGTGACACACGTATCCCAGGGCTGCTGCTGCTGCTGGAGTCAGACTGCCTGTGCTGCGATGCCGTGGGGTAACTTGCATGCAGCAGTGGTGATCGTTACCGACAAGGGTTGGGAGAGGAGGCGGTCTTGCAGTGCCTCCCTTCAGCTTTAGATTTGGGCAGGTGGAGGGAAGCTGTTAGTATATACAGAATTATTTAGCATATCCTGGTTTCCCCAGCTGTGATATGAATACGCAGTTCAGTTGCCTCCCCCCAGTCCCCTCACAGCAAGGACACAACACCAGTAAATGTTTTTTATGTGCCTAAGCTTTCCTGGTGAGGAGGGAGGAATTGCCTGCACCAAATATAGCTGGGTTTATACTACTGTGAAGTTATGTGTTGGTGATGGTAGATACTGTTGGCTAAAGTAATAAATTATTCTAATCCAACCAGAGTAGCTACTGCAGATTTTAGGACTTAGGGAGGCGTTGCGTGCTTAAAGCATGATGCTGAAGATTTTATGAGTTGCTACTAGTTACTGAATCTGCTTAAGGTCTCTTCATTAAGGCTTTAATCCCCTAATCTGTTCATTTGTTGCTTATCTGTATTGTTCTGTACCTGTAATAAATCTGTCTTTCCCTAAGGATGCTGATCGCAGCTCTCCTGGGAGTGAATGCACTTGAATGAGGCGAGGCTGAGTTGAGACAGGAATCAGTTAGGAACAGAACAGACTTTGTGAAACTTCCTTCTGTGTGGAAGAGCTGGAGGGGAGGCAGAGCAGGCCAGTAGGGTGCCTAACTGCCCTTGCCTCCTCAAGAGAGACACCTACTCACTACCACTGTTCCTATCTGGGCAGTGCTGGGTTTGACTTTTTGATTTTTTTAAACAAATATTGCCTGGTGGTATATGTACTGATTACTGCTTTATGTTTCTTTTGGATAAGGACTGGGATTTCTCATCTTCTGGTGTATTTTCTGGGTTGAAGATTGACCCTGATACCCTAGTAAAGAAGCTTGACTTGGACTCCAGAAGCATCATTTCCTCCAGAACAGGTTTGTTGTATTTTGAATGACTGCTACGTTAGGTGTGAGCAAAGACACTGGGCACTGTATTTGCAGTGGCTTTTAGTGGCTATCCCAGGAAGCTCAAGGAGCTCCAATGTAAACATTGCTTCCTGTAAGGCTTTTAGAAGAGGTTTGTTTTTGTTTGGGCTTCTGCATGGATGTGCTTAGTGATCCCTAGGTGGGGGATCTAGCTTCAGGCTATCTGTGGGATATCCTCCTGCAGCCAAAGACTGCCAGGGCTGAGAGCACAGCAGAGCCCAGGCTGTGACCTGATCCCTGGGCTTCCTCTATGGCTCCTTTTGCCTCGCCAGCAGCTGCCACTGGTAACCCAGTATTTTGTCAGCAGGTTCTCATTGTGTACCATCAGTGCTTAGCTCACAGCAGGCTGACTGCAGCAAGTCTTCTTCTGTCCTTTGCTGTTGTGGGGTCCGTAGCTTGAGGATTCCTGGGCAGGAGAATCTGAACTCATCAAAAAGTGAAAGTGGGAGGAGGGAGTACACGATAGAGCCCTTTGATTTCCAATTCCCCAACATGGAAATGCTCCCTTTGCTCACTGTGAGACAGAGATTTGTATCTGAAAGCAGTTTTCACTTCTAAACATCTGCAAGGTCTCAGAAAATTTCTCTGAAACTTGAATCACAGACTTCCACAAACCGTATCTAAATGCTTAAAAAATCTCAGAAGGAACAAACTACCAGACAGAGCCTGGTCTCACAGCAAGCTGTCCTGATGCAGAAGATGTATGTGACTCCAAATACCTTCTTTGCAAACTAAATTAATTTCTTCTCTTCATGTAGATAAATACTACAGTAACTTTATTTTCCTGTCTAGGGCTATGAACAAATCAATCACACAAGGGCTAGTGGTTGCCTGAGCTGCGGTGAGCAACATTTGGGCACAGAGGGAGGAAGTGGGGAGGTTGTGTGAGGACACATTTGCTTGCTCTCTGCACAGAAACCTTGGTGATACGTACTGTTTTTGAAACACTGGGCTCATTGTTGGTAGCTCTCCCTGGAAAAGGACATGTATGCATCTATGTGTGCATGTGCACATTGCCATCTCTAATTAAATCAGACAGCTTGTTTTTGGGGGCTGGCAGCCTGCAGTCCCAGCCTTTCATTGCAGGCTACAGCTGTACATGTCTGGGTTATAAATAGAGCCATGCTGCTGGTCCCCGTGCAGTGCTGATGATGCAGATGTGCAGTGCCTGGCTGCCTCTCTCCGGGCTATGTGCTGGCTTCCTGCAGACAGCCATGCTGACCCCCGTGCTTTGTTCTCCTGCACACTTTCCAGATGATCAGCTAAAAATAACTGTTCGTTTGGGGGCTTAAAACTGCAATTCAAAATGGCAAAAAGTGATTTTTTTTTTTTTTTTACGTCTTCCCAAGCTGTTTTGCCCTTTCTTGTGTCGCACTCTGGAGCCATGTAGAGGCTTTTTCGTTATGGAAATCAGTTCATTTTTTTTGTATTAATTCAGTGAACTGTAACGAGGCTGTGCATACGATGGCAGACACCCTGGAGTTAGAAAAGAGATTCTAGGCAGACATGCTTTGTCTCCTGGCATCTCTGGTCAGCTCAGAGCATTTTCAGCAGGAAATTCAGCTTGACTCTAGCCCTCTCTCCACCTTTTCCTCCCTTTCCCTCTCAGCTTAGTGTACAGGGCAGGAGGGTTGGATTCTCCTACACGTTACTATTTTAAGATTTAATAACAAGACAAAAGCGTGCTTCTCTCCCACTTGCTTTTCAAGCTCTGAGAAGGTCAAGTTGGCAGACTGTAGGTGGGCTCACTATCTCCTGTGCTTTTCACAGCTAGAGAGGATTTTTTTTTTCTGCCAAGGCTGCTGTGTGGCAGTTAGGAAAACAGGTATTTGTCCTACACATGTGTGTACATCTCACATTATCCAAGATTTATTCACATTGTCCATGATTGCTGGTATCTCTGTGTTTTAGGTTTAGATCTGGCCTTATGCTGTGACTCTCTTCCAAATAAAACCTAGTCTGAAGAAGATCTTGGAATTGGGTTAGATTTTAGAAGATGTCAGCTTGGAGCTTGACAGTGGTCAAAAAAGCTAGTTGGCTGTTGGGAAGTAGGAGGAAAAGAGAACACAGAGAGCATCATTATGCTCTGTAAATAAATCCATGGTGTAGGCAGTTCCTTGATGCTGTGTGTATCATCACAGGGGCAAACTAACCAACAGTGGGGCATGGTTACTTCCATGGGATAAAAGGCTTCACCTGGAACAGCTGCTTGGTGTGTCAGAGCCAAAGGGCTGCAGTCCTGTAGGAAACCAATCCACCGATGTGCTGGGATTGAGGGCTGCTGCCTATGGTTGCCAGCAAGAGAGGACACCTCTCTCTACAATTTTTTGGTCATAGCTTTCCTCAGTTTGTGACTAGCTTTTTCTGCTCTTTTGGCTGTGGTGGTTTGAGGGAATGGGGAGAAATGTGATGTGTTAATTGGAAAGTCCAGAGTCTCCAGCAGGTTATCTCAGTTAACACGAGTGCTTGTGTATGCTGGGGCTGAAAGGAATGAGGCCCCTTATTCTGAGAGGATAAACTGGTGGTGTTGGTTCTTGTCAGCTGAAGGCCTGGTTTTTCTAGGTATTTCTGAGTATTGTTGATGCATCTGGATGAGGCAGGGTGCCCTGTGGAAGTATCTGCTACTTCTGCTACTAAAGGGTCCCTTGCTTCCTTTAGATACAAGGCTGATTCAGTATGCTTGTGATTTGTGTGAGGTACCAGCACAGGCTGTTCTGGCATCAGTAATTCTTGTGGCATGAGAAGGAGAGGGTGGAACTGTAATGAAAAATGTCACCAAAATGGAATTCGTTGTAGGTGAGTCTTGCATTGTGTGACAAAAAAAGCCAGTGGTCTAAAAAGGAAAGTATTTTAATATGGTAGCTGTAAGCTGTGTCATGCTGTGAAGCAGACCTGCTGCAACTGCTTTCCCCTGCTCTGCTTTATGTCTTTAATCATTAGCTCAGCTTAACACCAGATTCCAGATGATTTCCACATGCATGTAGGTAACAAAAGCCAGTGCCATCCCCGAGAATGCTGGTGTTCAGTCCATGAGTTACTTTCTTGCTCAGTGATTGCTTCCTGTCAGTATAGTTTACTTATCTATTGATGTAATGTAAACCAAAGGCTTTGCCGTAATCTAATCCACATAGGGACCTCTGTGACTTATGTGAGTGGATAAATCGCATTTGGGTGAGCCTCTGTAGTGTGGGAATTAAATGTTCCCTACCAAGTCAGAAATAATGGCCTGTCATATCGGGGGTTTTGCTGCTCATTTTTTGTTATTTTCTTTAGCTTTCCTTTGTCAGTGTTTGCTCCTTGAAGCAAGGGCCTATTCAAGCTTGGCTCTGGCCAAGCAGTTGCCTGTGAATGTCTTTTTTTGGACTGGATGATGAATCAGTTGTGGAATGATATGAGCAATTGGATAGGTAGCTTCCTGCATTATTTTCGGCTACTCCAGAAGGGAACAGTGACAGGCTGTGGTGTTGAAAAAACAAAAGTGCAAAAACAGCAAGTTCATAACTGTTTGAAAAACCTGATGCAAAATCATTCTGATTTCTGAGGTTGGATTGGACATAAAGAAGGACTTTCATTTTACAATGAGAGTGCTGAGGCCCTGGCACAGGTTGCCCAGAGAAGCTGTGGCTGCCCCATCTGTGGAAGTGTTCAAGGCCAGGTTGGATGGGGCTTGGAGCAACCTGGGATAGTGACAGATGAAAGAGGGGGTTGAAGTAGGTGCTCTCTGCAGGTTTCTTCCAACCCAGGCCACTCTGTGAGTCTGTGATTTCATACTAGGGTGTGAAGCATAGAGTGAGGTAGGTCATGAGCCTGAGCAGAGGTTGTGCTCCAAAGACTGGGACTGTCTTGCAGCACGGGAGTCACTGTCAGTGGCACAGAGGGGCGTAGAGGAGGGAAATGGCAGAGCATCTGACAAAGAAGGAAATCCTTTCTCCTCCTGAAGAAATGTGGAGATAGGAGACAATAAAATCAGACTAAGCAGGAATTTACTGACGGCAATGAATTTCTGGGTTCTGCAAGCTGTATAGAGCCTTGCTGTCCTCCTTTCTGATATTCTCTGTGAGTTTATTTTGTTACCAAGCCTCCCTTTGCAGAGTCACTGACAGATCCCTTCTGGTTTGCACCTCAGCTTCTGCTCTGGAGTTCCAGATCTGCTGGATCTGTCACCTTATCTGCTTCCTTCTGCTTGGGGTCTGCACCCACTTGTCCAATTTTGTTCTCCTTTTGTAGCTTCCAAGAGAAGCAGAAACGCTGTGGTTGGCTGGCATTGTGGTCTTGCATTAGCTTCATGCAATATGATTTGCTGTCCAGTTTTGGGTTTTTTTTTAATGTGTGTTGTACCAGAATGTTACAGAGCCCCTGTAAGACCTCTCCTCTGACAGCATTGCTCTTCTTGCAGTGTCTAGACTTATGGTTACCCCTGCAGGGAATCCACTCCAGTGTGGAAGAATTGCAGCCACGACCAAGCCCCAATTACTCTTCAGGAGCTCTTGAGAAGATGCCAGTCTTTGTGTCCCATCGTTTATTCCTATCTGTTGACTGGATTTCTGCATGTTTATTGCCATTAAATATTACAGTTCCTGCTGTTTTGTCTTCATCCCTGGCCATCTTTGCTTTGTTTTGATTTTGTGTTTTGGTCTTTTTCCTCTCTTTTGGCATCCTGGGGTGTTTAACAATTTAAAGATTCAAAAATAAAAAGTAATCCCGTTTGTTTTAATGAATGCATCTGTCCTGAATATCAGTTCTAAGTGTCTGTTCTTTTTCTTAATGCATGCTTGGGGAATTTTGAAATCTGCTTGGTCATTCACATTGATGGTGTGGAAAGGTCCTGGATCCTCACAATTCTGCTGCTGTTGCTTTTCTTCAGCCTTTCATTCTGTGCTGGCAGTTGTCAGGCCTGTCTTGTGTTTGTTTTGTGCAGAACGCCTTCCTCAAGCTGTTCCCCACCGTAACACTGCTCAGATGGGAAGGGGTATAAACGGGCTGCTCCACATGCTGAGGATGGCAGGGAGTGGATGCAGCACCTCCAACGTGCACGTGAAATTTCCATGGGAAATGCCTGTGTGCTGTGCTAGACCAAAGTGATGAGGTGTTCCTCCTCCATCTGTCTTTGTTATTAGCTGCTGAAGCTTTGGGCTGTGTGAATGTGTGGAGTGGTGAAATGTTCTCCCTGATGCTGTCAGTGATGCCCTTGGTGGTGTAGCACTCAAACCATTTTAACATCTTTGAAAATATCTCATGGATGTGTGGGTGAGGGGCAGCTGTTTGAGTGATGTTTGAGCTGGGAATTCTTGCTTTAGCTTCCCCCTCCCTCCACCTTGTACCTTCTGCAGCATGTCTGTGTCCCTTGTGTCACCTGCACAGGTCAAGGATGTGTCTCAGGACTGAATGTGCAGGTCTCAGCTCAAAGAGGAAACTTCCTTCCGTAAGCTGGTGTTGCTTCTGACATTGTGTGTGAAAATGTTTGAAACCTCCAATAACGAAATTTGCAAGAAAGGAAAAGTTCCCAGGGAAGGGAAGGGAAAATGCTATCTAGGGATTGAACTCTTTTACCTTTCCCCCAGGCCCAAGGCTGGCTGCTGTTGTCAGGGAATTCTCTCAACAAGTATTGTACCGCGAGACGTGTAGAAATGAAATATGGAACAATATTGGGTAGATGTTCAGAGATGTTTTTTTCTCCCAGCTGCATGGCATCGGGCCTGCTGGTGATCTCTCTCTCTTGTCACGAGACCCCCTGGCGCTTTTCCCCAGCCTGGGAATCCCAACCAACCAATCTGGACACAGCATCCGGGCACACCGGAGCAGGGAGCAGGGGCAAACCCTGTACATCCAGGGTCCCCTCCCCCAGGACCTCCCTGCAGGGAGGTATCTGTACATCTCACCCTTTTGTTTTTACTAAAAGGGATTTGAAACTTAACATTGGAAACAACTGGATCAACATAGGAAAACAAGAGCAATTTCAAAAGAAAACAAGCTGTTTGCCCCAGCTCTTAAATGTCCAAATAGATTTTTTCTCTGGAGCATCTTAGGTGTGGTGGAAGGGAGACAGGACTCTCTGAGCATCTTCCATGGGGAAACTGAGGCAGGAAAGGATTTCTTCTATTTGTACCTGTTGGAATTCTTAACAAGGACAGATAATTTTTTTTCTTCCCTCTAATTTATCCCCCCCTTGGTATCGGAGAGGAATTGTGGGGAAAGGGAATTACATAGGGAAGCCATAGCATGAAAAACGGATTCAAGATGAATTGGGGATGGGATGAATTAGGAAAGGGTTCATATTGGGTATAAGGTAAAAGGGAAAATTAGGAGTGGGAAAGGGAGGTAGCTGATATGGATATGGTTTACAGTTTTGCACATAGCTACTGCCTTTGACTGGAACACCCTTAGGCCCTGTCACGTGGGCTGCCTGCGGGCCTTTTCTTCCTTGTACGATGTCAAATTCTACAATTTCTCATTCTCCCAAGCTTGGAATATATTTCTCGGGGTTATTTTTCATTATGGCAGTTTGATGCACAGAAATATCTTCTCTAGTGTCCCATCTGATTATAAACCCGTAATGGTTCTTTACGTTATACCATTTCACAATCCCTAAAAACCTTAGTTGCAAAAACTTTTCCCTTTTTCCGCCTTGTTGCTGTTCGCCGTCTGTGTTTTTGCTTTCACTTTGGCTCGCCCTCGTGCTGGGGCTGCCACCACTGCCGGCACGCCCTTGCTGCAGGGTCCTGACTTCTTGGGGCAGCCCTTGGAGCCGCGTGGGCCAGGCCGTGCTGTGCCCTGCGCACTGTGGCTGCCGGCTCTTCCGCCGCTGGCCACAGCTGTGCTTCGGCCGGGGCCCCCACAGCGGCTCCTCTGCGCCCAGCAATCGGCCCCATTCCGCGTGGCTCTGGGCTCTGCGCAGTTCCGCTTCGGCTCGGGGTGGCACACTGTGGACTGCTGCGTTGCCATGGAAACTGCCGCTATGGCTGCCGCTGGCTGCCGCTTGTGCGCCATTTTCAGGCTGCCGCGTGGTGCCAGGCGGCTGCTCCTGCTCTGCCGCGCTGCTTTTCATGCGCGGCTTTTTTCGGAAGCTATCAGCAGTAATTTTCCTTCACTATTCACCGTGAGGATGCCTCAGAGAGCTCTTGGTACGTCCTCCCATGCGCGGCGCAGGGCTGGGCCGTCACCGTGGGGCTCGCGCCGCTGTGCTGCTCCCACTGCGCCTGGTTTTGCTGTGAACACAGCAGCCTGCACTAGCTCGCGGTTCCTGGCTGCCCACGGGGGTTGCCTCTCTACTGCACGCGACCCACGGCACCCGCAGCGCCTGCCGTGTTGGACCCTCCTTCGCGGTCGAGTGCCAGGGGCTCCGAGCTAGGGATGGAATCCACGGTAAGGCGTGGGCTCCCGAAAGCGCTGGGTGCCTCCAGCACAGGCACCTCTGCCAGCATGGGCAAGGGGGACCCTGCGGCCTCAGTCACAGGCTCCTGGGGTGGCCGCTGCTTGGTCTTAGCCGTGCAATGGCAGTCATCTTCTGCCATGAAGGGATCATGCACTTGCTTCTTAACAGTTCTATGAATGACAGGAAATGCATAGAAAGGTCCTGTCACTACTTTATGTTTTGACTGAACCATCATCTCATCCCAGATCTCGGTCCAAAAATCTAGGGTACCCGCAAAAGGGGTTTAATATCAAAAAGCAAATCTCGAGAAATATGAGGGAAACTTTTAAAAAGCCAGTCAAAGAACTGTTCTTGTTGTCCCGAATCAAGCTTTGCATTTTGCTTCATTAGGATTTCTTTAACTTTTAGGTAAATTTCCTTCTGTGTCTTTGAGAGCCCTATTTCCCAGGATTCCTCCATAGTCCAGAAAGTACAGCCAAACCAAGACGAGAAGCAAAATCAGAGTTTACTCACAATTCAGTGTTGCTGTGTTCTTGGCCTTCAGAAATCGTCATCAGGGGTTGAATGCCCGCATTCTCCACCATTTGTTGTTGTGGGTGAATTCTCTCAACAACTATTATACCGCGAGACGTGTAGAAATGAAATGTGGAACGATATTGGGTAGATGTTCAGAGATGTTTTTTTCTCCCAGCTGCATGGCATCGCGCCTGCTGGTGATCTCTCTCTCTTGTCACGGGACCCCTTGGCGCTTTTCCCCAGCCTGGGAATCCCAACCAACCAATCTGGACACAGCATCCGGGCACACCGGAGCAGGGAGCAGGGGCAAACCCTGTACATCCAGGGTCCCCTCCCCCAGGACCTCCCTGCAGGGAGGTATCTGCACAGCTGGCCACCCTGCTAGCTTGATAAAGTGAGAGATGGCAGTTTACTTTATCTGGGTAAATTGCTTTAGGTAGCGAATTACTGTACGTTCCTTTTTCCTTGCCATTTTGCTGAAATTTATTTGTTTTTTGACTGCATCATTAGGACCTGCTTTTATCTTGACAATGCCAGATCACCTTTTAAGGGCAGATTTGGTGTCTGAGAGTTTTGTAACAGTATGTTACAAAAGTCCACTGTGTTTGAGAGCAGCTGAGATAGTGGTTTGTGGTCCGAGAAGCTTCTCCAGTGAGGTCAGACAACTTCAGTCTACAGGATACCTCAAACAGATTCTGTAGTTCCCAACAACTCGCCTCGAAGCTAGAGGGTTTTTCTGTTCCTTTGATCTAAAGGATTAAAGTCAGTGGGATCTTACTTCAGGAGTCAGATTTTAGCAGTGGTGAGCAGATGCGGGGATTTGTTGAAATGGAGAACAGAGACCTGCTGTGGTCTCTGGGAGACTGTGGACTGGGGATCCTACTGAAAGCTAAAGACATTGGTGCCTTAAATAATAATTAAAACAAAAAGGTTAAAAATCTGCGCTGCTGAATGTTGCTTTAACAATTTATCTGTGCAGTGTGGTGCTGGCTATGAGAATAGCTGTGGGAAGCTCTACTTTAATTAAAGTAAGTGCAATTAATTGAGAAGCAGTAAATGAGTGTCTGAAACTTGAATTGTTTTCAGGGCTTTTACTTCCCTTCTACAAATAGAGCATTTCCATGTTGTGAATGCCTTCTGCCAGATCACAGGAATCAGTTGTGTTAATATTTATGGAACTAATCAACTATTTTGTTTTCTTTCCCTCCCTCTAGCTGTGGCTAAGTCTCTGTTCTTAAAATCAACATTAAAAAACCAAAAGACTCCAGTTAGCTTGTGGTCATGGATACTGAGTACTAAACAAACATTTTCCAGACAGCTCAAACCTTCCAGAATGTTTTGCAGTCTGATCCAGGGGAGGAGGCTGTTGGTGGGAAGAGCTTGGAGTGAGTCCTAGCATTTTGAAGGACGTGTCAGATCGCTCTAGTTTCTTATTATGGTTGGTTCCTTGGCTGTGCCTGCTATGTAATGCTCACCAGTAGTACTAGTGGAAGGTACGTGCCTGCCCTGGAGCAGACTTTACGTGCTGCTGGGAGGGTGGAGAGGAGGATATGGCTCAGTGAGGGATTGGAGACTTCTTTGGAGAAGCTCCTGAGGTGCTGCTCTGTGCTTTTGCAAAGCCTTCTTCCAGCCTTCGTAAAAGTTGAGTGCTCAAGCATGGTGAAACATGGGTCAAACCTATCAGTGCCTTGTGCCATTGAAAGGCTTGCTGAATTTGAGGCCAGGGTGGCTCCTTGCCTTCCTGGCCAGGTGTGGTGGGGCATGGCAGTTGTATGTCATGCCATGTCTTGCTCTGTGTGATCACGACTCCTGGAACTTTAAAAATATACTAATCTAGCCTGGTATTCTCCTGTGAAATGAATTTAAAATGATTGGACATCCTTACACAAAAATAGATCTGCACTGCTTAGGAGAGTACTGAAGCTGCAGCGTTACAAAAGAGGGTTATGAACTGAAATCCTTTCCTGTGCTAATGTTAAAGCTGTAACATAATTGAGTTATAAAATTATAAATTCTGCAATGAGAGAGGTGGAATGGCTCTGCACTGGTGACAGAGGGGCCTCCCAGCACAAGTTCACAAGTAAACATCTCATGGGGTGTGAGAAGGATGGCTCAACACTGCAGGAATTGAGAAACCAAATCTAAAGAGGGGTGAGGAAGCATTTGTGGAAAGGCCAGATTGATAGCTCTGGAAGTCAGAGCCATTTCTGTCACAGCAGTGGTACAGTGTTGTGTCAAGCTGTCAAATATCTTTCTGAAATACGTGTCCTGGGAGTTCAATAGATTTTAGAAAATCGATAGAGGCTGGTGAAGGGTGGATGGCATGAGAGGTTTGCCTCTTCTGTGTTACCCTTTCTGACTTGTCTTGATATGTTTCTGAGGTGCAGGAATAAGTGAGCCTCCTCGTTCTGCTAACACCTCTGGGAAATGCCTGTGTGAAAAATATTATTTTGCTTAGGTTTTTTTTCACAAACTTCTATGCTACATGAATCACATTTCTGATTTACCAAGAGATAAATCTCTGCCTTCCTAATGTGAGTCTTACTGAGTTAGAAGCTGTGTTACAGGGAGATCTCAAAAGTTCGTGTCTGTTATTCAGACCTAGTGGAATATATAGTATTATTTTATTCTATGCAAATTGTCCTTTATTCTGGTCTTTGTGAGCAATTTATGGACCAAGGTTTTCTTTCTCCTTGAGTGGAAATGCATGTATCAGCTGAAGATCCGTTTATCCCCTTCAGCATTTCAGAGTGGCACTACTGATGCTCACATGTGGCATAACTGATAATAACATGTAATTTGGGCCTAGGTTTTTAGTCAAGTGGCTTGTAGAAAGGGGTTTTTATTGTCTTTTGGGTTTTTTTTAATGAAGCTTTTAACACAGTAAATCTCAATGTAGATTGTCTGAGCTAAATGTGGGAAACACAGCTATGCAAAGATTAGGTGCAGTGGGTACTGGAATATCCTGGGTTGTTTGAAATGATAATTTGGACAGATTTAGATTGAACTAGCAGTGTTGCAAATGTTCCATAAGGCAAACCACAGAAAATTCTGGAGAAAATCCTGCTGCAGAAGAATAAGCTATCCAAGCAGTTCTTCAAACAGGAAGGGACTGTGAGCTGGAAGGTATGTAGTGATAGTGATAACCACCTCCAATGAAATGTGGTGTTTTAGAAGAGTCCCAGGCAGGAAATTTGAGGGAAAATGGGGCACACAGACTTGTTTCCTGACCCACTTGTGCCATGTGTCTTGATTGCTTGGAGAACACACAGCAAATCAATAGATCTGCTTTAAGAATTTTGGCTTCTATGGAAGTCATGGACATTTGTTCCTGGTGTGCCTTTGCGTGTATATGCTCTGGGCTAATTTGCCTCTGTTGCATTTCCTACCTCCATGGCTTTTTAACTTTGTTTTTCCTTATGTCTATTTTCCTCTCCAAGGTTATTTGTAAATTCAGGTCACTGAGAGTTCTTATGTAACGGGAATGGGCTTCTTTAGCATGGAGAGGACATTTCCAGCTGCTGCGGGTACAGGCTGTGTCTATACACACAGCAATTATTTTGCAATGTGGTTTGAGTTGAAATAACCTGGTGTGCCTGTGGATAGGGAAGCATGGGAAGGCTTTTCCAGACTGCAGGAATTGTGTTGCCAGAAATCACAATTTTAAATTGCTTTGTTCAGTGACACTTCCATATTTTGCTCAGCAAAGCCTCTGGCTGTTGCTTTTGATTCATGCCAATAATTTGTGACTGCAGGGCTGGGCTTGAGTGTGCTCCTCTGCAGCTGCAGGTGTGCTTGTTGTTTTAGTGCCTGTACCTGAGTGGGTTTTTATTTAGGGAAATAGCATACAGATATCTGGATACTGTTTGTGTGAGGTTATTATAACTTCTTCATGTATTTTCTTCCTCCAAAATAGCAGGTATTGGCCTGTTTGCCTGTATTGGTTGTAAGTGGCAAGATTTTGGTAGCAGGACAGAAGCCCGAGCTGTCACATTCTGGGCACAGCCAGGTCCAAAGAGGTTAAGTGCACCCAGTGCAGCCACAGCTGAGCCTGTCAGGCACGATGGTGTTGGCTCTGGGAAAACATGTACTTAAGAAGGAGTAGAAAAGAAGTGAGAGAGCCCCATGAAGACCAGGGACAGGAAAGGAGGAGAGGATGTGCTCCAGTCACCCCATGGTAAGTGTGAGGAGGAAGGAGCAGTGGAGAGTGACTGTAATGCCAGTCCCAGGCCCTGTGCCCTGCTCAAGGGAGCCAGGAATGAAGAAGTCAGAATGAAGTAGTGGAGCTGAGAAGGGGATGGGTAGAGGGGGAAGGTATTTTAGTGTTTGCTTTTCAACATCTGATTCTATTTTAATTGGCAATACATTACATTAATTTTCCCTGACTCAAGTCTGTTTTGCCTGTGATGGTAATTGGTGAGTGATCTCCCTGTTGTTTACCTCAGTCCACAAACTTTTCATCATATTTTTCTCCCCTGTTCTTTTGAGGAGGGAGGGAGCAGCTGGATGGGCAGCTGGCCAAGGTCAACCCACAGCATCTCAGTAGCTCGGTAAAAACTGAGATGAAATTCAGTACCAGGTAGAACTGTTGCTCCGTGGCTGTTCCTCTGCCTTCCTTGCTGAGTTTTTCAACTGAATGTCTTCTGAGCATTATGCAGATGCAGAGACACTACTGCATGAGAACTGAATTCCTTTGCTTTTAACTGATGCTCACAGGTGTTGAAGCAAGTCATTCTTCCATGTGTCTGTGGTACCGGTATACCTGTTACAACATTGTGGCCCTTGTTTCCTGAAGGTGAGAATTAGAAACGTCTCCCCTCCCTCTGTTCAAGCAAGGAAAGGGAACAGAACGGGACACAGCCATATACTCCAATCTCCATTCAGGGAAGTAACAAAACAGATCTTGGGCCCATCTAGGTGTTTCATCTGCCTGTCATTGCTGTGTGGGAGGTGCTGCTCCATCTGTCTCTGCATTGCTGACAGCTTTGTAGCACGAGAGGATGCACCTGTGGCAGAGCAGAGCAGATCTCTTTTGAGAGTGTTCTTTTTCAGATGTTAGATGTGCTCATTAGGGGGCAGCAGAATAACTCTTCCTTTTTCTAGGTCAGGTCTGTATTTTTGAATGATGTTTTTCATCTCTGCAGGGCACAAAACAAAATTTTCCAGTTTCTCCTTCAGTTTTTCCTGGTGCATTAAATGTACAAAACAACTATGCTAATATGAAAACGTTAGCCCGGTATAAAGAAATATGGAGTATTTATAGTGAAACTTGCTTCTTTGGAGCTTGAGGGGTTTGCAGACTTATATGAGAGAGAGCTTCTCTAAGATTAAACCACAAATGGTCAGCACAGTATGTGGAAAAACAGCCAAAAGAATGTTTGACAGCTAACTTGTTTTTTGCTCAGCCTAATTCTTATTTGACCTATATGTCCATATGCATGTATGGATTTGTTTGCTTCACCAAAGCTGCTGCTGTCATCTTTTTCTGCTTGGAGAAAATATTAAAGAACCAGTCTTGCTTCATGCAAAAGTAATCTTTAAATGAGATCTGACAGTACACCCCCCACCATCCTCTGGAATGTAAATACTGTAAATTATTATGGCACTGTCTTTAAAGGCCAAGTGAGGCTGGGATTTGGAGTCCAGCATCACAGTACTTAAAATGCATTCTTTATTATGTAACATTCATAGAAGGCGACTGTAGCATTGACTTTGTAGCCAGTGTGTTTCAGGCTTCTGAAAGAGCTGTGTACAGATGCTGGCTAGGAGTGAACATTTCCCATGCACATCTTACTGCGTGCTGTTGACTTTTGGAGGAGGTGAGCTGGTTCAAGACAACTGGAATAGCAGGAGATTTTTTTTGGTTTTTAGCTTTAGCAGCATCAACCAACATTTTCAACAGTTGACTGATTTTGTAAGGTCCTCAGTGGAAGAAAAGCTTCATTAACTGATCTTTGCTCCTTGGCCTGACATGGTGGACCAGGTGGGAGGATTGGCAGGGGGAGACATGACACCTTTCTCTCTTATTCACAATGTGTTGCGTGTTTTGATGTCCTGCAGGCTTCTTTATCTCCCTTTCTCCTGCCCAAGGTGTGTGTGTCCGCCCAAAGGGGCAGGTCCCTCAGGACTTTTTTGCTGCCCTGTGTTCCTCACATGCATGGGGACTCTACCAAAGCAATGTGAAACTTGACTGCTGCTTTCTGCCCTGAATTATTTTTAGGGTGACAGTATCCAAATCCCCAAACTGCTGAAATAGAACAGCCTTCTTGATACTATCAAATGTTGTTCCTGGCACAGTGGCTCGGATCAGTCGTGCTTCCTGGAGAAGTCCAGATTGTGCTTTGCACTCCTGGTTTGGAATCCACTGTGTAGCTGGCATTTCTTCACATCATGCTGCGACACCTCAGTAAAGTCAGGACTAATGGGGAGCTCCTCATCAGGGAAGGAAAACTGAACAAAGCCAGAAAAATGTGAACAATGGCTCATCGCTCTTGGCAGCACTTGGGCCATTAGGTAAAATTAATATCCTGTCAGCAGGGTAAAAATATTAAACTCAGTCTTACACCAAGTGAGAAACATGATGAGTCTGTAGGCGTGTGGATTTAAATCCATTGGGCTGTGATCCATATTAGGAAATTAGCAGGCACAGTGCTCGTGCCACAGCCTTCTTCATGCAGAGACACACTCTTCCTGCCAACATCTTTGTGGATGATCTGGCTTTCCTTATACAATGAAAGTCTCTCTCTTTTGGGAACTAACATGGCATTTTGTTGGGGATACAGGTATTCTCAGTTGGTGGGTTTTTTGGGTGTATTGAGCCTATGTATTGCAGATACTCCTTGGGAAGGGGTGTGTAGCCTTTTTGTTCAGGGAGTACTTTCTTCACAGGAAGGATGCCAGTCCTTGTTGCCCTGTAAGCATGGGGACACTGAGTGAGAGAGCTGAGGGGATGCATGGGCAGTCTCAAGGTTTGCTGCTGCTGCAGTCCCAGACCTTAGAAGATCAAGGCAATGCCAAATGTCTGGCAGCTCTGAAAGCTGACAAGGAGTGTTAGAGAAGCACCTACTCATGGTAGTTTGTTCTTTGCCATCCCTTGTTATTTCTTTTAACATCATGGGTATTCTTGCCACAGCTCTGTGCTGGCAGCTGCTGATCTCATCTCTGCGTGGGGTGGATGGGGCTGGACCCATTTGTGCTAGTGCAGACAGTGTAAATGAGACGTTATTGTCTGCCTGTGCTGCTGGCAGGGGAGAGCATCAAGTATAAAGTGGCAGAGCCATGTCATTTTTTAAAAATCTGGCTTGCTTTAAAATAGATTCTACCAGGAAAATGTCATTCCAAGACGGGTGACCAATACTGACCTGCAGTATCTTTTCAAATAAAGAAAAGGGGAAGAGGTGATGGGCTAGAGAAAAAGAAACCCCAATGAAATAGCTTCTACCTCTAGTAGAGGGGCCCAGACCTTGATTTTCCTTTTTCAAAATATTTCTTCTGCATTTAAAAGAGCCAAATGGAGTAGAGAGGCTTGCTCTAACACAGTTTTTGAGAAACGAGTCTTGTGTGACATAAGACCCAAGTCTTTTGTGAGAATAGTTGTGGGCCAGATGAAGAGCTCCCCGATGGGGAGCAAGCCTAGCTTTGTCAGGAGATGAAGAATGCTGTGGGGGGTGTGCAGTGAGGTGATGGTCACAGGACTCTTTTGAGGGGCTTGGGACTGGGATGGTCCACTGTGTCCGTGGAGCCAGAGGAGGAGCAGGAGTGGGGTGTGGGTCTGGCCAGGGGGGAAGATGCTGTAAGTGTGTTGTGTAAGATGACAGAGTTGCTGATGCTTTTGGTGCCTCAGGGCTTTTGGGAGCTCTGAGTGGTCAGCTGAAGTGGAAGAGCAGTTGAGACAGCACAAAAGCAGCAGCCACCAGAAGTGGCAGTGGCAGCTGGAAGAGATGGTGAAGCAGTGTTTGGACCAGTTCCACTTACTGGGCAGTCTGTGCTCCCAGGAGGAGGGAAGGAGACTTGATGTGCTTGGGCACCACCTGGAATGAGTGTTTTCATGGGCTAGGCTTGTTAGACTGTGTAATCAACATCACCACTATGAAAAAAACCCATCAAAACCTGCAGTTAACCGTGTCATATTTAAATGCTGGAACTAATAAGACCCTTTCAAGGTTAAAGGGCCATTATGATCACACAGAGGCTTCATGCAGACGCAGGATCACCTTGATCTGTCTTTTAGGGGCTTCTGCTTGGCAGCTGCAGTCTTGACCTTGTGGTGAAACAGGTACTTATCGCTGTACTCAGTTGTACAGTGCTGGGGTAAAAAGTCATCTTGTTTCTGGTCTAGACATAAGCCTTTGAGCTGGGAGGGCTCTATGCTCATGTGGGGCAGGAGGGGGTGCCTGGGTTCAGCCTATGCTAAGCTGCAATAGATGCTGAGAGTGGGTTCAAGTTCCATTTTCACCCCAATCACAGACCAGAGCAGCAAAGATTTTATGCTTTTTATTTCTCCAGGTAATTATTTTTCCAGCTCCATTCTTCAAATATTTCCCAATTTTGAAGTTTGCTATGTGTGCTCCTAAAAGGGGGAAAAACGGGAGGTGTTCTGCATTGCCGATCCTGTGTGTCAGTTGTTGCCCAACTGAGCTGGGGGCTGGAGATCAAACATATGCCTGTCACAAGCTGTTTGGGAAGCTTTCCTGGGTATTCTCACCCTCCTTCCTTTCAGTGTTTTAGTCCTCTGCATGTGCAGCAGTTTATAAAGCTGCTTATGATGCAAGTGGTGTTTGAACAGACTGATCAGAATGTGACCAGATCTAGCTAATAATTCTTAAATTATGTAAATAATGAAAGTCTGCTGGTGTTATACAGGCTGAGCTGTGGTGCTCTTTTGTATGTCTAAATCTAAAATTACTTTGTATGTATTGCCTAAACAGACTATCGGGTAAAAGAAATGAATATGATTACATTTAACATATGGCTGTTCAGTGGTTGAAGATGTGGCTGAACTTAGTGTTTCCTCAGTTTTCCCCAACTGCAGGTGTGTGGGTTTCTGTGAGTGTAGGAGTTCTGACAGCTGCAGATGGTGGGATTAACTCCTTGACGTATGGTTGTTCAATAGATAGGGCAGCATGGGGAGGGGGAGCTATGCTAATCTGCCACACAGACTTAACAATCAAGGGCAAGCTCTGACATGTGATTACTTTTTTCATTTCACTGTCAATGCATGGAGTGGGGAAACTAACTCATGCCACAGGGAGCCTGAGACCAGACATGTTAAAGAATCCAAGGAGTGCCAGGAGAGGAGAATTAATCAACAGTTAAAATAACACAGTGGAAATTTTGCCATGGTCGTAAAGCTCTGAGTAAGGTTCAGAGTAATTACTTCATAAAAAGAAATGATTGGAGTAGTCAGGAAGTGTCTCTAGAAACTTTCCTGCTTTTCTTTCTGCTGGTGTGTAAGCATTGCTCAAGTCCTTGTGGCTGTGAATGTGATGCCAGGTTCACTGAGCTTCCTTAGCGCAGGGGCAGGAAAAGCACATGTGACTCACCTCAAAGGGAGGTATTGGAGCTCACAGCACTGACTGCTGTGAGTGCTGTCCTTCCTGAGCTTTCACATTTATCTGCAGATCAGGTTTTCAGCATTTATGCCAACAGTGTGGAATATGAGTAATGACTCAATTGATCAGAGCTCTTTTGCCTGAAAAAGATGACAGTGAGAAAAGAGTTGATGAAGTTTAATCAAATAGGATTGCTACAGAGACTAAACTTGTTCCCAGTGTCTTCCAGTAAGAAAAAACAAACTAGAAGATGCTGGGATTAAAGTGGGCAAAGATCCATCAGGAAAATAGCAGTTAAGTTGCAGGACTCTTTGCACATAGTTGTTCTGAATTTCTAGTACCCACATGGATTCAAAGCAGATCCCCCAAAATAAATATACATTGGAGGTACTACAGGCAGGCATGTAGTACCTGGGCATTATACAAAGCTGTAGTCAGGCCTGGTGTGTTCTTAGCCCATGGTGCTATTTGCTGGTGGTAAAGCTGGACCCCAAGGCTCCAGTTCAAGTCCTCAAAGTGCCTTCTGTTAATGTTCTGTGAGATGTTGGTAGGTAGTCTCTGCCTGTGGCTGGCCAGATAAGGTGAAAGGCCCATGGATGCTCCAGTGGGTGTTCCCTCCAGCCCAGTTACATTGGCTTTTTTTTTGTCTCCTGAAGCTGCAACTGGAGATGTGGTAGAGGGGCTGCCAGTGGTACAGCTAAGCAATGCCAAAGTGGAATTTTTTTGTTCCTGCCCTGCTCCCAGTCCCAAATACATTCATGCAGTCGCTCTGCCCCTTGGCTATTTTGGCATAAAGTTGTCACTACAGTATTTCTATTGCAATTTAAAAACTGGAATGAGAGTTTTAAGAATCTGACCTTGTACATGCTTTTAATACAATTCTGTGACAGAACTGCTGGAACTGAGAACAGCTGATTAAAATACTTATGGGATACAAGTTAAGCTTTGAGCTTTTTTGTCCATTCTGCCTGTAGCGTTTTTGTAACCTCCTGAAAATTGGTATATCTTCCCAGTCTGTTTTGCAGTTATTAGTCTGTAATTACTTTCTTCTTTCCTGTGCTTCCTGCTGTCCTTCAGATTCATCATGGAATTAATTGGTGGGGAAAAAAGAACAGGGAAAGAAATTTGTCCACTGTGCATGGCAGAAATTTGCTGGCAGTGCTGTCTCGGGTCAAGTACAGAGTTGTGCCTTTGTGTAATGTACCAGGCATCTGCTCTGTTTCCTGCTTCAAAATAGGATATGCAGGTTTTGTCTGGAAAATAAGGCCTATGGCCAAGACTGGAGATGTTGGCTCCTTAGCACTAGGGAGGAGAGGAGAGATTACAGTTCAACAGGAAAACAGGGCAAGAATATGGTAAGCAATAGAAATGCTGACTCTGCTCCCTCAAAACAAGGGTAACTTCAGCTCAAGTGGTTGAGAAGCCACTGTTTGGCGGCCAGGAAAGAGCTGCTATTTGGAAAGCAGAGGCAGGGATCTATTGGAAAGGTCAGGAACTGATTGGATTAACTGGGGCAGCACTGAAAGCTCATCAAAAAGAAAATAAGGTGAGGTAAGGCTTTTCTGAACTTCTCATTGGTGGTTAGTCTTGCCCAGGATCAGGCACTGGGATCTCCTTAGATGAGACTGGAACTTTCTTCCTGCCCCTTTGTCCCAGCAAAGGATGTGCCTGTGCTTCTAGTAAGGACCTTCCTGGAGCCTGGTGTCTGCACACGGCAGAGTCTTGGATCGTGTGCCCTTTTGCCCAAGCCTTCCTTCTGGCCTCATGTCCCTTCATAAAGCAGACCAGAGCATTTAGTCCTCTCCTGGGTTTATCTTCTGTTTTCTTCTGTTTGTTTGCTCATGCTACAATTCAAGCTGTGTCTATTTATTCCCTGTAAAATTCCCATGTGCACATCTGAAGGGAAGTTTCTGTCATGTTTGCTTCTTTCATTTAGAGGCACATACTCCTCCCTGAGTACGTGCTCTGGGCCACACAGAGAAGTGGCTGAGGGAGTAGTGCTGGGATTATGTGGATCCTATGCTCTGTTATGTGCCTGGGATCAGTTAGGAATCTCCTGCTTGCAAACACAAAACATGTAACTTGGAGGACCGTGGCAGTCAGGACACAGAGATGTGTGTCTCCAAGTGTTATGCATATGTACTGTAATCTTCATCTTTCCTGAGGTCCCTTGTGGGGGAAGGTTTAGTGTCCAAACATCTCTGCCTGATTTTTTCATGTCAGCAGCTCTCCAGGAGCCAGTTCGGGCCCTTTCTTACTTGTTATATGTATCTGAAAGCTGCTGCATCCTTGGTGGGCTTGCACAGCCTCTTATCACCACCTTCCTGATAGTCTTGAGCTGATAGTTTTTTGTTGTGTAGTCTTGGTAGCCTAACCTTTTACTGAGATCTCCCTTCTGGGTTTTGAGGCAGAGGTGTTGGCATCCCAGTACCCATAAGGAGTGAGCACGAAAGTAAGAGAGGAACTGTAGTCATGGTGGATAGCTCATTCCTGGGTTTGGGACCTTAGGAGGACAGGGGAGGCACTTGTGCCACGACAGGCTAAACTATACAGCTGTAACTCAGTCTGTGGGGAAGAAGAGAAGTGGTCATGTAGCAGTGTTCATTGTAACCGTTTAACAGACAGGTGTGGGAGACACAGAATTCACTCCGAAAGCTTTTCGTTCAGAGTGTGCATACAGATTTCTCTGTAGGAGTCCTCTGCCAGCTGCTCCCCTCCTTTACCTTCTGTCTAGCAAGGGGGGCTCTTGTGGAGTCCTGTGTCTGAGTGTGTCTGGGACATCAAAAGTATCAAAGTTGTGATGTTGTGCCAAGTTCTGCCTCTGGTCATCTCCCTACTCCCACACCACATGTTGCCTTTTTTCCCAGCAGAGCTGTGGCCTCTGCATTTTGGCTGGCTGTTCTTCTAATTAGGTCCTTGGGAAGAGGCAGAACCCAGCTAAGAAATCTGTAACTAGAAATACTAAAGGAGAAAGTAAAATAGGGGAGGAAGGAAAATTTTTCAGGCTGTTGATGAGCTGGTGTTAGAGCAGGTCAAAACCTGCTGTTTGATGTTGATCTCTGAGCTGCTTCTGTTTTTTGCTTCCAGGCTGGAATCAGACTGGGAATTGCTGCTGGAATGTTTGATCAGGGAATTTGTTTCTTCCTTCTGATGGTCAGACATGTATTTCTCTATGGTTCCTGTGTGTGGGAGAACTGTGTTTGCAGGGTGAGGGTTGGGGTGGGTCAACCAATGATTTTCATGTTTCTCTTGTTTCTCATGGCTTGGTTGGTGCTGTCACTGCTGAATCTCTTACCGTGACAGGATCATCCTCACCTTCCCATGAGGCTTGGCATAGGAGCTAATTTGCTGTGTCATAATGAAAGAGTATCCAAATTGGACACTCCCGTCTTTTGACAGCAGCCGGCCAGGAAAGCCTTGGGAATATAGCAGCACTTTTCTCAAAATGCTTAGCTGGGTACTTCAAACATCCAGTGCCTAATAACTGTTAAGAAAAACAAACTAGTGAACTGCACTAATAGAAAGCTGTAGGTACCACCAGTGCCAAATCCACTGAGTGCCCCTGTTCCTCCAGCTGTGAGAGGTGCTACGGACATTCCTTCTGTCCTTGCTTGTGAACCTGTCCCGAGGACTGGGGAGTGCTCATGTGCTCATTCATGTCAGGCTGGAATAGGGGCAAACAGTTGGCCTAGAGATATGTTGCTACTGATGAATTTTAACTTCTGTCTAAAATAGATTATGGGTACCTCAGACCTTGGGGCTGAAGTCTGAAATATCAGTCCAGCTGTCTCACAGAGCTCCCTATGCTCCTGACCGCACATCTCCCTTGGTTTGGCTCAGCTTGTTAAAGAAGCAGGAAGCTGATCTGGGTGCACGGCAGTTGAGTTTGTGTGCAGGACCTGGGGGAGGTGGGGTGGAAGAGCCAACAGCAAATGCTTGGATAAGCAAATGCTTGGATAAGCTTAGCCAAGGCTAAGCTCTCATTTGCCCTGAGCTGCTCTGGAGTTTGCCCGTTGTCTCTGTGCCAAGTTTCCAAATGTCATGTGTTGATACTGCCCCTGGTATTGATACCTCTTCACATTCCATGTCGATCTTTCCAGAGGAAACAGCCCTGTCTCTGTGTCATTAACACAGAAGTCAATTATGGTTGATTTTTTTTTTTCTTTAGTTCCATTAGAGCTGAGCAATCCAATATTGCTTTCAGTATTCCCTGGAGCAGGTCAGCACTTTGCAGACCTCTTTCCTGCTCCCCAAAGCACCCCCAAGCATCCTGCCATCATCACTGCAGAACTTGAGAGTGTGTCTGCAATCCCTTTAGCAGTGGGTGGGGCGCTGGCATACAGAGACCTTGGAGTGGTGTTCTAGAGATGTTGCCTGTACTGTCATGTGGTGGAAGAGGCAGCCAGTTTGCCAGGAAAGCAGATTTACTGAGCAGAAAGTATATTAAATGAAATCAGGACTCCTGCTGTGATGTGTGGCCCAGACAAGGCTGAGGGCTGCCTTCCTTAGGTGTGGCTGAATACACTCAGGTTTTTTGACTGTTGCCTGACATGTTTTTTTGGAATGTGTGCCAGCTTGATTATAGATGCTAAAGCACTATTTCTACTTAATGGAGGTGTGTGTTGGGGGGAAACAGAAACACTATTTCTACTTTTGAGGAGGTGTGTGTTGGGGGGAAACAGAATTGTGACATTTCAGCTTCCTTGTCCTCTATGCAGCTCTCTGGACAATGGTGGCAGGGTGGTCCTTCCTACGTGATGGAGTATCCTCTCTGCTGAAAATGCAGCCTGAGATAGCTACTTGGCAGTGTTGAAAGGGTGCATTCAGCCGAGGCCATCCAGCAAATCCCTTTCCTCAGGTCTGGATTGCAACACACTCTTTAGATGCTAATTTAGCAAATCTCCCAAGAAAAAACAGAGAAACTGTTAACTGGGAAGAATACTTTTATGGATCTTCTAATATTTTTTTAGGATTTCTCATGGTTTTGCACATGTGCTTTCATTGTATCCTTGTATTTCTGGACACTTGTGAAGAAGGGAGGGCTTCAGGAATAAATTTTAGGCAGTCTTTTCCTAGTTTGGGCAAGTTCAAGTCCCATGTTGCTGTTGGAATAGCTGTTGCCATGGGAGATGGAGGGATGCAGAGATCAGGCTTTGATGTTACTTTTGGGTCAGCTGTCATATTTGAAAAGTCATAGGTTCAGATTTTTCTGCAAAGCTCTGGTTGGCATAAGCTGTGGAAGTTGCTGGAGTGAAGTACTTGATGCTCTTCTAGCAGACTAGACTGAGGAAGTAATGGGGGGAATTCTCTCCCATCTGTGTTCTGCCTTCTACTGTGCCCCTGAGTGCTTATTCCTTCTCAACTGATGGAAGGAGAGGATCTGTCCAATCTGTGCCTTATGTGCCCTGTGGAGAAGAGAAGGCTTAGTGAGTAGGTGCTTTGAGTGACCAGGCCAGGAACAGAAATGATCCTCTGGCCTTCTCTTCTCCCCATCTGCCCAGATGGGCTTTCTGTGGGCTTTGGTTTTGCTGTGGCAGCCTCGCACCTTTCTATTGGAAGACAAACCTTACTGAACATTTAATGGTGTTCTGTGAGTGTCCGGCTTCCTTTAAATGTCCTTGTTTCTGCCCCTTCCCTTGCTTCTCATTTTGTGTCTCTGCAAGAGCTTCATCCTTATGCTCCTATCATTTGAAACTATCATTTCAGCCTGTCTTGACAGTCTTCTCTTGACCTTCATGGCTCAGTTTTTCCTCCTTCACTGTGGAGATGTTTGTGATGGGAGCTTTTCTCTCCTCTTTGTGCTGCTGAATCTCCTGTACATAACTCCCACTTATTGCTGATCCTGTGATAGTTTTGTTTTTACCCTGAAGTTACATATCTGCATAGTCTACTCAATGCAGTTTCTAGCTGATGTTATTGCCTGGAAATATAATTAAGTATTGATCACTGGGCATTCAGCAGTCAAATGAGTTAATATATTAATTATGTGTAGGAGTATTTCATTCCAGTAATGTTTGTTACCTACTGGCTGACATAGTGTGTGTATGTGTTGAGAGGAAGGGTGTAGATGGACCTGGGAGTGGTGTTTGCTTTCTCTTTTGCCTTTTAATAGTTATGAGTCCCTTGACCAGTGGTGGTCTGGGCATTGCTGTTTTGCTGGTGTTGTTTCTTGCCTGTTCCTGCTTGTTGTTCTCCACTGATCATGAATTTCCAGAAGCCTTACACTACTTTAGTGGTTACTGCAGAATCCATTGGAAGCCAGGCTGGAGTAATCCCAGTTAACATCTTGCATCCAGGGGCTTCCTGGGAAATGGCAGCACCTCGCTTACTCAGACTGTCAGTGGTGGACCTGATTCAGGAGCTGAGGAGCTACTAGCTGGAAGATGCATCTCTCTGCCAGGCCTCTCCATCACAGAGAGTGCAGAAAAATCCACCTTGTCCTCCTTGCTCCCTGGTGGTCTTCACTGCTCTGACTCCCACTCCTCCCTTAGACCTACAGAGAGGATCCATTGTGGATATGTGGCTTAATACGGAAAAAAAAATGTTTCTCTGCTGCAAAGTCTTGCTACCAGTTCACATTGGATTCTGTCCATCAAAATCTTTGAAAACTTCTGGCCAGAGGCAGCTTTTAGTAGGAGCTGTGTGATTAACCTGGAGCAATCCCTTCCAGCTTCCCCTGTGCCACAACTGGTGTAAAACATCATGTAGCCTGACCTCAGTGTGTGTGGTGGGAGATTCTTCACATGTCCAGAGAAGGGCAGTGGATCTGGTGAAGGATCTGGAGCAAAAGCCTGACAAGGAGCAGCTGAGGGAGCTGGGATGGGGCTTAGCCTGGAGAACAGGAGGCTCGGGGGAACCTTTTCACTCTCTACAGCTCCCTGACAGGAGAATGCAGCCAAGTGGGGCTCAGGCTCTGCTCCCAGGGAACAAGGGACCAGAGGAAATGGCCTCATGTTGCACCAGGGGAGGTTTAGATTGAATATATTTGAGAAAATTTCTTCACTGAAAGGGTGGTCAGGCATTGGAAGGCACTGCCCAGGACAGGAGTAGAGTCACATCCCTGGAAGTGTTCAGGAGGCATCTGTGGTGCCTAGGGACATGGCTTAGTGGTGGAACCTGCACTGGTAGGCTAGTGGTTGGACTTGATGATCTTGGAGGTTTTTTCCTGATATCCAACCAAAACTTCCCCCAACTCAGCTCCCTGCCCTTTCCTTGAGTCTTGTCACTGGTCATGAGAGTGAAGTCTGCCCCTCTGCTTGCCCTCAGGGACATGTTGAAGACCACAGGTCTCCCCTCAGTCTTCCCAGGCTGAACAAAGAAAGTGACCTGAGTCATTCCTCATAAAGCTTCCCCTCCAGACCCTTTTCCATCCTTGTGGCCCTTCTTTGGATGCTTTCTATGAGCTTGATGTCTTTTTTTGTATTGTGGTGCCCAAAACTGCACACAGGACTTGAGGTGAGGCCGCAGCAGTGCAAAGCAGAGTGGGACGCTCCCCTTCTTTGACCAGCTGGCAATTCTGGTTTTTTTTAAAATTTGTTTTATTGATGTCTCTTCTTTCCCCAACACTTGCCATCTGTTGTGGTTTGACACGGAAGTGGTTTTTTGCACAAAAGTCCTTCTAGCTCTGATCAGAACCAATCAATTGTCTGGCTTGATTATTGGCAAGTTTTAAGCCACTTAGGAGTTTGACACGCCTCTGGGAATCACATTTTAAGACAGACAGAGCCCGGGAAAGCTCTCTGGACTTCTGGCCATCAAAAAGGCAACTTGGGCGCCCGGGCCCTGCGTCCCACAGGGCCGGGCCGGGCCCTGCAGCCGCCCCCTCCTTGGCCCTGTTCTGTCTGGGCCCCCCAGCTCTGCCTCATGCAGGTAGAGCTGGGCTGGCAGCGGCCCCCCTTCACCGCCACGGCAGAGCTCAGCTCCAGCTGCCCAGCAGAGATCGTGGGACCGAGAGAGAAGTTCCAGCCGCGGCCGGGTGAGATTAACCCTGTTAGTGCTGTTAAGATTTCTTCAGAACAGATGGGCCTGAAAATTCTGATGCTCTCCCAGAGAGAAAGGTGAAAGGATATGAAGAGACACCCTAAGGTGTAAGTCAGTAAAGATGGAAGGGCTGAAACCCTGAGAGAAAAGAAAGAGGAGATGCTTCAAAACCTGGAAGCTGAAATTCTGTTGCAGAAACCCTTTGGGGATGAACTGGACTATTGGAGTCCCTGCTGTAATTTCATAGAGCATCGGTGGGGGTAGAGCAATAGGGAGCTAAGGTGCCTCTGCACTTTTTTCCTTTTATTCTTTTGGCTCCAGAGTGTTTGGACTCAGTTTTACCTTCACCTGGAGGGGTGTGCAATACACCTGAAGTTGATTCTGCCTAGTGGGTGGGGAGGGGTCCCACCTTCTGATATGGACTGACACTTAGAATCTTTGGCTGCCTAGTGGATGGGGGGCATGGTCCCACCCTTTGATGTGGATTGATCCACCGATTGAACCGACCGTATAAAGGAACCAGGAGGGGTCAGTGCGAAGATGACCCCAGTTCCTAGAGATGAAGATTGCTCCTAGAGATGAGTAAAGAAGACCTTGCTTCCGAACGGCTCAGCCTTAAATTGACACCCCATGTTAGCTCAAATTGAAACCCTCAAAAAGCAGCTATGGAGAAAGCAGTGATTCGAGGTTAGGGACTTTTTCACTGCAAGCAGAAAACCTCCCAGGTGGCTGTTTTGCTGTGATATAAGAGAGTTGTCTCTAGTGGGAATGTCTCCATAAGGTCAACAAGAAAGACTCAGAGACTCCTATCTCTTTATGTGAACTGAAAAGATTATAAAGCTGGTAAATGGACTGAAATCTCAAGGGTTGTTTCTACATTATCAACGTGGAAAAAGTGAGGGGAGGAAAAGCGTTCTAAGGGTTTAGTCTGATTCTAACTTTTGTTTCCTTCTTTTAGGTCTGCTAATAAACTTCTTAGAGTCCTTTAAGTTTGTGCCTGCTTTGTTTTCTCCTAATTCTTATGTCACAGAGGTAAAATAAGTAAGTAAGAGATGATCTGAACAAAACCACTACACCATCGGGTAAAGTGTACACTGTCTTTGCTCAGCAGGATGGAAGGGCTGAGCCCTGGGATTCCTCCTGCCTCTCTTTTTCCATCTCCATCTGAGGAAAGGTCCAGCTGTAGCTCTTGCTACTGGCTGCATCCCTGCCTTGTCAGATGATTAAGGGAGTGGTTCCTGCAGGCACGTGTTTCACCAAGCTGCAGTGAACATGGTCCAGTTGCTTGTCCTTCGGCATTTCAGTTAAAGAAACCATTCCAGATGATATAAGCTGTCTGAATCCCTCCATGTCCTGTTTTTCCCAGGAAGATGGCTTTAAATGCTAAACCTGACTCAAAGAAATGAGGAAAACTCGGTACTTCTACCAAACCAATGAATCCATGAAATGTATTGTGTAGGAGTGGAGGGGAAGATGGGGCTGTGCACGTAACAGATTCTAGTGTTTGCTGTTATCCCTGAGAAACAGCAAACAACTCCACAACTCATTCTAGGTGCTGTCTCACACCTCCTCCCGTGTGCAGCTGGTCTGCTGCCAATGCTGCAGTGGCACCTGACAGTGACGTATTTATCTGTCTGCCTTGGAAGTCTGTCCCTCTGTCCTCTGAGCATCTTTTGTTTCCCTCTCTTCCCTGTTTTTGTATACTCTCTCACCTTTCCCCAGCAGCCCATCAGGCTGCTGCTTTGGCTTTGAGGGGAAATGCAGCATAAAATGCTGCCTGAGGCAGGCGTGGTTGGAACTAGATGGTCTTTAAGGGCCCCTTCAACCCAAACCATCCTTTGATTCTGTGATAAAATGCAGTTTCTCCACTGAATCCATCCATTGGGAATGTAATAACAAGTACAGCTGAGCAGAGCTGCCTCTCCTAAGGGGCTGAAAGAGCATATATGAAGGCATAGGTAAAAGAAATGCCAGGTGCCAAAAACAGTATGAGAGGGGTTATAGGAACCAGTGGCTGGAGATGGAAAACTTCCCTAGGGAATGCCAGTTTGATTGTCTACTAGCTAATATGTGGTTAAAAGGCAAGGAAACTAAGGTAGACTGATGTATTCTTGCTTTTTGCATAAATTAGAAGCATCAGGTAAAATCCAATAGTGTAACTATTTCAGATCTAGATCTTTTACTGTGTAATACTGTAGAGATACTGAACTACTGATTTTTAAAACTTCTCAAAGGACAGTGTAGTCAAAGGTAATCTTATTAACAGGAAAGGAAAGGATATTTTGGGGAAAATCACTTTCAAATGCAGGCCTGCAAGACATTGTCAAAAGCATAGCAATGTTTCAGTATTCTGCCTCCCTTAGTAAGCCCTAAGGAAAGACTTTACCCATTGGTAGACATGAATTACTCCTGGTCTCAGAATAAATCTCGTTCCAGAGATTTGTTGCTGTTCAAGCTTTTGTAGAAATGGTGTTCTGTTCTTCTCACTGCCCTTTATTGAAACTGGAACATCTGCACAAATAGGTCTGGTGCATGTATGTCTGTTGCTAAAATATAAATTTTTATTCTTTGTGCAAGTACTCTTGCCAGCTGTCCAGATTGTGCGGCAGACTCACTTTGGTGGCCCACTTTGGTCAGATAAAGCGAGTTGTTTAGGACTGTGTCTAGTCAGGTTTTGAATATCTCCATGGACAGAGACCTGGAGGCTGCATAACCTCCTGACAGTTTAAAAAATCGTAAAAATTTTCCCCAAAACAAGTGCTTCCTTGTGTGCTCCTTGTCACTGGGCACCACTGGGAATAATCTGTCTCCTTGTACTTCTTCCTTTCCATCAGATATGCGCATTGATAGGATTTCCTTTGAGACCTCTTTTCCAGCTGTCTCAGCCTCTCCTCAAGTAAAAGATACTCCAGTTCCTTAATCATCTTAGTGGCTCTTACCTGGGTTAACTCGCCCAAGTGTGTATCTTCCTTGACCTGGGGAGCCCAGGAGTAGCCCCTTCACTCCAGATGTGGCCTCACCAGTGCTGAACTCTGAGGAAGGATCACCTTCCCTGACCTGCTGGCAGCACTCCTAAAGCATCCCAGGGCACCACTGGCTGCTGTTGATGCAAAGGCACATGGCTTGCTCACGTTCAACTTGGTTGCCTCAGGGCCTTTTCTGGAAAGATGCTCTCCAGCTGAGCAGTTTATATGCTGCTTCCCAAAAATAGTGTGAGTACTGGTTGGAAGAAGGAGGACAAGTGGCTTGCTAGGTCTCCTCAGACAAAGGAAAGGATCAGCAATGGGACAGAGGCACTAGAGATCCTGTCAGACCAGCAGGAGCAGGATAAGCAGGTATAGTGGGCGTAATCCCAGGGAGGGTCACGTATTGCTTGCCTGCAAAACTTCTGCTAGGGCTGAATTAAGCCTTTGGGAAGGCTGGTCTTTTGGGAAGTGAGGATTGCCTGTGCTCCCAGGGGAGCTTTCCTTTGAGTCTGATCTCGAGGTCGTTGCATAGCCCTTTATTTGAATATATATCTTTATATGTATAGATATATATATATGTATTCCTCTATCTTCTCCTATGTCTGAATTGCAGCAGAGGAGTGCATGGCAATGCTTAATGCTACTGTACAAGCTCACCAACATCTTTTCTTCAGGAATGTCTTGAGCCAGTCAGTGTTGATTCCTCTGAATGAGGGAGAGTCCAGGCATCCCTGGTGCTGCCTGAAGTAGCATTTGGCCTCAGCTCCACTGTCTTGGACATGTGACTCTTGGGCTTATACATGGGTGGTGGAAGCAAAGAAAGCATGGTTGACTCTCCTCTCTGAGGGGTCTGGGACCATGAAGTTGCCCTCAGCAGCTGCTGGTGGGGTTTCTCTGCTCACAGTGTTAGGCAAGGATGTTGGAATGGTCAGGTTTCTTGGCTGAACATGGAAAATCCCAGGCTGTTGCAGACCTACAGCTCCTTGGACCAGCTTGGTTGCAAGAAGGCTTTGCCATTCATACTGTCATAGACTCGTTAAGGTTAGAAAAGCTCTCTTGAGTCCCACCATTCCCCCTGCACTGCCAGGTATGCCCCTAAGCCACATCCCCAAGTGCCACATCCACACACCTTTTGAATGCTTCCAGGGATGGTGTGCTGTTGCTGTAGCCTCTGCTGCTCTTGTGGCTGGGTGACCTTTTGTAAGGCCGGAAGCTACAGCAGAACTTGCTGAGAGCTGCTGGGCATAAAATTAAATTCACTGTGGTCAGGGGTATTTAAATTGTTTATGGGGCTGCACAGAGAGCAAATATATGCCAGAGAAAGCAAAGAAAAAGTCAACTTTTTTGCCATGCCATTCCTTGACAAATAAGAATATTTGCACTGTGTAATTTATGATACTTTTGGAGAACTCTTTCATTGGAAGAAATGTACACACACTTGTTGCATGTACATGGAAAGGGGTGGGGGGTCGTTAAAATGTCTTTTCTTGTAAGCTGACTCATTCTCCCAAAGCTGGAAAACCCTGTTTCTTGAAGGAGATCACGCCTGGTCTTGGAAAGTCCGTGACATGGCATGTGTTTCCCAGGGCACCTGTCTGTGGGTGAGCCTTTCTCTGTTTTGTGGGCTTTGAAGTTTTCCATGTCAAGGAGTACTGAGACTTGTTCTTTCTTTCTTTCTTTCGTTCTTTCTGTCTTTCTTTCTTTTCCCCATGGCAGGGGTTTGGAATCAGTTAAGTCTTTAAGGTCCCTTCTAGCCCAAACCATTCTATGACTTCTTTGATCCACTATGCCTGAAATAGCAATACCAAGCTCCTGGCTTAGACAAGGCATTCTGCAGTCCTTGTGGCACACTTGGCTCAGAAATCCGAGTTCCCTGTGGCATTTCAGTCTTGGTTATAAAAATAACCTTCAACTGCACAAGTGGCTTTAGGAACAGTGACACACTGGGCCACCTTCAGCATGGTCTGTGTGCCTGTCTGTGACTGAGCCTTCCAAGGGCAGCCTCTGTGCTGGGGAGGGCTGCTGAGAGCATGCAGGTGAGAAGGATGAGGACCTAAAATGGAAAAGGCCTTGGGCAGAGGATGAGAAGGAGGTACTTTTGCCTTGTGGCGGGGCCGAGTGTGCCGGCACTGCTTAAGACTCTGTATGGAAGGACAGGCTTTGTCTCTGAAGTTGACTTTCACAGCCTGCTGTGCATATTTTGACTTCCCAGCCACCTCCTGAGGGGACGTGCTCCTGCCTCAAATGGAACATCACTTGTGCACTTCTCTGAGCTGAGTCTGAGCTCTGCTGCACTGGTAAGCCTTGTGCCCTTGCTGGGGCTGCTTGGAGCCTGGGGATGTTTACCAGGCCTGATGGAGTCATGACCTTGGTGTGAGGACACAAGCTGCACCGCTGCTCTGGGTTTCCAGTGGGAAGCCAGGCTTGGAAATAGGCTTGTCTTTAAATAACATGGGGATCTGAAGGGGCTGAGAATGCAGATCCCACTTTTTGTAGGATGCCTTCTGCATTGGGACAGGAGGAGTGCTTGCATGCTGGTGTAATTACTGTGAACAAAAATGATGTGGCTTGTTTTAGGTCATGAAAAGCAAATGCTGTCTCCATGGATAAACCTGCCCTGGCCCAGCAGCTGCTGGCACCTTTTCCTCCAACACTCCTCAGGGTGTGGCAGGGCTTGGACTGGGCAAAACCCAAATATATGTTTTCTGTGCCCACATACAGGTACCAAGCTGTCCCTGGGGGCTCCTCTAACAGCAAGAGGACAAAGAGCTTGGATACAACCCCCTGCCTCTGTCCTTGCCACCTCCAAGCTTTGGTCACACTAGTGACCCTTCTGCAGCAATGCTTTTGGGAGCAGTGGAGCTGGACACTGATTGGGAGCTGTGGGTGGGATGAGGGCAGGGAGCTGCTGGCTCCTGTGGAGCATCCTCTCTGCCAGAGGACATCTTGGCTGGCTTTTTGCCTGGCCCATGTTGTCCCTCAAGTCTGTTCCTAGAGGAATAAGAATACCTTCAGGGTTGTGTGCTGACAGCTGCCAGGTCACAGCACTGTTGCGTGTGCCCCAGGAAATGGTCCTTGCCATTTCCCAGGCTCTTTTCACTGGAAAAGAGTTGCTCACAATTTACAAGTGACACTATGTAATTTAAAAAACCAACCTCAAACCACACCCAATATTCTGCTTTTGTATATAGTCTGACATCCTTCATGAACTCATCCCACAGCCGTAGGCATGTGCTCATTCTTGCTCATACACAACTGAGGCTAAAATTAACACATCTGTTGTTATTTAACTTCAGTTTGCCAAAATACTATGTTTTGAGCAGCAACAGCATTCCTGTTATGTATCATCAGGGTCCTGGGAATAATAATTAGTGATACATGTTGTTTCTTAATGTCTCATAGCCAAGGTGGAGATCTGCAGGGGGTGAAGGACCCTCCTCTGTCCATGCGGTATTGCACAGGTTTGTTGAATATTTCTGCTCGTGGCTGAATGCTTCAAGTAATGTAGTTTCCTGGAACTGTCAAACCATCTTGGTTGCAGAGCCAAACTTAAATAGTGGGATCTTGGGGCAGGGAAGCCTATAGTGTTACAGCTTTAACTCAGTCCAGCTTCTTTCTGAATGCCTGGAAAGGATAAAATGGGGATTTCTAAAACAGGATTTATAGATATATTTAGTCTAAGGAGTTCTTTATGAAAAGTAGTCATATATATGTGTGTGTGTGTATATATAGAGTTATATATAGTCATTTTTTATTTTTAGTCTGTGTCCTTTACCAAAGAAAACCCTCAAGATTTCTGAAATTAAGGAAGCCATCCTCAAAAATCTGCTTCTCTGCTGTGAAAGCAGGATCCTCAGAATTGCCAGGAGTAGTACCAAGCGCTTGACGTAGGTGGCAAAAGGCTATTGTGTTTTTTTTTTAATCTATTTATATCTGAGATGTGTTGTACTGCTCAGATTAGAGGGAAGAAAGAAAAAACACATTCTCACTAAAACAAATAATTGTCAAATTTTTAGTATGGAAATTACCCTCAGCTCATGTAATGGGGCTTGCTCACCTTTCCTCCACACATAGGGTTTCAAAGGCAGGTGTTGTTAAATTACCTGTGGAATGGGCTGGAGAGGGGGATTTAAACCCTTTGGATTTCACAGGAAAATAATTAAAATGGAGCTGCGGTTTGGCTTGATCTCAGTGGTGCTTGCACGCTAAATAAAAATAAAAGACTACATTGGGGACACTCTGTGCCATTAATTAACCAGCTAAATTCTGCCTTCACTGTTCTTCAGTGGGTTTCCAGTGGTTTTGGCACTCAGCATTGCACCTGGAAGCTGCCAAACACAACTTTGCACCTTTCAGCAGCTGAACAGCCTTCTGAGGGGCAGGCTAGGATATGGAAATTGGAGTGCCTATGGAGCCAGGTGATGGAAAAGGGCAGGAACTGGCTGCTGGCAGAGGAGGGATATGCAGCTCCTTTCCCCCAGGCACCCTCTGGTGATCTGTGGGCACCTTCCCCTGGCCAGCAGCCAGGTTGGGTTCCTGCCAAGAAAACAGCTTTTGTGTTTCCTTAAATATTCCAGTACTGTTTTGGGGGAAGAAAACACCAACCCAAACCTGAATTGCTATTATTAGTAGAATTGGCCAGCTGGCTGAATTGGGCCTTTTTTTTTCCTTAACAAATGCTGCCAGGTGCTGTTTTTCCAGTGAAGTAATGAGTGTGTTTCCAGATGAGGGGCAGATCTTCCCAGCGTTGCCATGGCTGAGATCTGGGCAGGCTGGAGCAGCCGTGGTATCCTATGCAGGCAGCCTTCTGGAGATTATTGGAGTGTGATAACAACTCAATAATAATAATACTTATGTGATAATTGACTATAATTCATCCTTTTTTCCCCTGAAACCACAGAAATGTGGGGTGATCGGGGGTAGGCATAAGAGTTGGTTATTGAACCATGCAATATGTTGTTTCAGCATCTGCTTTGATATCCCAACAAATACGGTTTTAGTAAGTACTTTTTAGGAATTTATTTTTCTGGGAAATGAGGCTGTGGAAGCTCCAGCTTCATTCTCCCTGTCTTAGAAACTCAAAACATGGTGGTTATTGTTGGTTTTATGGATAGGTCCCCTTAGCTCCAGCAGGTTTGTTCTGTTCTTAAGAAATTACTAAACAACGCTTTTGTTTAAATCATCCTAAAGATCTGTAACTTCAGAGAAGTTATTCTTAGTGAATTGTTTTCATAATTGTATTGAATTCCTTTCTTCTCTTTCTTTTGGAGGGGAAAAAAGGGGTACTTCTTCTTCCCCAGACTTAAGAAAAAGCTAGAGTGAAAGGCATGATCTTTGGGGAACTTGTTACTGTATTGGAGTTCTGGTATTTCCAGTACATTTCAGGAGAAAAGTTGACTAAAATAAATTTTGTTTTAATCATGCGAGGTAAGATATAATTTCATAACACTTGCAACGGATCTCCAGTAAAAATATTTATGATGGTATTTTACTTTATATTGGATATCAGTGCTCAACAGCTTTTCAAATACTGAATTTGGTAAACAGTAGGTACTAGTCATTTTTACAAGCTGCTAGTAATCAGCTGTTTCTTAGGGCTGCCCTAGATATGTTTCAGAAATTCCTCCTTGTGAGGGTGGTAAGGCCCTGGCACAGGGTGCCCAGAGAAGCTGCGGCTGCCCCATCCCTGTAAGTGTCCAAGGCCAGATTGGATGGTGCTTGAAACAAGCTGGTCTAGTGGGTGTCCCTGTCTACGGCGAGGGGGTTGCAATGGCATGAGCTTTGAGGTCCCTTCCAATCCAAACCATTCTGTGATCCTATGCTAATGATCTGATCTGCTTACTGGTTTCTTTTTTTTTAACTCACAGCAAGGCAGATTTGATTTGTGTTGCTAAAAGCTGGGGTGCAGGGTGGCCTCTGGATCTGCTGGCAGCCTGCCTGCCATGCCAGCAAGTTCAAAAGCATCAAGAGTTGAACAGAATCTGTTGTGCAGGAGTCAGGCTCCATCTCATGTCTTGTCTCTTCTAGGTTTGGAAGAAAAACCAGTTCTTTCCAAAAAAGAGAAGATGAAGCTGAGGAAGGAAAGATGGCTGCAGAGTGAGTGTTCCACATGTACACGGCATCACAGACCATAGTTACTCTGGGTTGGGTGACAGTGCTGGGTGAGGCTGAATGCTTCTCAGAAACCTGCATCCCTCCACAGCACTGGGGTAAAAGTTCCAGGCATTGCTTCTCAGTGTTCAGCACCAAGACTCAGTCATTAGCCCAGTTCTGCTTTTGATTTTTGGCCATGTGTAATATATAGGACTAAATAAACCCTTTCTTTATTAGAAGGGCACTGTGCCCATGTAAGTTTAGGATATTTTTCTATCTTTTAAAGCCCTGGTACAGATGTGAGTAGCTGTCTAGTGGAGCTCCTCCTTGCCCAGAATCTTTGGGGTTGGCAGAACAGGCTGGAGCTGAGCTCCATGCTGCCACCAGCTAATCCCAAACCTCTGTGGTGAGAGCTCTCCTGTCCCTCAGTAAGGGAGAACTCTGAACACTGCTGGTTGTGTTACTGCTCTTTCCCACATGCTGCAGGTCAGTGAACCCCTTTCCAGACAGTCTGGCCTTTATTGAGACAGTGAAATATGAGCTAAACAAATCCAGCCCATGGCAGAAATGCTTCTTTTTCCTGTGGGAAGTGTCTGTATTTTTGCTTTGAATATCTTAGCACAGTAGGGGACTATCCTGTCCTACCCAGTGTAGCAGAGGGATTCCTTGTGTCACCTGAAGCTGTTCTTGGGACAGGCTTTTCTCCTAACACCTTCTTGCCCAACAGAGTTGGACACAGACTGTGTTTGGGGCAGAGGGGTGTGGCTTTCTGCTACACCAAATGCTTTCTGTGCCTGAGCTCTGAGCACAAGTTCATTAACCTGTGATTTCACTGGTTGCACTGAAGGTATATCTGGCTCTTCTTAGACAAAAATCTAAGAATTTAATACCCTTGAGTGTGAAGGAAACCTCCTCCCAAACAACCAGCCAACAGCTTCCAAGTGCCTTAACATCTTGCTTGGACACAAAGCACAAATGGCTGTGCTAGTCAAGGTCAGCCACTTTGGAAAAGCCCAGGAGCAGGATCCCTACACTGTCATAATCCAGCCCTCCTAATACCTTTGCAGCATCAGTCTTTCCCAAGATCACGTGTGCTATTCTGGCCCTGTTGTGGCCTCTTTCCCTTTTTCTTGGCTCTAAAATTACTAAGATGAGAGAATATGGGTGAAATGCAGAGGCTTTGCTTTGAGGAGAACACCAAGACAGTAAACTCCAGGCCAAATTATCTGTCTTAAGAGATACTAGGTGTTAGAAGTACCTAAAAACTCTGCCAGTTTTGTGGAGAAAGAACTGCTTGTCCCCCAAAAGAGATCCCAACTTGGACTGCTGAAATTATCACTACATCTCTGTTTTCCTAAACGTGAGTTTGTTGTTTCTTCTTGTCCCAGGGCTGCTTTTGTGATGCTGGATGCCAAGACCCTGGGAACCAAAGTTCAGCCCAGTAGTGCAAATGCAAAACTTGGAACTTTCTTCCATTCCAATAAGTAATCTTAGGAGAGACTAGAGAGGGGAAAAAACTTACGTAATGCTTCAGACATTAGAAGTATGCACATTTAAAAATACATATATCGCAGGGCTCCTCAGATGAACAAGACTTCATAGGAAAAGAATTTGGGATGTTTGCGCAGAATCAGGTGTCTGAAAATTTTGAGCACATACTGTTTATGAAAGCACTGAAGTAGTCAGCTTCATAAAGCCAGACCAAAAAAAGAAGTAATGCAGAACAGAAAGCTGTGTTCTTGGCAGGAATTGCTGTGAGGAGAAATGTTTCCAATCCTGATTTGTCACAAACATCCATGTACAGCAGATCTGTAGTTCCTGAAAAAAAACTGTTGCTCTTTGACTCAGCTGAGTTGAAGAACAAGCAAGGCAAAGATATTAAAGGAGCCAGCCACCGAATTTGAATTCTGCTTCCTTGACTGTGGGAGCAGGATTAGACCCAGGATTGTGGTCTGTAAGTGGGACTGCCTGCTATTGTGGTCCCACCAAAAATACTTGGGCTTCTGTGGCCGTGCTGCCTTGGGAGCTGTTGGGCTCCCTGTCAGCAGCTCAGCCCCACGGCTTCTGGTACACTGTCATGTCCACACAAGGAGTTTGTAGCTCAGCACTAAGGCCCATCCTTGCAGTTGTCCAAGGGACTTTTAGGTCAGGTTGGGGCATCTTGGAGTTCAACTGGAGGCTTGTAGCAGTGCTGGGCTTTTGTGGGCTGTCCTAAAGAACATGTTCTGCTGGTGCTCACCCTGGAAGCTGCTGGCTTTGAGAAGCGTGAGCAGCTGTGGGAGTTATTGCTACACCAGGGAGCCTCAAGGACTGAGGCAAAAACCTGTGGCTTTCAGTGCCCACCTCCTAAGGCAAAGAAGGAGACAGATGTAACATTTGTGGAGCTTTCTGTGCCCACACCCTTGTCAGAGCTGCTGCTGGGAGACTGGGAAACCTGGTCCTGAGAAAAGCCATCTGTATCTGCCACTTGATGCGGTGCTTTTCCAAGGGTCCAGTTTATCCAGCATCTGACTGCTTGCACTCCTCGATGAGTCATGAAGGTAGAACCTTGACTCGCTCCAAACTAAGTAAACAACTGAAATTAGGTCCATCTTTCCTGCCTGTGCTAGGAGACCGTTGTTTGGTCCCAACAGCAATACAGAGAGGGGGCTGTGCCTGTTTAAGGCCAGATGTGAAGTTGACTGTATTTGGATTGTCCCTTCCCCTCTTGTTTCCCAATTCCATGCAAGGTCACTGTGGGTTTTGCCATGCCAGGACTCCTGTGCCGTTTTGCTGTGAGCAGTGAACGGTGTAAGGGATAGAAACAGATAAAATCAGTCTGGGAATTTCACTTCCCATTGCAATGTCAGAAGAGATGTATATAGTTCTAAACAAACACATCAATGGAGGGAATGGCCCAGCTTCATTTTGTTCATTGTTCCCTGGTTTAAATCACTTCTGGCCTGTTGTAAATGGTAAAGCAGCCTAGCTCAAGGGTTATCTCCTGCAGGTGTTTCCCCTTCTTCCAGTAATGCCTTGTTTCTGACTCAGAAATAGAAAGTGTAAAGATGGCCAAGCAAAAGCAAAAAGCTGAAGCAAAGCGGAGAGCAACACCTGTGGTGGGAGACATGCAGCCCTTGATGGAAGCCCTGCCTGAGCTCTCTGACCTGACCACAGGTGGCAGAGGCAGGAAGCCTCTCAAAAGGTACGTGCCATTTAGGGATGGGCTATGTATTTTCCTTCTTCCTACGGGATGAAGTGTCCTTTGGCTCAGCTTGTAGCTACAGGCAGCGTCAGGAGAATAGGGTCTCATTCTCAACTCTATTTTAACCCTTCCTGTCCTTCACTTGACCCAAGAAAAAAAGATGAAATGTGTCTTCTGAACCCACAGCTAAGAGGGGAACCATATTGCTCAAATGAGGCTTGGCATGAAACAGGCTGGGAGCATCCAGATGTCCTGGGAGTTGCAGGAGTGGCATGTAGGTGTCCACATGGTAATGCTGCTGACCTCACCTGATGACCTGGGCTTGTAATGTTGCAGCCTGACATTTCATCCTTGCAAACCTTCATCCAGGCTTTCTCCTGAGGCAGTTCAAACCCTTTGAGCAGAGCCCTTTGCGCTCTGGCCAGAATCTTTGTTGTCTTGTAGTGTGACTTTGGCCAAGAGCATGGCGGAGTTGGCTGTTCCCTGTGCACTGTCAGCTCCCCCTCTCCCTATCCTCGACCTTCGCCAGAAGCCTCTCCTTTTAGAAGCTCAAGATGGTGCACTGGAGGTGGGAGTTTGACATAGGCTGATGTCACCTACATTGCCTGTGACCTGCTAACCCAAAACCTGCCCCCCTTGGCACTGGCATGGAGGAGCTATGGGCTTTTCTTCCCCTTGCTGTCTTCTGGCCTCCTGGATGTCTGTGTAGAAGTGTTTGAAATAATCAGAGGAGGCTTTTATAGGATTTGAATCATTACAGAAAGGAAGGGTAATACTCTGGTGATTTGTCAGCAGTATTAATAAAAGATTAGATTCTCCAGGAATTTGATCTCCTGCAGGGTAAAAGCGCATTTCAGGGAGGTTTTTATTCTGTTTTATAATGAATGAAGGCAATGAAGTGTAATGAAGCTGGGCTGCTAACAGGGTCCAAGTGAACAGGCAGTGTGCTGGTGGTTTTGGGGGGAAATCCAGCCAGGAATGTACTCTAGAATAACTTAGCTTCGGGCTTTGTCACCCTCTGCAGAGCTGCTCACCTCTGAAGGGACTGCCATGACAACTTGGTGGCACACACGGGTTTGGCAAGCCCTGTTGTGGTGACCAAGGGTTGCCACCCAGCTTGAGAAATGATGTTCCTGAGCTTCTGTGAGCATTCTGGGCAAACTAGGACCAGAAGCTGTTCCTGTGCTGAGCTGTTAAAAATGAGGAGAGGGAGAGGAGAGGAACATGAGCAGGAAGGAGCTGATTGAATAGAGAGGGGTAATGGAGATGAGTGACATGAAGGAATGGGAGGCAAGGGGAGTAAGAAGAAAGGAAGAATGGGGGGGAAAAGGCAAAATAAGAGGATGGAGGGTAGTGTGGCAGAGAGGGAAATAGGGAGAGGAGGGCACTGTAACAAGAGACCAGATCTTGCTGTCTTGAAGAGAAGGTGAGAAACTGTTGTGTTTCCTGACCCTTGGGGCAGATCAGGTGGGGTGGCCCCAGTCCCCACCAGTATGAGAATATTCCTCCTTGATCCCTGCTCCAGCAGAGAGGTGGGATGCAGGTCCTCTTTCCCCCCCTTGGCCTGTATGCTGGGGCTTTGCTTCAGAGCAGATTGGGGAGGAGCTACCCCAAGGAGGCAGACCCTTTTTCCAACCTGTTTCTTCTGTTAGCTTTCGTATCTGTTAATCCTGAAGAACAGAAATTTCTTCTTCTTTCCTTAACATCCAGTTCTACCAGCAACTCCCCTTGTGCACCTCAAGTCACAAAAGCAATCTCTGCCCTTCCTGCATGTCCCTTGCTGGGCCTTAGTGCTGGCTTTGTGGTAAATCTCTGCTGCTGCTTGGCATTGGGCACCACATGGATGAGGTTACACCTCTGGTCTCCTTGGACTTTTCCCAGGAATAACAAATGTGTAGAGAGATGGCATATCTGTATCTGCTGTTGCGCATCTTCTGCACAGAGTGCCCCATCCTGCGCTACAGTGTGTTATATCCCAGTGATCCCACTGCAGGAACCAAAGCACAGCTGGCAGCTCCCTCCTCTTGCTGAGTATCCGTGGTGATCCCTGTAATGGATGGCTGTGGAGCTTGAGCTCCATGGCGTCAGCAGCAAACATGAGCTGTGCAGGGGTGACGTGTGGTGGGGAGGGGAGGTCTGATGGAATCTTTTCTCTAAGCAACAGGATCAGTTTGATCTGGAGGTCAGTGATAAGCAGAAAGTGATCTGGGCACAGACAGCTAATGACCAGTTCTGGCACTGACCGATCTGGTTTTCCTGTAATGCCTTCTGCTCTGTCAGCCTCGGGTGGAAGGAGTTTGCATTTCCATGCAATGCCTAGCTATGGAAATAATTGCCTTTCAGGACAATTTCCATGCAGGACAATGTCCTTTCTGGGAAGGTAGATGCAGAATCCCTGAACTCTTTCCATCTACACGGCCACTGCTAAATTAATGCTCTAACACTCACTTGTTTTGTTTCTTCTCTGCACAGCCACATAAAAGCACAGGCAGAACCAGCAGACTACTGTCTGATGAAACAAGCTCAGAAACATCAGCTCCTGTAAGTACCCAGTCGTCAGTGTCCAGTCCCTGCAGAGCCTCATGGAATGGTTGAGGCTGGAAGGGACCCCTGGGGGTCACCTGGTCCAACCCTTGTGCTCAAGCAGGGTCACCTAGAACTGGTTGCTCAAGACCCATGTCCATGTGGCTTTTGAATATCAGCAAGGATGCAGAACTTAAATGTAACTCCTGGACTTAGTCTGGCAACTCCTTATTCCTCTGTATAATCTGTTGGGTTGTTTATGCTGCCACCAAGAGCTTCATTTTCCCTCAGCATAGCTCTCCCAGTGCTAGGCTCTCTGATGTGGCAGTGTTGGCTTTCTTGTTTGCAGGATTTGTCAGTTTTGAGCCATTCATCTTCAAACTGAGGCTGAGCAGTCAGGCTACAGATCCACCACTGCTCTCCATGAATACTCTTCTTTGTCAGAAACAGACCAGTGTTGGTGCTGGGATGCCTTTCTTGCTCAGTTCTGCCTTTCTTTACTTTTTGGTGGTCTGGGAAGTCTGTGCTTCTTGGGAAGGAAAAAGGTTGGAGGAAGGTCTTGAGATTTCTTTCCCAAGGTATTAGTTCAGATGAGAAGTTCCCTAAGCCTCAGCTTACTGCTCCAACACAGGCTTCAGATTTGGCTCCTCTCTCTGTTCCTCTGGCAGGAGCTTTGAAGGGAAGGGCTATGCTTGGGAGGGAAGCGCCTGTGTGCTACCAAGTGTGTCTGGCGAGGCTATGGAGAGCCTGGCAGTCTGAGGGAGATGGGGATGCTGCAGTGGATGTGGCTTGTGAAAACTCACAGGTTTTCTTTTATACTCCTGCTCTGTTCTTGTCCCTCCCTGCTTGCTTTTTAAGACAAGGCCATTTCCCCAGGAAGCAGCTGTGACCAGGCAAGCAGAGGTACTTCTGTCATGCTTTTCCCATGGTGTCCAGCTAGTGTTGCATGTAGGATTACTGAGGCTCAATGTTCAGCAATAAAGAGTCAGTAGATGAGCTCTCTAAAGAGAATTTGATTTTGTGCTGGTGCAATCTGAAGTCATTTTCATTCCTGGTGATTCACCAGATCCACAGTCTCTTGTTTCTGGTTTACTAGGGGAAAGCTCTAAAAAAAATCTTTCCCAAGTGATGCTGGACACTAACGTGATTGTGTCTCTGTGGCATGAGATCAAAGTCTCTTGCTCCCATGGAACTGGCAGCAATTTGAGCTTTGCCCTTGGCTAAATCAGGTTTGTTCTTGCACTGTCTTTCTCTGAGATTTACACCCAGGAATACTCTGTCTCAATAGAAATCTGCTGCTTTGTGAGTTGGTCCTTATCTGCTCAGTTTCTTTCACATGAGGCACTTAGAGAACTGGTCTGTTGTTTTTCTTTCCTCAGAGAGGAGGAAGTGGCTCGGTTTCATGAGGCTATCACTGATCCCCAGTACAGAGCCAACCCCCTCCTGGCCATCAGCAAGCACCTCTCCAAGAGGCTGAGGCAGGGGGAAGAAGGGGAACCCATTTAGAGCTTCACCTGGGCCCAGACATGGACAAGCTGCGAAGGAGCACATCCCTGGCATGACCTCCCAGCCACTTCGGTCCTTGGAAGCAGTTCAGCAGATGATTAAGTCCAACAGCCCTGGTTTCTGTCAGCAGGAATAACGCAACTCTCTCCTGACAGGGGCAGCTGCTCCTTTACAGGCAGTCTGCACGGAGCAGGGTCTTCTGTGAGATTCTTGTGCAGGCATTAATCTCCCTGCAAAGTGTCTTGATACATTTGCTCTTTTTGTGAGCAGGCATGATTTCTGAAATTGTGCCAACAGCCATGTATCTGTTTTCTGTCATTTCCCCCCTCCTCTTCCTGACAACTCTGAGAAGAGATTCTTGCTTGCTCTGTTGGGATGGTTCAGGACCCCAAGTCTGGGAGCCCAGGAGGCTTTTGGAGTTTGTCATGACCAATACTGCTGTTCATAGACTGTTTTCTGTGAGAAATTTAGCTTTGGAATAAACATACTTTTGTACAGCACTGGGTTTGTCTGGTTCCTGTTTGGGTAAATAGGAATCGAAATAAGAGTTTATTTCCTTCTCTGGAAAAATGGCTTAAAATAATTGTTCTTTCCATGTGTACAGTGAATTGGGAGACTGCTACAAGCAATGAGAAATAACTGTGGATCGCGTCTAAGTCACAGACTTGCCTTGCTCCTGCCCTGGAAGCACGTGTTTCCTGTGGGTGATGCTCATCCGTTTTGGCCTTTGTTCCCTGTTTGGCCTGCCCTGTAGGAAGCATTCCAAAATATGTCCAGCCTGCAGGCTGTGAACTTCAACCAGTCATTTTTGGGATTGGGAACCTCTGGAGCAGGCCTTTCTTTTACCGAACACCAATGTTCATAAAACCCCAGTGAATTTTCATGGGGGACAACTGAAGGCAAGGCCAGTCCCTATTGGAGATGATCCTGATTTGACACCCAAAAATACCAGTGCTGTCTTTTGAACTATAAAAAAAGTTTTCTGATGCTTCTTAACGTTGGGAAAGCAGCCTGCTGCAGTTGACACTGACCCAAGTTAGTGCCTGAAACCAGCTGCAGTGGGGGTGGCTGGCACCTTGATCATACCTGTCTTGCCTCAATAGTAATGCTGCTGCTCTTCTCTCTCGAGGCTGGCACTGTTGAATAAAGGCTTTGTCTGGTGCCTCTTGGCTCTGGCAGTGCAGACACTGTTGCTGACTCTGCCTGTTAGAGAAATGCCACTCTTTTTCCCACAGGGCCTGGCAAGAGCTTCCTACTGGCAGGGGCCAGGGAGAGATGCTGACTGTGTCCCATCCTCCATCCTGTTGCTCTCACGCTGGCCAGCCCTAGGTGCAGCCATTCTTGTGCTGAAAGGGAGAGAAGGTGGGAGATGAAGAAGGTGAAGACGTCCAAAAATTGAGATTGTTCAGCCTAGACAAGAGAAAGCTCTGGGGAGACATTTGAGCCTCCCCCCCCACCCAATACCTATAGGGGCTTCAAGAGAGCTGGAGAGGGGGCTGTGGACAAGGGCCTGGAGTGACAGGACAAGGGGGAATGGCTTCACACTGCCAGAGGGCAGGGTTGGATGAGGTATTGGGAAGAAATTGTTCCCTGTGAGGGTGGTGAGACCCTGGCACAGAGTGCCCAGAGAAGCTGTGGCTGCCCTATCCCTTGAAGTGTTTAAGGCCAGTTTGGATGGGGCTTGGAGCAACCTGGGATAGTGGAAAGTGTTCTTGCCGGTGGCAGGGAGGTGGAACTGGATGAGCTTTAAGGTTCTTTCCAACCCAAACCATTGTATAATTCTCTCTATGATTCTAAGTACAAAGGAGGATGAAAAACTGGAAACAGCAATGAGATAAGAGAAGAAACAGTAATAGCAACAATATTAATAACAAAAGAGTACAAAAGAGGGAGTGATTCACATGCAGAAATGCTCACGAAGACCCTGAGACAATGAACAATGGCAGACCATACTGTTACGTTTTTCTTCGATTGCAAGCCAGAGTCCCTAACCCCCACCCTGGTAATGACTTGAGGTGGAATGGAATAATCCCTGGGTCCTGGCCAAAACTTGGACATACCTCTGCAAAACCAGCTCCAAGCATGTTGGAGCACCCCCCAAAACATCACTGTCATGGAGGGCTCTGTGTGTGTAGCTCTCTACATGGTGGCACCAAGGTAGGGTCCCTACCCCTCCGGCTGCATGTGGATTTCTCAGCACCAGCACTGCAGCCAGAGCTGGTCACTGGGAATTTGGATGCCAACAGTGCAGTTGTCCACTTTTTCCTTGCTCAGCCTTATTGCTGGGTCTCATTCTTCCCCTTCAAACCTCTGGGAGCCAACAGAGCTGAAGCCCCATTATCTCGGAAGCAAACGGGTGACTGACCCAGTGGAGGTGTTGAGCAGGGTGACCCCCCTTTTTACTACCTGGTAGCTGTCCCCAGGTGGAGGTGTTGGGCCAGTGACCCCCCTCAGTACCTCCCATACCCAAGCTGGCAGCCCTTGATCTGCATGCACAGCATCACTGTGCAACACATTCACACCTCTCCTTCACCTCGGATGGGCCGGCGCCATCACTCGGCTGTGTGTGTGTAGCTCTGAGCCCACTGTTTGGAATTGTTGGTCCCCCAGGAATTTAGCAGCCGTTAAACATGTGAGTGTTTAGAGCTCCAGTTCACAGCCTGCTGCTGCAGGCATCTCCTGCCCCCGCCATCCGAGCAGTTGAGCAAAGGACTTAAAATCTGCCAGGAAACAGGCGTCTGAGACAGAGTCGCCTTCGCAGTTGGCATGTTTTCAGGATGATAAAAGCTTTCACGCCTTTTTTTTTACTTTTTTAGATAGCAGGGTGGGAAAAAAAATAGCTTCCAAGCTGTAAGGAGTAGTTGTGCCAGAGGGGTGGGTGGGGGCCCAACCCGGCAGCTCCAGACTTGACAAGAAGTGAGTAAGCAGTGAATACACCACAACTCGGGACTGGAGAAATTTGGGGCTACTTTTTTGAGCTGTTCTCTTTCTTGTTGGGGATTTTGCCTTTGAAGGCTGTTCACAGAGCTGTGTCTGAAAGCAGGAGCCAGGGTATCCTGTCCATCTGGTGGTACCAGTGGATATTTTCAGCTACACACAGAGCAGTGGGTGGAAGGGGATTCTCCCTTCCCAGCAGCTCATGGGTAGTGTTGTTGGTGTGTAAGGATATTTTTTAATATCCCTGCTCTTACTACTCCCAAGTTTCTCCGTGGTACCTGTGATGGCCCATTGGTTGGTTCCTGCTGGAACGAGGCTTGCATCAGGGCAACAGCACAGCTTGGAAAGGTGCAGTGAGTCACACAGACCTGGTCCCAGCCTTTCATCTAACATTTCCTAGGGAAATCCCTTGAGTCATGAGCACGTAGCCTACCTCCTTCTTCCTTCCGCTTGCTGGCTTGTCTGCCCTGGAAAGTTTTCCTTACACACTTCATGCAAGTCCCCTTCGCCTGTGGAAAATATGACTTTTGCTGAGTAGAGAGTGCTTTTGCTTGCACTGTTTGAAGCCTTATCTGCCCATGGCTTTCTTTGTTCTCCTGGAGCTAAGCATGTGAGATGGCTTTTGCCAGCCTTGTCAGCCCCAGCACTGAGGTGCATGCTGGTGCTATGGGTATTCGGGTAGATCTGGCTGCCTCCCAGGCTACTAGGGAAACCTTGTGGCTGCTGGGGTCCAGATGGCTTGTCCCAAGTGCTGGCTGGGAGCAGTGGGGCTGGGTTGCTGCCATGGGCTCCTTGAGATGACTCCCAGCTTCTCCCCTCCACCAGCTGAGAGAAGGCCCTGGGTCATGCCATGGTCTGGTGCAACTCCAGCTACACTTCTTATACTGTCCTTAAGGTGCCAGTGGCAGCTGGTGAGGAACAGTTGGAATATTGGGAGCATTGGGTCTCTGCTGCAGTGTGGCTGCTCTCCTCTGCTCCCTGCCTAGGGCACATGACTCCCTTCCATACATGTCCTTACCACAGCCGCTGGTCAGTGTGAGCTTTGAGCCTCTGTGGGTCATTTGGGGGAGTGTCTGTAGGTTTGCTGTCTGGGGGTCAGGAGTTGTCTCCCAGCTCACAAAGAAGACCTGCACTCCTCACCCTTCTGTAACCGTGCACGTTACCAGTCACACCCCAGCCCACAGGAGAATCTGCTTGGGGCACATTGCCAGGGACATGGCTGCAGGTGCCAACAGACCTCTCCAGCCATGGTGATGGTCCTCAACAGTCCCACTGTGGGCAGTGTGGCTGACCCAGCACTCAGGGAGCTCCAGACAGTTGAAACTCCTGCTCCTTCTGGCCCAGAATGTGGCTGTCAGAGCAGAGACTTGGCAATTCTGACCTTCTGCCACTCTTGCATGCTCCAGCATGTGCAGCGAGCTCTTTCCCCATGTGGGGTTATTTCCCTCCCCAGATGCCCTCTTTCTTGGCTGCTCCTTACAATTCCCACACTTGTATCTGTTTCTTCTGCCTTTTTTTTACCTCTGAAACCAACCCAAGATGGGTTCCTGCAGGAGCAGCCTCAGGAAACCCAAGGAAATAAAACTGCATGCAAATTTGAGCTGTATGATGGTTTTGGAAGCAGATGAGGTTGGCACCAGCAACTCCTGTCATTGAGGTGTTGCACAAGAGAGGGGCAGAGGTGAATCACCTGATCCAGCTTTTGCCTCAGAGCACAGTCCCACTTGTCCCTGCTCAGAAGCACAGGTTTTACCATGGCCGTCTGCCTTTGTCTGTTGGCATCACTGCTCTTGGTGGCCATCCTGCGTGGATGTGCTGTCACAGTGCTGTGTCCTGGCCTTTTCAGATGCATCAGACCTTCCCTTGAGAGATGCAGCCCTGTTTCTGCTCTTCAATTCCTGACCTTTCACCAGTTACTAATCCCAGGAGGGCTCTACCTCTTATCCCATGGCAGCTCAGTTCCTTTAAGAGCTCTTGGATATTCTTTAAGTGCTTAAGAGCATTGCCGCATAACATTTTGAAATCCCCATAAAGTCTGGTTAATTGGATCACCCTTATCTCCATACTCACCATTTCCTTGCAAGGGAAAGTCATGCCCTGCATGCTGACTCTTCCCAATGAGATAATTATCTGGGATCTGCTGATTGTGCTCTGCACCATGGTTGCTTCAGTGTGAAGCGTTAAACCTGGCTTTGTGTTTTTAGTTTGATGAGCAATTTAATCCTGTTCAGACTTTTTTTTCTGGGAGAGGCAGCTGATATGTGGCCCTGTGGTTTCTCTACGTCCAGTCCTGATGCCTGGCTGGGTGCTCTGGCAACCCAAACTGGGATTGGCATCAGGAGTGGCATTGCTTACAGGGGCACAAGGATTTTTGTGGTGGCTTTTTTTTCCTTAACCGATTCAATTTTCTTTATGAGGAAGCTGCATAGTGCAAACAAAACACAGTGCCTTGCCAGCAGTGTTTTTGAGATACAGACTTTTGCATCTGGATGCTCTGAGATTTTTCAGATTGCTGGATTCCAAGTAGGATGCATAAAATATTATCTAAGCGTTTCTCTCTGCTTTAACGTTTGTTTCGTGCTAGATGGGGTGTGTTGGTGACCCTGTTTGAATTCAGTGTGATTTGTACATGAACCATACAGTGTACCTGTATGTGCTCCTTGTGGCTTGTCATCCCCAAACATCTGGGGAGCTGGAGTTGTCCCTGATGGTGCTACCTCAGGGAAGTGAGGAGTGGAGACTGGATCCAATGCTCAGAGTTCCTAAATTGAGGATTTCTGTGGTTTAATGCAGTGCAGATTCTCTTTGAGACTGAATAAGCCATGACCAGGGGATTTGCTGCTGGTCTGTCTGCTCAAGGAGTGTATAGGATGCAGTTTGCTGTGGAGGATGTTGACAGTGTCATGCAACACGCTGTTTGCCTGACGTTTCCTGGACTTGGTTTCAGCAACACAAATAGGAGAGGAAGCTTAGACAAAGAAATGTCCCAAACAGGAAGGTGCTAGAAAGGGAACAAATGTCAGGCCCTGAGCAAGTAAAAGCAGATGATGCCAGGATAACCTCCCAAGTGAAGAAGATGAAGGAAGAGATAATCACGCCATCCAAGGCACCCCTTTGTTCCAGCTTAGCCAGCCCGGGGGGGATGGACCTACTGTTCTCAGCTAAACACTTGATCTGTATTTAATGTGTGGTTTGTCCGGCTTTAGCAAGCACTGTTTGAGGGATTGATGGACAGAAGCCAACCCATGAAAGGGGAGAGGCAAGAAGAGTGGCTTCCCTGGGGGATGTTGCTGCTCCTGGCCCCCTGCTTTCTGCAGGCTCGGCAGGGAGGAAGGGGGCTGCTGAGAGCCCTGCTGTGGGACAGGGCCATGGGGGCATCAGTGCCCCCCACAGCTGCGAGGGCTGCAAGCCCAGAGAGCCTGATGGGTTTATGAACACATCTACATCCCTGGTGCCACAGCATGGAGCTGTGCCAGCGGCTCCAAGCTGAAAGCAGCGTTGGTGCTCTGGGCAGAGGGGATGTGGCTATGTTTACAGCTGTTTTGGACATGCTTCATCTGAACGTGTTTACAGCTGTCCTGGGTACATGTAATCACTGCTCACCGATGTGATGGTTCATCTAAACACCTTCACTGGTAAAACAACCCCTGCTCACCTCATAAAACCCTTTGCTTTTGGAGCAGGGGGTGTTACTGTGGGAAGACACTTAACTCTTACAACTCTGTTGCTGTTCCTCCACCTGCCTTTTGGCCCTCTGTGTAAAGGTAGAGCTCGTGCTGCTTTTGGGGGTGCCCACAATGCCTAATGGTGGTGGTGGGCTTCAAGTGAACACTGGGATGCTCATCACTGCGCAGTGTGCAATGGAGGTGCATCAGACAAGAAGAGGATGCTGAAGACACCTGGGGTGAGCTCTGCATGCTGCTGGTGATGGTGACCAGTGTAAACAGAAGTGGTGAACCAGTTCAAGCAATCCTTTTCCATGCATTTTTCCAACTTCTCACAGTCCATGTCTTGGGATTTTTGAGCCAGAGATGTTCTTGTACTTGAATAGCACTTGCTGGATCTTGCTTCTGGTTTTTCCTCTCCCTAATTCTTGATGTTAACTTTACTTGTTTTATTTTTTTTTTGACCACTCCTTGTCACAATTCCACAAAAGTCAGCTTTGTCTGTCTTGCTGCCAGGGCCTGGCAGCTGAGCAGTAATAGCCAGCCTACACTGCACCTCATCTACCATGACCAGAACCTCCCTAAATGCTCATGGTTTAAAAATTGGCCTTGTGTTGGTCACTGAGCAGGTTGATTCATGACCTCTTGCTGGGCAGTGCTCAGAGTGTCTCCAGGGCAGTTCTGCATTTTGGCTTCTGGTCCTGCCTGCCCACTGTGACCCCAAGGGACATATTGCCATGGGTGCCACCACACAGCCCCATGCCTGTGGCTGCCCTGCCTGGGGGTGTGAGAGAGTGAGGGGGAGCCAGAGTCCTTCCTCTGCCCTGTACCACAGTGGGGTCCCTGCAGGTGGGGTGAAAAGACAGGACCATTGGTGCTCCTGTGAAACTGCATTGGATGTCACTCTTCCTCCAACCCCAAGGACGGAGATCCCCGTGGATGGAGACCCCTGTCTCTAGGACCTGTCCCCAGCCCAGTGTGGGGGCCTCTCTGTCTTGAGGCTGCCCTGATCCAGCTCTTCTCTTGGATGACATCAGGCAGGGCACTCTGCTTGGTCTGTCACCTGATCTGTGTGCTCACAGGCAGTCTGGAATCACCATCCTACCTGTAGACCCAGCCCCGGACACCATGTAGGCACAAGGACACACCTCAGCATTGTTCAGGGGTCTACACAAGCAGGTTACTGCAAGAGGAGCTGCCAAACTGCCTTGAAGCATGTGCTGGCCTTAGAAATCCACGTTACAGACCGCCTGTGAAGCATCTGAATCTTTGATTAGGCAGCTATGCTCCCCAGTTGTCCTATAGCAGCAGCCACCACCCTGGTGAGGATGCCATTGTCCTTCTGCATGACTGCCAGCTTGCCACTCTGCAAGGAATGGGTTAAACATCCTCCCTTCTTCCTTTTGCAGCATGGATTTGGAAACAGGTTCCCCAGGCTTGGCAGATGCTCTGCTGAGGATCATATGGCGACAGCAGGGAGAAACTACTAAGCTTGGATCTGCTGCCAGGGCTTTTCAGGGATGCAGCTTCTGTTGGGTTGGTGGCAGAGAATGGTGGAGGAGGTGCTGGGTCTGGCAGTGCATCCACCACATCCTCAGGTGAGGTTAAGGACTCTCAAAGTAGGTCTACATGAACTGGCATGCAGGATGCAAGGTGTGTCTGCAGTATGGTGGATGTGGGATGGAGAGTCCATATTGCAGAACTGTGCTCCAGGACTAGCACACAGGCATATGCTCAGCACATGTGGGGACCCCAAGGAACAAGACCAGTTTGCAAAGCATGTTTCCCTGAGGTGGAAAATCACTGTCAGAGTGTGGAAGGCATGAAGTTGCTTTTGGCTTGTGGTGTT